>JARNME010000314.1:26866183-27207798 GCA_030179655.1 Scaptomyza flava
CAGGTGTTTGTTACTGTTTGTTATTGCTTTTGCTGCCTTATAAGTGTTTTTGCTGTTGTTGTTTTTGCTTGGCTTGACATATGCAACAAGCTGTCTAAAGCAAGGCCAGCAACTGGCTACAAAAATAATAAAAATAAAACTGCAACTTTGCTGCAACAGTTGATGTTGTTTTTGTTGTTGTTGTGTTAGTTGTTGCAGTTATGGCCATGGCCAAGGTCCATAGCTAGCACGACAGTAGCAGCAGCAGCAACTAACGAGGCACGTTGCTAGCAAGGCGGCCGTGCGGCAAGTAATTGTTGATATTGCTTGTGCTGCTGCTGTTGTGTGTGTGTGTTTGTATGCCTAACAGTTAACTATGCAAACATATATGGCTTATACGATGCGATGCTGGGCAAGGCACACACACGTGGCGTATGCGCAATGTATGTTTGACGCTAATTAGATTGCAACTTTAGATATTGCTGTTGCTGCTGTGTCTGCTGGATTTTCTTCTACTCCTTTTTCTTGCACTTTTGCACATGGCTCGTAAATCTGTAATGCGACAACTAAATGTTTTTTATTTCTTTTTATACTCGATACCGAAGGTAAAGAGCATATTGAGTTTGTGCAATGTCCGTCATGGTGTCTCTCCGTCTGTCCGTCTGTATGAACGCAACTTTTTTCCACACCCTTCAAGCTAGAGACTTAAAACTTTGCAATTCTCCTTATCTATGGGAAAGGAAATTAAAGTGTCATGATTGGGTTCTACGATAACTGGGGGGCTGGCAAATCGATAAATTCGATAACTCAAAAACGATAAGTCCGCATATTTCTCACATCCTTACAACTAGAACTACCAAATTTGGTAAGCAGATAGCTACTATCAAACCCCAAAAAACTGCATCAAGAATTTTGAAGCCACGCCCACCCATTCCGCCCCCAGCCACCCGCAATTTAAAGTCAAAATAGCTTATATCTCTCACAGTTTTTGAGCTATAGCCACCAAATTTGGTGCCAAGATAGGCGATGATGACCCCCCAAAAACCGCATTTAAAGTTTGGATGCCAAGTCTACCGATACTGCCCTAGCCGCCCCCATCCACCTCAACACTTCGTCAAAAACGGGAATGCGTGTATCTTCCAGAGTTGTGAGGCTAGAGCCACCAACTTAGGTAGTAAGATAGCAATTAACATTCCACACAGATCTGCATCAAAACTTTGGATGCCACGCCCACCCATACTGCCCTCAGCCCCCCTTTCCCCACTTTTTACAAACTTCGAGCTAGAGTCACCAAATTTGGTATGAAGATAGCAATTGACATTTCACACAGATCTGCATCAAAACTTTGGATACCACGCCCACCCATACAAACCCCCAGCGCCCCTTTCCACACCTTTTACAATTTTCGAGCTAGAGTCACCAAATTTGGTATGAAGATAGCAATTGACATTCCACACAGATCTGCATCAAAGCTTTCGATGCCACGCCCACCCATAACACCCCCAGCGCCCCTTTCCCCACCTTTTACAATTTTCGAGCTAGAGTCACCAAATTTGGTATGAAGATAGCAATTGACATTCCACACAGATCTGCATCAAAACTTTGGATGCCACGCCCACCCATACTGCCCTCAGCCCCCCTTTCCCCACTTTTTACAAACTTCGAGCTAGAGTCACCAAATTTGGTATGAAGATAGCAATTGACATATCACATAGATCTGCATCAAAAAATGCCGCACCCACCCATACTGCCCCCAGCCCCACTTTCCCCACTTTTACCAACTTCGAGCTAAAGTCACCAAATTTGGTATGAAGATAGCAATTGACATTCCACAAAGATCTGCATCAAAAATTAGGATGCCACGCCCACCCATACTGCCTCCAGCCCCACTTTCCCACTTTTTACAAACTTCGAGCTAGAGTCACCAAATTTGGTATGAAGATAGCAATTGACATTTCACAAAGATCTGCATTAAAAATTTGGATGCCACACCCACCCATACCGCCCCCAGCCCCTCTTTCCAAACCTTTTACAAACTTCGAGCTAGAGTCACCAAATTTGGAAGGAAGATAGTTGGTGGCATCCCCATCTGCATCGGAGAATCTTTAAGGCAGCGTAAATCCCTTCCCCATCCGTACCCCTTTGCAATCAGGCCTCTTTTTACCTGTTTATACACATTCTTCATTCGCTTTGCATCGCAACGGACGTGTTTTTTTTATGCGCTTCGCTTTTTTACTATTGTGCGTTTTATGTCTGCTATTAATTTCGCGTCTTTGTGTAAACTAATAGTTTTGTGACTTTGTGTTTTGCCGGTTTGCCTAAACCCAAAGTGGACAGTAAATTAACAATTTAATTTGCATTTGTTTTAAAGTGATTCCAAACACAACAACAAACTGCAGTCCAGCATACTGAAAAATTTGCTCAACTTGCTGCCGCCTGCTTTTGTTTTGTTTTTGTGTTTTTACGCTCACTCTCTCTCTCTCTTTTTTTCAAGCGCTTCGCTCCCAGTGCATTAAACCGTTTCTTGATCGTTTACTCTAACGCGCTCTTTTGTGTTGGTGTTGGTCGCGGTCAAACTCTTCTCCGTTGCTTGTTGCTTTCGGTGGTCGCGCTCGCGCCGTTTTTTTTTGTGAAGCTGTGAAGTAAGTTTTGTTTGTAGCTTTACTATTTGCACTTTAGGGTGGACCTGTATTTTAATAATAACAATTTTCTGCAGCGATATTTTTTTTTTATTTTTTATTTGCACTTTTCTTCCCTTTTAATAAATTAAATAAAAATGTCTGTCTGCTGCTATGCGAATTGTCAAGTCCGCGCAAACTCAAAAATGGGTTTTGTCTGCTGCTGGATGTGCACAAATGTTGCTCATGAGCAATGTGCCGGCATTACTGGCCGTGTTTCAGACCTCATGAAGGATACTAATTTAGAGTGGCCGTGTTGGTCATGTTTGGAGAAAAAAAAGACATTGCAAGCTTTATAGATACTCAACTTGGCTTAGAGGGCGTTTTCTGCCAGTTGAATAAACTGTGTGAAAAATTCTCATCGGTTCAAAGAAACCTTAACGAGAAAAATCTCGTAATGGATTCTCCAAAGCGTAAAAAGGCCAACGTTGGGCAGTTATCGGGCTCTGTGATGTCGGAAAATACTCCAAACGCTCCGATACCGCAGGGTAAAGTAAATAAAGTAAAAAAAGTAAATAAAAATCTTCATGTCCCTCCCACTAAAATTATCGAGAACTTAGATGATATACCAATAACTCCCATGGATGTTGTGTTATCTGATCCCGATCCTTCGGTTTCTTTGGTGGTTAGTAGTGTTGATGTTAATCAACAAAAAAACTCTATCAAACTTAAAGAGCCAAATATTCAGTTATCCGAGACTGAGTCTTCCAAACCAGCCTCAGTGGAGGATATAATTAAAAAATTTTGTTGCTGTTCCACCTAAAAAAACAAATATTTGTTTCAAGGCTTCCCCCTGATTTAACATCAGATGATGTCAAGGTCTATATCAAGGCCAAATCGAATGCCAATTTCACGGTGGAGAAATTCAAATTTGCCTATGATCGGAACATTTCGTCTTTTAAAATCAGTGTACCGAATCAAGATTTTTGCACCATATGCTGCAAAGAATTTTGGCCAGAACACATAATTGTGAAAGAGTATACTGCAAGGAAAAAAAATCGGCCCCTGATTGTATCTACCCTTCCGGTGGTTGGTTCTAAGGTAACTCTCCCAATAACTGATAGTTCAAAAAACTAACATCCTCCTTCTTACTTGGCTATCAGAATGTAAGAGGTCTTTGTAGTAAACTCTCTAGCTTATACCTTAATAGTCTTTCTTTCCCTTTCCATGTCATTGCCTTTACTGAAACGTGGTTAAGGCAAGACATTCTCAATTCCGAAATTCTATGTAGTACATATTCTATTTACAGAAAGGACCGTAGTCTTCGGAGTGGTGGAGTGCTTATTGCTGTGAATGTAGACTTTCCTTCTGAAACAGTCGTATTAGATAGTTCTTTTGATATAGAGTTTATTGCTGTAAAGCTAAACATTTGCGGTATTAACATTTTTATCACTTGTTCGTATATACCCCCTTCTTCTGATCTCTCTATCTATGAGACACATCTATCTGCTATTCATTCTGTCTCTGCCTTGCTTTCTGATCGTGATTTTCTTGTAGTTCTTGGTGATTTCAACATTGCTGAAGCTACTTGGATTTCTTGTCCTGACTCTGGTGCCCTGACTCCCACGGCCCCGAATGAATTTTTAATCGACCTACTTGGGATGTCATTGAGTCAAATTAATGCTATCCCAAATTCTCTCAATAAAATGCTTGATCTGATTTTTGTTTTGGATTCATCATCTTCATCCGTTTCCCGTTCCCAGCCTATATCTTATCCCGAAGACTTATACCATCCTACGTTGGAGCTGTTGATTAATTTACCTTCCCGGACGCGTTGCAATGTCAGGATGCCTTTGAGTCGAGTTCGTCAATTTCGGAAAACTGATTTTGAGGGACTCGCTCTGCTTTTATCCCAAACTGACTGGTCTCCCCTCTACGAGTCTGACGACTTGGACGTGGCAATCAGTATTTTTTATAATACCTTATATTCTTTATTTGATTTATGTGTCCCGGTTGGTGAGCTAAACAGGTCTACCTGTGTGGTTTACCCGAGAGTTGACAATTCTCAAAAATCGAAAATCTAAACTCTACAAGAGATTTAGAAAAAACGGCTCATCGGTAACCTGTTCTGCATACTTGATTGCTCGTGCCAGTTTTGATATCTTAAATAACCTATGTTATAAGAATTACCTGACTCGGTGTAGATTACAGTTTCAGCAGGATCCAAAGCGGTTTTTTGATTTTGTTAATGCGAAGCGTAGGTCATCGACACTCCCAACGGAAGTATTCTTTGAGGAAACGAAGGAATTTACTTCATTTGTTATCAAGGGTTTTCAGGACAAATTGCAGACTGATTTTATTTATACTGATTTTAGTAAGGCTTTCGACTCTGTAAATCATCGTCTCCTAATACATAAACTAGAACTCTTGGGCTTTTCAAATATTCTAGTTCTTTGGATTAAAGACTACCTAACTCTTAGAACTCAGAGGGTTTTATTTAAAGGGTCCGTTTCCAAGATGGTTCAGGTCACTTCAGGCGTTCCACAGGGTAGTCATCTTGGTCCTTTGTTATTTATTTTGTTTATAAACGATCTTCCATCAGTTATAAAGTTCTCTCGGGTTTTGATGTACGCTGATGATGTAAAATTATGCACGTCGGCTGCAACTCCCCTTGCTGCTCAACAGCTTCAAAGAGATTTAGACAACTTTCAAATGTGGTGTAAAGTAAATTTTTTAAACCTTAATTGCAGTAAATGTAAAGTAATGTCATTTTTTAGATATTTGTCCTTTTTTAATATATATTTTCTTGACAACAAACCACTAGATAGAATTGAATGGGTTGACAATTTGGGCATCGTTATGGACCCAAAGCTTAAGTTTGACAAGCATATTTCTTCAATTTCCAATTGAGCATCTGGTGTCTTGGGGTTCATTAAGCGCTGGTCGAAGGAGTTTAACGATCCCTACTTAACAAAAACTCTGTATGCTTCTCTTGTACGACCGATTCTGGAATATGGATCTTGTATATGGTTTCCGAAATACGAAATTCATCAGAATAAAATAGAATCGGTACAAAAACAATTTCTGCTCTTCGCACTTAGAGGTCTTAACTGGGACACTAACAATAATTTGCCGTCTTATCGTAGTAGACTTTTACTAATAGATCTTCCTTCTCTGAGTGATCGTAGAATAATGCTTTCATTTTCCTTTTTTCACAAATTAATTAATGGTGAAATTGATTCTTCTGAATTAATTAACCAAATTAATTTTGCTGTTCCTATTAGAAATACTAGAAATTTTGTACCTATATCTCTTCAAACTTGTAATTCTAATTATGCTCTTCATAACCCTTTTCGTATTCTGTGTTCTATTTATAACGATCTTTCCCACTTAATACACAGTGCCACTCCTACTTGCTCTTTTAAAAAGTTAGTTTTGTGTCATTTGTCTACATGTTCGCGACCATCGTAACCGCACGATAAGCGGAGCGCCCCTCGGTCGGATGGGCGGGAGGTTGGTCGCTTTGTGCGTGGGTCCGCGCGTTAACAAGCCGGTGCTTGGTATCGTTGGGCCACTTGACTGTACTGTTCGTTAGTACATCTACGTCCAATATTACCCTTAACCCATAAAATGGGTAAATAAGGGTATAATGGTTTTGTGCAAAAGTATGTAACAGGCAGAAGGAAGCATCTCCGACCCCATAAAGTATATATATTCTTGATCAGCATCAACAGCCGAGACGATATAGCCATGTCCGTCTGTCCGTCCGTCTGTCCGTCCGTCTGTCCGTCTGTCTGTCTGTATGAACGCGTGGATCTCAGAGACTACAAGAGCTAGAGACTTCAGATTTTGTATTTAAGTTCTCCCATACCATAAGCAGATCAAGTTTGCTTCAAATTATCGATAACTATTCTGGTTTCCGATATACACATAATATCGATAACAAAAGAATATCGAATTTGGAAAATCTAAAAATGAGGGTTAAAGTAATGGGTAATAATAGAACTTTTCTGAAAATTTCGTCCAAATCGGTTAAGAAACACCGGAGATATCGAATTTAATCGATTGAAGTTAAGTCAGTATACCAAAGTCTTACATAAAATTTATTGCAACTGGGTTCAGGGTATCTTCTAGTCGGGCTCTCCCGACTAGAGCCTTCTTACTTGTTTAATACTGGTATCGAGTATGCCGCAGTCGGTTGCGTCCGACTGCAACGTTTCCACTTGTTTTTCTTATTTTTTGGGTGTTCTTTACTTCCACTTAGTGTTTCTCTCTCTCTTTCTCTCACTCTTAGACACACACACAAACAAAATTTCTGATAATCTATCGTCGTCTACCAAGGTGCATCATGTTGCCAATGTAGCTGCCGCTGTGCGTTACAGTTGGTGCTGCTGCTGTTACTGCAGCTGCACCCCACCACGGCAATCATTCACTTTTAGCCAAAGCATAATAATAATATTTCATATATATATTTTGCCAGGCACGCGATTCATCTTAACTCTACATATAGATAAAAGCGGGGCTAAGTTGGGGTAAAAAAGTGAGGTCTATAGAAGCATTGCATTTCGATTTAATCGAGTTCGTTTCTGTCGCTGTCTTTGCTGCTGAGGCTGCTATTGCTGCTGCTGTTGCTGATCTGAGCTAAGTTGCATTTAATAATAATCGTCGTCGTCGTCGTTGCCTCCGCCACCGCCGTCGTCTGCAGCCTCAACAAGTTTACAACAGGCAAAACAGGATCTAAAAAAATGCAGCTCAAGAACATTGCTGCTGCTGTTGCTTTTGCTGCTGTCAACGTCAAAGTCATGGCAAATGCGTTGCTATTGCTGGGGCTGCTGATTTTGCTGTTGCGCCTACATTCATATTTCAGCAATTAAAAATCTAATTGACAAATTCTTGAAAGACAACGTAAAGGCAGCTGGAGCCAACAACGGGAAGAGCAACAACTTAACTACAGCTGCTCCACATGCAATGCGAGCAACACTTGCAGCTTCAATCTCTTCAGCAATTGCAATACCAACAGCAACAGCACACAGCAAACAATTTTGGCTTAAGTTACAATCTCAGAGTGATTAAATAAAGAAGAAGAATTAAACTTTTTGAGAATCGTTCATGGCCTTTCTTTAATGAAAATTCTACAAAAAAAAAAAAAAAAAAAAATTAACTTATTTGTGAAACTATTTTTACTGAATTTATTAAAATTGAAAACTGACTGATAAAACTTAGTAGATTCAGTAGCTGAAACTGAGTCTAGACTATGTCGGGAAATTTGTTTTAACGAAAAACATTTTGAATCAACTTTTTGGTCTTAATAAAAGATATTCATATATGTACTTAAACTGAAATTTTTTTTATACCCCTAACCCATAAAATAGCTAGATAAGGGTATAATGGTTTTGTGCAAAAGTATGTAACAGGCAGAAGGAAGCGTCTCCGACCACATAAAGTGTATATATTCTTGATCAGCATCAACAGCCGAGACGATATAGCCATGTCCGTCTCTCCGTCTATATGAACGCGTGCACAGAAAACAAAATGACGATCTAAATTTAAGATTTTTAATCTAGAATTATCCCGATTCGTACTTGAAATATTTAAGTACGATTCTTGCTTAGGAAATCTTAAATTAAGTCTAAAACGAACTTAACGAGTAATTTAAGAATTAAAATTTTGATTTAATTCCAAACGTACTTGAATTAAGAATGCATGTTCTTAAAAAATCTCAAAACAGGCCTAAAACGGTCTTGAAACATTCTTATTTTATTTAAGCACTAAACGTTCTTAATGTAATGTCGAACGAGGGTGGGCTTGCGCCCTTCGGCACTGCGACCCACAAGGATCTATTGTGCCCCCTTACCACTAGTTCATTTTTAATGTTCTCAGGAACTGAGTCAGACCAGTCTGTGGGATATGCATCAGGTCTTCTCTCTGAGAGTGTAGTTGCCTAACAGCTTTGCTCTATTACGTGCCAGGGCGGGGCAGTTTGTGATTAGGTGTTCCATTGATTCAACATCCTCTTCGCAGAATCTACAAGTTCTGTTACTAGCAAGGCCCATCTTATGTAGATGGTCGTTGCAGGGAAAGTGGCCTGTTAACGCCCCACAAAGTGACCTAAGTTGTGATCTGTTTAAGGATAGAGCTACCTTTGCTCTTGCTGCATCAGGGCAAACATATCTTTTTGAGTGCCTAAGACCCTCTAGATTGTTCCAGTGCATTATTTTCTTTTTTTCTAACCAATTGTGTATGTCAGATTTGAGTTTGTTGTTTGAATAACCAAACATTGGACTTGGGCCTATAAACGGGGCTTCCGCTCCTAATTTAGCCCTTACATCCGCGGCCTCATTACCTGAGTGACCTTCATGTCCTGGGACCCAAACCAGAGAAACTCTATTATTGGTTGCCAGTGCATTTAGCTCACGGTGACATTCATGTATGAAGTTTGAGCTATAGCTATAGCTGTTTAGTGCTTTAAGAGCTGCTTGACTATCGGAGAGTATACGAATGTTAACTCCTACCAATCGTCTGCTATTCAGTCTATATACCGCCTGTAAAATAGCGAAGAGCTCCGCCTGGAAAACGGTGCATTCGGCCTCAAGTGAGAGAGAGATGTGTGTGCGAGGACCCACTATGCCTGCTCCTACCCCTGATGCTGTCTTGGATCCATCTGTGAACCAATTTTGTGCATCGTCATTTAGCCAAGATGGATTTGAAGTCCATTGCTCTCTTGTTGGAAAAATGACCTTGTAATTTTTCGTGAAACTATGGATGGTTTGTATTTGGTCTAGGGTTTTTGTTTTATCAAGGATGTCCTCTACCCTATTCAATATACCTAGGTGTCCTCTAAGGTTGCCCTTCTGGTATTTGTTACCTACATAGAGCCCCAGAGCCTGCTTTACAGCCTCTTCCTCTATAGCTAGGTGTAAGGGAGTTAGGTTTAGAATTGCTTCCAGACCTGCTGTCGGGGTAGTTCTCAGTGCCCCTGTGATACTTAGGCAAGCTAGCCTTTGTACCTTGTTGAGTTTATTGATAGCGGTGCTTTGTGTGGCTTTTTCCCACCATACTGCCGCCCCGTACAGAATCATTGGTCTTACCATTTGGGTGTACGCCCAGTGGGCCATTCGTGGAGAAAGCCCCCATGATTTGCCAAGCATCTGCTTGACAGCCCAGAGAGATCGAGTTGACTTTGTGGTTACTGCTCTCAGGTGTGCGTTCCAAGTGAGTTTGCTATCCAGAGTTACCCCTAGATATTTTACCTCTGTACTCAGAGTCACAACTGTGCCACTAACCTTATGTCTGGGAATTTTAGAATCCTTTTATTGGTGAACGGGATTATGATGGTCTTACTAGGGTTGATAGAGAGCCCTTCTGAGGTGCACCATGTTACCGTTTGATCGAGAGCACGTTGCATGAGGTCTGCTAGGATCCTTTCATCTTTGCCCCTGATGATTACGGATATGTCATCTGCATATCCTATCGTTTTGCATCCGTTTGCATTGAGAGACAGAACTAAGTTGTCTACTAGGAGTGACCACAGTAAAGGAGATAGAACACCACCCTGTGGGCAGCCTTTTGAGGCATGTATGCTAGCCGAGGCAAGTCCAAGATCGGCCTTTATCAGTCTGCGGCATAGCATTGCCTTCACCCAGGCTACTACCTTAGGGTTTACCCCCCTGTTTGTCAGAGCCCGGCTCATTGAGTCAAAGTTTGCATTATCGAAGGCACCCTCTATGTCCATGAAGGCGCATAGGGCGACCCCCTTTGCGTCAATTGCTTTTTCTATGTCAGTTGTCAAATGATGCAGTGCCGTCACCGTGGATTTACCCTTCTGGTAGGCGAATTGCAGTTTGTGAAGCGGGTTGGCTTCTAAGATGTCAGTTCTGACGTAGCAGTCTATCAGTTTCTCCATGGTCTTTAGCATGAAAGAGGAGAGACTGATTGGTCTGTATGATTTGGGAGAGCATGGTGGCTTGTCCCCGCCCTTAGGAATGAATATTACCTTTACTGCTCTCCAGGTCTTTGGAATATATCCCAGCAAAAGGCTGGCTCGATATATAGGAATCATTTTCCTAATGATGATCCCTTTGCCCTTTGATAACATGGCTGGAAATATGCCATCTGGACCAGGGGATTTGTAGGATTTGAAGGAGTTAATTGCCCATTCTACCCTTTCGTAGCTAACTATGTTTTTTATTATTGGGTCTATGATTCTTGTGTGCCTCAGTTCTTCTGTGTCAGGGTCTCCCTCTGTGCTACAGAATGAACAGTCAGGAAAGTGAGATTTTAGAAGAACCTCTAAAGTTTCCTGTGAGTCACTGGTGTATACACCGTTCGGGCCCATCAGTGTCCCAATCGGTCCTCCATTGGCTTTTGATAGGGCTCTATGGACCCTTGCAGTTGAGGGTATGTCCCTAAGATCTTCACAGAAATTCCTCCATGAGGATCTCTTGGATTTCCTTAACTCCCTATTGTAATTAGTTAAGGATGTCCTGTAGAGATCCCAATTGTTGGACCTTTTGGCCCTGTTGAACTCTGTCCTAGCTTCTCTTCGTAATTCTTCAAGTCGTGAATTCCACCAGGGGACCCTCTTGCTAGAGGTCTTAGCCCTTTGTGGGCAGCAGTCATTGAAGGTTGAGACTAGATCGTGCGTCAGGGTATTAACTGCCCTTTCTAGCTCCTCAGTATTCGTTATTTGTGGTCTATTACCCGATAATTTTCCTGTAAGGATTTCGGAGTATTTCGTCCAGTTAGTGGTTTTTGGGCTGCGGTAGAGCACAACGCTCCTCACCGGTCCTCAAGGTCAAAGAGAATGTGTCTATGATCAGACATTGAGGCCTCCTCGGACACTCTCCATTCTTTCACCAAGTCTATGGCCCTGTCAGAAACCAGTGTTAGATCTAAAACCTCCTTCCTTATAGAATTAACAAAAGTTGGTTCATTCCCCCTATTTGCTACTGATAAGTTAGTTGATATAAGATAGTTTAAGAGAGACTCACCTCTGTTGTTCGTGTCTGTGCTTCCCCATGCTAGGTGGTGAGCATTTGCATCGCATCCAACTATCAGGTCTTTCCGGTGTGTTCTGCAGTACTCCACTAAAGATCTGATAGTATCCGTTGGAACAGCTTCGGAGTCACCAGGGAAGTAAGCCGAGGCCAGAACAGCCTCTTTCTTACCCCCTTCGATTTCCAGTTCCAGTAGTATGGCCACTGTGTCGGTGTCTATGAATTCTGTGAGAGGCAGAAATCTTATGTCAGTGTTAATGATAATTGCTGCCCTAGGTTTGGCCGCTTTCCTATCATATATTACCTGTGTGTTTTTGGTATTTAGGCCTCTAATGCGACCTTTGAAGAACCAGGGCTCCTGTAGAAGCCCGATGTCCTTGGTGTTGCTAGCAAACCTACTGCTGATTTCAGCCGTCGCCGCCTTAGCGTGGTGAAGGTTTGCCTGCAAACATCTTATTTTGGCGGCGGATCAGCACCGGAGACATTTGGAGAGCTTAAACTACTCTCTTCAATCTCCATAACGCTGACTTGTTTGATGAGCTCATCCTCTGTAGTATCATCACTTTTATTCTGAGAGTAACTTGGCCAAGGCGGAAGTTCATCCTTCCCTTCGTTACCTCAATTGTGGCTGCCGACTTTGGTCAACGGCTAGCACAAGCATGGCGTTTGAGCCCTTTTCCACTCTCTTTAGGGCCCTCCAGGCCGAGGTGTTTAGGCCTTTGTTTTGTGCCTGTAAAAAGTTGAGGACCTTGCCTGTCTCCATGGCTGCAGACTTGGGGAAGTAGCCGACCACAATTCTGGGGTGAGGAATCTTTGATTCCTCTGTCGACCAGAGTGTGGCGCCGTCCCACGGCGTCATTTTGACCACCGTCGCCTTCACCCACTCCGCTGTAACGCAGTCCTTGCAGTGAAGTGCTAGATACCCAGCTTTGTAGGTAGAGCCAAGGAAGGCCGGTTGTATCTGCCCATCCATCAGCTCCAGCACTTTGTCTTCAATAGCGGCTGATATGGAGTCCATTTGCGCGGTCGTTAGGGCCGTTGTTGGGTAGTCCCTTGCTAATACCGCCAACTTCACTCCTATACCAGCCTCATTTATTTTAGCATTTTGCTGTTTCTTGTCGGCCTGGGTACCTGTTGTCCCCCTAACCGGAATAGAGCCACGCTCCTTATGCACCTGTGCCTTGGCTGGGTGATGTGAGGCAGAGGGCTGCCTTTCATTACCCTTGCCTGCAGCCTTAGAGGTGGAGGGCATGTCATCCCTCATCTTCTTAGTGGCGACTACCTCTGAGCTGTGGTTTGTGGACCGCTGGCGTTTTGGGCATGCTGTTTCCCCTTTCTTCTCCATTGGGGTCCTAGCTCTGGAGTAAGCCTCTTCTTTGCTAAGCCCCTGCCGCAGAAAGAAAGCCAGTCGCTTCTTGCCAGCGCCGCTCAGTTTAGGCAGTGTAGGGCCTACAACACTGTCGGTGGTTGGTGTGCTTGTGCCTTGTGGTGTCAGGTCCACCACTGAGGCACTACCGCGTTGGTGTTGCTCGTTTTGAGGTGTTGCCACCTCTGTTTTGTGTCCCTGGGGGCCACTCTCCTCTTCAACATCGGTTTTTTGTTTTGTAAATCGTTCATTTTGATCCCACGAGTAAGATGGCAACCGGTAAACACTACGCCGTGCCGTACCGTAGTGTGGCAGATTAAAATGAGGCCGCGCCACCATACCCCAAGTCCGCATACTAGCAACTAGGCACCCCCCTAGCCACGCATCTCCTGGCATATGCTGTTCCACCATTAGATTGGGGATTTTATTAAAAGAGTTTACTCTCTTTCGCCCAACTTAATTTAGCCAGGTATCCTGCCAGAGACATGACCTACACAGGACCCTGTTACCAGCAGCCACCACGAGGAGGTATAAGTTGCACTACCGGCAGTCTGGCAGTTACGGAGTAGAAGCGGGGCACCACACTCCGCGATCGACTGGTCGATCACGGAGCATGGTTCACCACCCCTACTTAGTCCCCTACACAGACTGTCGGCCGACTGCCACTAAACGTTCTTAATATAAGAATATAATTCTAAAACGTTCTTAATATAAGAATATAATTCTTGATCCAACATTAAAAAGGCTTATAATAAAACTGAAACGAACTTGGCGATTTAATAAGTAGTAAACGTTCTTATTACAAGAATAAAAATCTTGATTCTTCTTTTAAAGTTGTAGTTTTTTAAACCAAATTTTGTCGGAAGGAGTCTTCAATTAATTATTATAAGTCCAAAATACTTAAAACCGGCAATCTAAGTTCGAAATACTTACATCAAGTACTGAGTGAACTTTTATCAAGTTTATCCCCCGAACTACTGGAATCAAGTACGAAAATTCTTGAATCATGTACGTGTCGCGTGCTCAAATCTCAGCGGCATTTTACAAACTTTTTTTTTTTTTTTGCTCTTAAAAATAATATGAAACAAGTTAATTTTTGTTCTAATTTTTTTAAAAGTTATTAATTAGTATAAAAATGCCAAATAAACTGATTTAAATCAAGTTCACTTAAAATAATTATAAACTGCAGTCAAAATGTAATAGGAATTGGCTCAACAGCTAATGCACACGACGCAGTTAACAACAGATCTAAGGTTCAAATCCCCGTCACGGAAAGCAAAAACAGATAAATTTGTAATGTTTATTTCTAATTTCGTACATTTCTAGCTTAAGCATGAGAATGATTGGCAGCTGTAAAAATGCTATTCTGCGCTATGTATCTAAATCTTAGAATTTCAGGAAATTATATAATCGAGTATTGTCAAACTTGGATCAAGAATACAATTCCTTGGATTTTAAACCCGATTCGACCTAAATGTTGACGAATTCAGAATTTCTGTTTAAAAAACAAGTGAAAACGTTGCAGTCGGACGAGACCGACTGCGGCATGCTCGATACCCGTATTAAAACAGGTAAATAGAGGTCTGATTGCAAAGGGGTACGGATGGGGCAGGGGTTTACGCTGCTTTAAAGCTTCTCCGATGCAGATGGGGATGCCACCAGCTTTCTTCCTTCCAAACTTGGTGACTCTAGCTCGAATTTTGTAAAAGGTCGGGAAAGAGGGGCTGGGGGCGGTATAGGTGGGCGTGGCATCAAAATCATTGATGCAGATCTATGTGGATTGTCAATTACTATCTTCATGCCAAATTTGGTGACATTAGCTCGAAAGTTGTAAAATGTTGGAAAGAGGGGGCTGGGGGCGGTATGGGTGGGTGCGGCATTTTTTGATGCAGATCTATGTGAAATGTCAAGTGCCATCTTCATACCAACTTTGGTGACTCTAGCTAAAAGTTTGTAAAAGGTTTGGAAAGGGGGGCTAGGGGCAGTATAGGTAGGCGTGGCAACCAAATTTTTGCTGCAGATCTATGCAAAATGCCAATTGCAATCTTCATACCAAATTTGGTGACTCTAGCTCGAAAATTGTAAAAAGTGGTGAAAGGGGGGGCTGGGGGCGGTATGTATGGGTGTGGCATCCGAATTTTTGATGCAGATCTATGCGGAATGTCTATTGCTATCTTCATACCAAATTTGGTGACTATATCTCGAAAATTGTAAAAAGTTGAGGAAGGGGTTTCTGGGGGCGGTATTGGTGGGTGTGGCATCCAAATTTTTGATGCAGATCTTTGTGAAATGTCAATTGCTATCTTCATACCAAATATGGTGACTCTAGCTCGAAATTTGTAAAAAGTGGGGAAAGTTGGGCTGGGGGCAGTATGGGTGGGCGTGGCATCCAAATTTTTGGTGCAGATCTTTGTGGAATGTCAATTGCTATATTCATACCAAATATGGTGACTCTAGCTCGAAATTTGTAAAAAGTGGGGAAAGTTGGGCTGGGGGCAGTATGGGTGGGCGTGGCATCCAAATTTTTGGTGCAGATCTTTGTGGAATGTCAATTGCTATATTCATACCAAATTTGGTGACTCTAGCTGAAAGTTTGTAAAGGTGGGGAAAAAGGGGCGGAATGGGTGGGCGTGGCCCCAAAACTTTGAAGCAGATTTTTGGGGGTCGTTTCCAGCTATCTTCCTACCAAATTTTGTGGCTCTAGCTCCTCAACTCTGGAAGATACACGCATTCCCGTTTTTGCTGAAGCGTTATGGTGGATGGGGGCGGCTAAGGCAGTATTGGTGGGCGTGGCATCCAAACTTTTGATGCAGTTTTTGGGGGGTCATCATCACCTATCTTGGCACCAAATTTAGTGGCTATAGCTCAAAAACTGTGGGAGATATAGGCTTTTTTGACTTTTAAATGCGCGGGGGCTGGGGGCGAAATGGGTGGGCGTGGCTTCAAAATTTTTGATGCAGTTTTTTGGGGGTTGCTTTTAGCTTTCTTCTCACCAAATTTGGTAGTTCTAGCTGTAAGGATGTGCGAAATATGTGGATTTATCGGTTTTGAGTTATCGAATTTGTCGATTTGCCAGCCCCCCAGTTATCGTAGAACCCCCATCTTGACACTTTAATATACTATCCCGTAGATAAAGAGAATTTGAAAGTTTCAAGTCTCTAGCTTGAAGGGTGTGGAAAAAAGTTGCGAACAGACAGACCAACAAGAATAGAAGTTCTATTCTTGTTGCTTTACACAAAAAGCATAACAAACATGTGATCAACTGTTAAATGTTTTAGAGATGTTAAGACGAACTATCGATTATTTTAAAAGACTATTTGGCCACTTTTTACGATACATATATATTTTGTTAGAGCTGTACGATTTGTTTGTGACGCCGTCGGCGCGAACTTATTTACGAGATTTGGCGGCGGCGCGGCAAAATAGACAAAAATCGGCGGCGACGGCGGCGTGGCTCGGCGGCGTAAATGTCTAGTATGGAGTAGGCAAGCAAGAACGGCGCATGCCGCTGTTGTCCTTTTCTACCTGCTTTGTTGTAAGCCTTTTTACCTGACGTGCCCGTTTGTCTGCGAAGCAATCACCATCCCAATAACAATACTAATAATAAAAATGCTCATAGTTTGCTTTTCAAGCGAGGGCGTGTAAATATACGCCCCTTTTCAATGGTAACAACAACAACCACATTGAGCAGCGTGGGAATTTGTAGGCGATTCAGGATGCGTCGCGAAGAGGAAGTGCGTTGTGCGAAACTCCCTCACCTTTAAATCGCTTCATTTGGTTGCCGTTATTTATGTTCTTCGTTTCTAAGGGCTTGTTGTTGGATAATTCGAATTGAATTCGAATAATGATGAATATGTATAAGGATGTTGCTGGTGCTGATAATTTTGATTTTTATTTTCCATTCTATTATATTAAACAAACAAGTGGAAACGTTGCAGTCGGACGCAACCGACTGCGGCATACTCGATACCAGTATTAAAACCGCTTAAAAAGATGCCTGATTGCAAAGGGGTACGGATGGGGCAGGGATTTACGCTGCCTTAAAGATTATCCGATGCAGATGGGGATGCCACCAACTATCTTCATACCAAATTTGGTGACTCTAGCTCGAAGTTTGTAACAAGTGGGGAAAGGGGGGCTGGAGGCGGTATAAGTGGGCGTAGCATCCAAATTTTTTATGCAGATCTTTGCGAAATGTAATTGCTATCTTCATACCAAATTTGGTGACTCTAGCTAAATGTTTGATTTTTGGGGGTCGTTGCCAGCTATCTTCCTACCAAATTTGGTGGCTCTAGCTCCACAACTCTGGATGATACACGCATTTCCGTTTTTGACGAAGCGTTGGGGAGGATGGGGGCGGCTAAGGCATTATTGGTGGGCGCGGCATCCAAACTTTTGATGCAGTTTTTGGGGGGTCATCATCACCTAACTTGGCACCAAATTTGGTGGCTCTAGCTCAAAAACTGTGGGAGATATAGCTGTTTCTGATTTCAAAATGCGGGGGGCTGGGGGCTGAATGGGTGGGCGTGGCTCCAAAACTTTGATGCAGTTCATTGGGGGTCGTTAGCAGCTATCTTCTTACCAAATTTGGTGGCTCTAGCTCCACAACTCTGGTGAATACACGCTTTCCCGTTTTTAACTTGGCACTAAAATTGGTGGCGATGGCTTAAAAACTGTGGGAGATATAGGCTTTTTTGACTTTAAAATGCGGGTGGGGGGGCTGGGGGCGAAATGGGTGGGCGTGGCTCCAAAATTTTTGATGCAGTTTTTTGGGGGTTGATAGTAGCTATTTGCCCACCAAATTTGGTAGTTCTAGCTGTGAGGATGTGCGAAAAAGGTGGACTTATCGGTTTTGAGTTATCGAATTTATCGATTTGCCAGCCCCCCAGTTATCGTAGAACCCCAATCATGACACTTTAATTTACTATCCCATAGATAAAGAGAATTGCAAAGTTTCAAGTCTCTAGCTTGAAGTGTGTGGAAAAAAGTTGCGTTCATACAGACGGACAGACGGAGAGACACCATGACGGACATTGCACAAACTCAAAATACTCTTTACCTTCGGTATCGAGTATAATAATTTAAGATTTACTTAACTGTATAGATTTTTATTTTAAATATTGGATTATGTTTTATTAAATTACATACAAATATTAAAATACCATAGTCTGTTTTTTGTAATATAAGCTATGACCTCAAAAAATTCTTAAAATGATTTTCTTATTCCATAAAGCACATCTCAATCTGACAGAAAATCATTTTCATAGAGATTAATATACTTCAACTGTTTTTAAATTAAACCAAATTGCAGTGTTCTGATAATGAATTCGTTATTTAAAAAACTTTCTTATACGAAAGTTCGTAATAGAGAGATTCGACATTAGATATTTTATAAAAAAAAAATATTCAATAAGGTAATCTATTCATAAAATTAGTTTTTCACAAGTTCATATAAAATATAAATAATGTTAATTGATTTTCATATGTAATATTAAGCGCAAAAAGTTTTACAATGTTCTATTTATGTTAAGATTTATATTATTATGAACCCTTGTGACTAAGATACCCTGAACCCAGTTGCGATAAATAAATTAAATTCATGTAAGACTTTGGTATACTGACTTAGCTTCATTTTTGTTATCGATTCCATGTGTATATTGGAAACCAGAATAGTTTTCGATAATTTGAAGCAAACTTGTTCTGCTCATGGTATAGAAGAACTTATATTTAAAATCTGAAGTCTCTAGCTCTTGTAGTCTCTGAGATTCGTGCGTTCAGACAGACGGACAGACGGACGGACAGACGGACATGGCTATATCGTCTCGGCTGTTGATGCTGATCAAGAATATATATACTTTATGGGGACGGAGATGCTTCCTTCTGCCTGTTACATACTTTTGCACAAAACCATTATACCCTTATTTACCCATTTTATGGGTTAAGGGTATTAAAAAAACCAAACAACACAGCGTTATTAAACTTGGCCAATTGCAAGAACTGAGAAGGTTACAAAAGCCGAGGGAAAATTTTCCGTTGGCCAAGAGACCTATTTCCAAAAAGAGATGCCTCTGCTATCCAGTAAAATTAAAGTAAATCGAATAAATCTGTGTTGAACGCAAGGATTTTATTTTGTTTTGTTTACAAAAGTAGTAAAAACAAACTAAAACAAACGATTTCGTTAGGAAGTTGCTTTAAATGAGGTAACTTTTTTAAGTTGCGTTAGCAGTCTACCTTCTTAACAATTATCGAGTAGTTGCGTGTAACAAGAGATGCGTTAAGCGAGGTCATACGGTATTTAAAAAAAAAATTGAAAGCAAAATTAAAAATCGTCTAAAGCTGAATATAGTTAAAAAGTTATCTACTTCAAGCGACAAATGCGCTACGGTATAGCAAATGAAATTACATTTTTACAAATTTCGATTCATTAAAATAAACTAGTAACTACTGTCTTTAGGCCATAACGATGTCACTGTCTTGACCCAGTGACTAGCAGCAGCGGCAGATGACAAGTTGCTGTGTGCATAATTAATGTGCTTCAGTAGAAGCAGCAAGTAGCAAAACCAATGTCTTAGTATCATATATAATAAGTTGTTTATAGTCTTAACCATAGGCATGAGAATCAATCATCAAGTGATTTTGACCAGAAAGCCTAATAGGGCACGTACCCTGCTTGTTAGGCCAAGCGGTCAATCGCTCAAGTGGCCCTGCCTCTTGTGGTTGCTTGAATAGTTGTCGTTTTCGCTGTTGTTGATGTTGATGTTGCTGCTGTTGCTTTCTTCAATGGTCAATCATTGCACGCAGCTTGCCGTTAAACTTGGATCAACTGTACTTAAGTCTCCAAAGGGAGAAGAGGAGGACTGAGACAGGCGACAGCAAAATTGCATTTAAGCCAATAGAAACGCTAGGCTAAGTTCGATGAAGTTATTTAAACTAGTAACAGTTGTTTTTTTTGTTGATGTTACTGTTGATGGCAAATGGCAGCTAAAAATCACAACAAAATGCGACCAAAAACAGAGTAGTGCAATTGCTAATGTTATTGCTGTGACTGCTGCAGTTTTTATGACAGTTGTTGTTGCACTTGCAGCTGCAGCTATTGCTGCTACACAGTAAAAAACAAGTAAGAAGGCTCTAGTCGGGAGAGCCCGACTAGAAGATACCCTGAACCAAGTTGCAATAAATAAATTAAATTTATGTAAGACTTTGGTATACAGACTTAGCTTCAATCGATTAAGCTCAATATCTCCGGTGTTTCTTAACCGATTTGGACCAAATTTTCAGAAAAGTTCTATCAAAACCCATTACTTCAACCCTCATTTTTAGATTTTCCAAATTCGATATTCTTTTGTTATCGATATATTGGAAACCAGAATAGTTATGGATAATTTGAAGCAAACATGTTCTGCTCATGGTATAGGAAAACTTAAATACAAAATCTGAAGTCTCTAGCTCTTGTAGTCTCTGAGATCCACGCGTTCATACAGACGGACAGACAGACAGACAGACAGACAGACAGACAGACAGACAGACAGACGGACAGACGGACATGGCTTTATCGTCTCGGCTGTTGATGCTGATCAAGAATATATACTTAAAGTCACTGCAAACGAATGACTTAGGAAACGAACTTGCTGAAGACAATTTCTGGAGCTGTTGTTTTACGTTTTTGTTGTGGCTGCTGCTTATTTGCAAAATGTCAAATGCTTGTTGTGTGCACATTCATGCTCTAAGTTTGTTGTGTGTGTTTGTGTGTGTGTGTGTGTGTGTGTGTGTGTGTGTGTGTGTGTGTGTGTGTGTGTGTGTGTGTGTGTGTGTGTGTGTGTGTGTGTGTGTGTATGTGTGTGTGTGTGTGTGTGTGGGTGTGTTTTTTTTTTTTCTCATGGAACGCCATGAAGGGTGTGAATCTTTCAAAGATACTGGTGGCCCGTACCACCAAGCATGCACGATTTCCACGTACTAAACACACCCTACACAACAACGCGCCTCATCCCCAAGGGATCACGATTAAGTATTACTTCTCGGGGATGGGATGTCTTAAAAGGCCGTCTTCTTATTCATCCAGTTCTTGGACCATCCTTCTTTCTACATAAGTATCGCTCAGTGCTTCGCGTCGCTCTCTTTCGCACCTACGGAGATCCTTCTGGATGCAAACGATCCTCTGGAGTACCGCATTCCAGTTCGAGTCGGATTCCGACATGTACGACACCAGCTCTTCCACTGATGGTAGGGGTGTTGCTCCTGCTAGATATCTCGGGCAGTGGTACAGGACATGCTCAGGATCTTCCGCGCAGCCCAGACAGACCGGACATTGCGGCGTCTCCTCGTGCCTGTACTTAAACAAGTATTTCCTATACCCTCCGTGGCCGGTAAGGAACTGCGTCAGATGGAAGTTAGTAGATCCTCCTCGTCGTTCTATCCACTCCTGGATTCTTGGGATGAGCCTATGCGTCCATCTACCTGTGTGTGGGTGTGTGTGTGTGTGTGTGTGTGTGTGTGTGTGTGTGTGTGTGTGCGCGTGTGTAGCATAGCGAACTCTGCGACGCATGTAGCCGTGAAAATCTATTTTTCTTGTTCATTGACCAAAAATCTAAAATAATAAAAAACACAAGTAAGAAAGACTCTAGTTGGGAGAGCCCGACTACAAGATACCCTGAACACAGTTGCAACAAATATATTAAATCAATAAAAGACTTTGGAATACTGACTTAACTTCAATCGATTAAATTCGATATCTCCGATGTTTATTAACCGATTTGGGCGACATTTTCAGAAAAGTTATATCGTTACCCATTATTTCAATCCCCAGTCTAACATTTTCCAAATTCGATATTTTTTGTTATCGGTATTATGTGTATATCGGAAACCAGAATAGTTTTCGATAATTTGAAGCAAACTTGTTCTGCTCATGGTATAGGAAAACTTAAATACAAAATCAGAAGTCTCTTGCTCTTGTAGTCTCTGAGATCCACGCGTTCATACAGACGGCGGACGGACAGAGGGACGGAAAGACGGACATGGCTATATCGTCTCGGCTGTTGATGCTGATCAAGAATATATATACTTTATATATTATACTTCTGTTCTGTGTTCTTCTATTTAATGGTTAAGGGTATAAAAAAACGAACCCACAGCATTAACAACAACTTGGCCAAGCAGCTTGCCTCTTTCACTTGGCTCTCTTTTTGGACCCCTTACGGAGTCCGTCTTATTTTGTCTGTGATTAACGTTGTCTGCGCCTGCAACTTCAACTCAACTGAACTTAACTCGACGCTGGCGTCTTTCGACTCAGTCACGAATTGTCGTCTTTGTGTTAGTGTATGAGTGTGTGTTTTATGTACGCGAGCTGCTGGCAACAATGACAATAGCCACAGCATCAACAACGACAAGAATAACAACAACAACAGAAATAAGAACGGTAATCATAGTTTTATGTTGGTAAACAAACAGGTGCCTTAATGCCAATAATGGTGCTGCTCTTTCCATTGCTGTTGTAGCTGGTTATTGTTGCCCGTTGTCTTGTTGTTGTCGATGTCGTTGTCATAACATATTAACAAATTGCCTACACACATTTGCACCAACAACTTTTATGCGGCATAGTTACAGTCTTGTTAGCTACTGAAGCATGCGACCTGATCAAATGTTGACAACCAATTTTCAATGATAAGGCAATGTTGAGCACTGACTAACTGACTTACTCACTAACTGGATGCCTGACTGCCTAACGAACTGACTAACTGACTGACTGGCTGACTGACTGACTTACTGACTAACTGTCTGACTTTTTGAGGTACGAGCAGCAATTGCTACTGGAAATAAAGTACAACTTCTGCATTTTGGGTGGCATAGGTTTATAGTATGCTGTTCATTGAAGCAGCGCCTTGGCCAAAGCGATTGTTGGTTGCTTCTTGCTACGTGCTGCTCAAATTTTGTGTTTGTCTCCATTTTTTCATCTTTTGTTTTTAGAATTTTTGGACAGCAGAAATCGTGATTTTTGTGTAGCTGCCGCTGATCGTGGTTTGTTGATTTATGCAATTGTCATTATTGCGGTTGTTGTGTTGATGCTGCTCACATATTTTGTCTGGTTGTTGTTGTTTCCTCTATTTTTGTTAATTATGCCCTGCGACTTTTATCCAAATCTCATTTCCCATTTCACTGAGCAAAAATTATAAAAGGGCAAACAACAAAAGGAAATTGGAGAAAATTTATTTTTCTGCTAAGATTAAGCAAATATTTGCAACAGAACTATGTATATCAAATTCTTTGGGGGTTGACGAACAGCTGAAAAGTGTGTTAGTGCATGTGTGTTTGTGTGGCTTGGTATCAAATTTCCAACAACTTGCCAACTCTATGAATTTCGAAACAGCACCTGTGCCAGGTTCCCACGTCCCAAACACACAAACAAACAAGAAAGCGAATCAAATTGTATTGATCGATAGGAGAAGACTAAATTTGCATTGCAATATCACAGATGCATTCTGGAGGACGTGGAATATAAAACAAGTAGAAAGAAAAAAAAAACATGTTGTTGATGATGCGCCGCAACCCTAGTGACAGATTTTTAATAGAAACAGACAGCAGATACAGCAGTGTGCAAAGGGTGCACAAGAAGTACAACTCAAAAGGGTTGAAAACCTGGGAACCTGCACCTGAACCCGTGTCTAGCGGATAAAACTCTTTGCCTTTTGTCCCTTTGCAAGTGGCATGTAAGGCGGGGCAACTCTATGTATATTGCGGCTAGTTTTGGGTTAGAAATAACGCGATAAGAGCAATGTGGCGCTTCCGTAGATGCGTTTAAAACAAAATACCGCGAAATGCTCCAGCCTTAAAATAACTGACAAAAAGTGCGACGCTATGGGAAACGGAAGTGTCCATTCACAGTGAAACAATACAAACTCTTAAGAATGAGGAAGTGCGTTTCATATGTGTATATAAATAATAGATATGATGGTTATTTATCTTTGTAATGTCCCCATATAAACAAAATAATAAATTTATATTTATTAAGCGGGGTATAAAATCAATTAGCTTGAGTGTTGCATCAACAACATAAAAGCTAAAGCGCCACCTATTGGTCGAAAGCGACTAAAAGATACGGCATCTCGGCTCTAATGTCAACGGCAATTCTTTTTTGCATTGTCATTTGATCGGAAATGCATTTTTATACTCGATACCGAAGGTAAAGAGTATATTGGGTTTGTGCAATGTCCGTCATGGTGTCTGTCCGTCTGTCCGTCTGTCTGTCTGTCCGTCTGTCCGTCTGTCCGTCTGTATGAACGCAACTTTTTTCCACACCCTTCAAGCTAGAGACTTGAAACTTTCCAATTCTCTTTATCTATGGGATAGTAAATTAAAGTGTCAAGATTGGGGTTCTGCGATAACTGGGGGCTGGCAAATCGATAAATTCGATAACTCAAAAACGATAAATCCGCATATTTCACACACCCTTACAGCTAGAACTACCAAATTTGGTAAGAAGATAGCTACTAGCAACCTTCAAAAAACAGCATCAACAATTTTGGAGCCTAGCCCCCCAGTCCGCCCCCAGCCCTCCCGCATTTTAAAGTCAAATAAGCCTATATCTCCCACAGTTTTTGAGCTAGAGCCACCAAATTTGGTGCCAAGATAGGCGATGATGACCCCCCAAAAACTGCATCAAAAGTTTGGATGCCACGCCCACCAATACCACCCTAGCCGGCTCCAGCTGCCTCAACGCTTCGTCAAAAACGAGAATGCGTGTATCTTCCAGATTTGTGGAGCTAGAGCCACCAAATTTGGCAGGAAGATTGCTTGCAACGACCCCCAAAAAACTGCATCAAAGTTTTGGAGCCACGCGCACCCCTTCCACCCCCTTTCCCCACGTTTTACAATCTTTGAGCTAGAGTCACCAAATTTTGTATGAAGGTAGCAATTGACATTCCACATAGATCTGCAGCAAAAATTTGGATGCCACGCCCACCCATACCTCCCCCAGCCTCCCTTTCCCCACTTTCTACAAACTTTGAGCTAGAGTCACCAAATTTGGTATGAAGATAGCAATTGACATTCCACACAGATCTGCATCAAAACTTTGGATGCCGCGCCCAGCCATACTGCCCCCAGCCCCCCTTTCCCCACTCTTCACAAACTTCAGCTGGAGTCACCAAATTTGGTATGAAGATAGCAATTGACATTTCACAAAGATCTGCAGTAAAAATTTGGATGCCACACCCACCCATACCGCCCCCAGTCCCCCTTTCAACAGCTCTTACAAACTTTCAGCTAGAGTCACCAAATTTGGAAGGAAGATAGTTGGTGGCATCCCTATCTGCATCGGATAATCTTTAAGGCAGCGTACACCCCTGCCCCATCCGTACCCCTTTGCAATCAGGCCTCTTTTTACCTGTTTTAATACTGGTATCGAGTATGCCGCAGTCGGTTGCGTCCGACTGCAACGTTTCCACTTGTTTTGATTAAGGTTATACCTAGGTGTAATAACGCATTGCTCCTCTCAGCTCCGCCTTTTCGATTTTGGCAGCTGAAGGAAACACTTGTCTTGTGCAGAAGAAAAATTGCAGTCTGATTTTTCTAAGTTACCCCCAACCATTTTTGGGGTTAATTGTGTGAATTTTTGATTCGTATTTTAACTCAACATCGAGCAGCAGCGGCGCATTTAAAGTGAATTTAATTGCCTTTTTTAAGCAGCTAACATCGCTCTGACTGGAGCAGAAAAAATATCATAATCACGTATCGTGATTTTAGCTGATCTTTTTTGGGTAAGAATACGCTAAAAAAATTATTATTATTGACTTATGTCAATAATAAGCGTTTTATTTATCTAATACGAATTTATTGGCCTTTTTTATGTTTAGCAGCAGTAATATTACTCGCTGGCTAAGCATCTAGATAACTCCAAGATAATCTCTCTCAGCCCCCCCCCCCCGAACATCTGGGCAGAGTAATTAAGAGCATAGACACTGAGCCGGTGGCCAAGCACCGCTCAGTCCGAAATTTTAGTTTGCCCGATCGCAACGCTGTGGGAGAATCGAAAAAGTCATAAAAATCGTTTAAAAAAATGGTTAAATTAGTGCTAAAACAAATATAATTAGTTAAAAAGACAATTAAAGACATGCAAAAGTGCTAAAAACCCAACCCAGAAAAAAAATTCAAAGACAATAAGTGCAAAAGTGCAAAACGAAAGACAAAAACCCCAAATCAAAGACAGTGAGAAAACAAAGAAAAAAATTACTTCTTAAGCCCAAAGACAAAGTAATTGTTAAAAGATGAAAAGTTAAAATAAGTTAAGTGTTTAAGAATAAAAAAATTAAAAATAAAGAATAGGCCAATCTTTATATATAATGCTAAAGCCTCACGACACAATTACACCGCAGCTGAAAAAAAAGGGAGTTAAAATGTATATATATTTAATACACAGTGCAGTGGTTAAAAATGCAGAACAAATTTTATTGGCTGCAATAAAAAGTTAAAAGAAATTAAAGTAAAAACAACAACAATAAGCCCCAGCAGTCTGGATAGACAAATCATATGGCTTAATTGTTGTTGTAAAATTGAAAGTGAAAGTGCAAAGAGACAAAATAAAAGCTATTGCCTAACCTAAAATAGACACAAATTACACGTGCAATATGCGGAGCTTTTAAGCTTACACACAAGACTCTCCATAAAAAAAAAAAGGTGATCAACGCCTAACGCTCTCTTAAACGTCGTTCTCTTCAGAAAGATCTTTCGTCGATGGAACACGCATGTAAGTGATACGCTCTCTCTTTGCAATTGCCGGCAAAACCCACCCTTAAGTGCGCAATTTTATTTGTTTGCTCACTTTTTTTTGCACACATTTTATTTAATTATAAATAAATATAAGAAAAGTTTATTTCAACAAAGTAAAGTAATTATTAACAATAAAAAAATAACATAAAAAAAAGAATTGATTTAAATTGTTTTTAAAAAAATAAAAGTAACGTAATTTCCCATCAATAAAAAAATTAAAGTTTAAAATAAAAAGAATATTTAACTTAGACAACCTGCCGTTATATACAAGTGTTCTTGTAGTTTTCTGGTAGTACACTTGCTACTTGTATTAAAATATATAATACACATATATAAATATATACTTTTATATATCTCTAACCATGAATATTATTTCCAGCAAGTGTAATTGTGTCGAGTGGTTAATCAAGTTTTTAGTTATTTGAAGCAAAATAGTGAATAAAGAGACTTACCCATAATTAGAGGGTAACTAGTAGTAATGTTAGTTAACGCAAATAATTATTAAAACGATTTAATAATAATTAGCGACTTATTTTTCATAGGTTTGAGTTGAAAGTTTTAATGAAATAAATTAAATGCAAAATATATTTAAGGAAACAAAATATTTGTTTTGGAAAATAAAAATGAAAACAAAATATATTTTCTTTAGAAAAATAAAAATTTAGAGTTAATAAAAGGAAAACAACTATTTTTAGAAAAATAAAATAAAATCAAAATTTCTAGAAAACAAGTTTTAAGAATAATAATGAATAAAAAATTAAGATAGATGTTGTTAATTTTAAGTACTCCAATAAGAATTGAAAAATGAACGGAAGTAAAAAAATTTAAAAATATTAAAAATGGAATTATTGGATATGGAAGTTTAAGTTTTATTATTTCTGATGACATGGGAGCATAATTAAATGATGAACATTTAATTACATATGGGGTCTTCTGTGCAAATATTTTATTTAGGAGACTATGGTTGGGAGGGTAATGATAGAGGGAATTGGCAACCAACACCTAAGCCCACCCCTCTAGCTTAACTACTATTCCGTGCTTCACGCTTCTCATTTTTTTATGTTTTCTTTTAGTTGTTTACTGAGAGTGTTCGCACTTTGGCCATGTGGTCTTTGGATGAGGATCGTCTCATCTCAATTTTAGTTTCAGGAGGGACTATATAATAAAACCTTGGTTTAGCCATCATTAGTCAGCAGCAAAAACCCCCCACATCTCCCGCTAGAGCTAGGAATCAATGGGTACCGCTCCGCTGTCTGCTTAATGATCGACCAGTCTGACTTGGTGGTTGACAAATGGGAGTACCCGACAAAAAAAATACCCTATAATCGTCGACCCTGGCGAAAGCAAATTTTCTGACGCTACAAGTTTTGACGTTTCCCCTACGCTACATCTTTCATCTTACGACTTACTAAATTCAGTGAAAAGTAGAGAAAAAAAAAGTTAAATTTAATTTCATAAGCTTATATTGAGGCAAGCTAAACAAATATTATATTACGAGCATATCAGTATTAGAGGTTTACGCCGTTGGGTTTTACTTCGGCGGCGGCGTAGGGGCCTAACAGAACTGGCGGCGGCGGCCTAGCCATCAATTTGTCGGCTACGCCACACAGTGGCGCCCGTAGAACAAGTCAGGTGTCAAAAATCAAGAATTGCATGATCGATTATCTCATTTAGTTCAAAAGTTATCCGCTATTATCCGTCGCACTTGCGGTTCAATCTGCCTACGCGCTTACGCTCTCTCATTTAAGTGCTCATTTGATATTTACTGTTTTATATTGCTCTTGCAGTGATACGTTTTACTTATACTTACCGGCGCCTTACTTTGTTTTGTGCTAGCATATTAGTTGCCAGTTAAAACCTTAAAATAATTTGAAAATAATTTGAAAATGTTTGCATGCTGTAGCACCAATTGCAAAGTGGTTGGAACCACCAACCAAGATTTTATTTTGTGTGGATTGTGTGACAACATGATCCACATGAAATGTGCTGGCTTCACACCCAAAGTCAAGGACTTCTTAATTGCAGATACAGGCCTTAAATGGTACTGCGAGCCCTGCAATGCAAAAAGAATCGACCAAATTCATGAGGCAGACTCATGCTGGCTTTAAAACTATGCATGTAGCTTTTAATAATCTGCAAGCTACGTTCAACGAGCTTGAGCTTAATTTTAAAAATGGCAAGGTGATTAACGAATCTCCGAAGCGTAAGAAGACTTCGGGTCCTAATCCACTTATTGCCCCACCTGTTTTGCCAACCAAACCCCTTATAGTGCCTAACATTTATACTTCAATTGGTTCCAATGCTAACCCACTAATGTTATTTAACTCCCCTGCAAGGAATCCTATCAATAACCTAGCCACTTTATCTTCCGATCCTTTGCATGAGCCCTCTGGTTCAGCAGCTCGTGTGCCTATTAATCCTAATACAGGTACAACTGGGGCTCACAAGCCTCTTGTTGTTGTCCCACCTAATAATACCTCATCGGATGATGTTTGTGCCTACACTACACAAATTTTCTTAATTTTTCAGACTTTTCGTTCTTATTTTTTTGGTCTTAAAATACGAACGGCGTTCTTAAAACAGGTTCTTAATTTTGATTTTGTTCTTGATTTAAGAACCGTATGTTTATATTGATCCATTATAAGAACATTGGTTCTTAATTTGGTACAAATAGAACCAATTTCATTCTATTTGTACCAAATTAAGAACACTGTTCATAAAATGTGAAGGCATTTACCACCCGAAGCTGAGCCGAAGTTTCATTGGTTAAAATTAAACTTAACTGCGAACGAAATTAGTTCGGCAACAGCGCAATAGCTAAGGCATCCGCGTGGTAATATCGAGAGGTCTCAGGTTCGAATCTCGCCAAAGGCATTGAAGTTTCATTATCGGTAAGAGTAGACAAATGAATTTAATTTATATTTAAAATATTTCTCTAGCATATTAAAGCTATTAATTATTAGTAACCATTAACAAAACAGCTATATACAGTAACATTACTTAAAATATCTCCCCACCATAGCCGCAATACGTTATATAACAATATTATAGTAGCTTATACTGAATTCAAAGGGTTAAAAATTAAATTTTTTTTTTAAACAACAACTAATGCTATTTCAAATTCAAGCACCAATTGTTCTTAAATTAAGAACCAATGTTATCATATTAAGAACGGTTTCAAGAACATTTCGTTATTTTCGGTCTTAAAAAATCCGTTCTTAATTTAACAAAAACCGTTCTCATATCAAGAAAATCCGTGCTTAGGCAGTTATTGTCAACGGATGTTCTTGATTTTGCACTAGCGAGAACGGATTTTTTTTCTCTGTGTACGTTAAAAGTTATATCGATTCACCACATATTATGGTTGAAAAATTTAAATTTAAACATGCCCGAAGCATATTTTCTTTCAAGTTGAGTGTTCCTTCCGAACTTTTCGCGACAATTTGTTCTGAAAAGTTTTGGCCGCCTCAGCTCGTTGTGAAGGATTATGTGAATAGACGAAATAGTTTTAATATTAACTGTATTAGGATTAGTAGCGCACCACCTGTTAGCCACCCAGTTGCCTCCACCTCGGCGGCAAAAAACTAACAAAAGTTATTAGCTTGACCTATCAAAACGTTAGAGGCCTTAACAGTAAACTTGCTAAATTATATGTTAACAGCCTATCCTTTGATTCTCATATTGTTGCACTCACTGAAACCTGGTTAAAACCCGATATTTCTGTTTACTCAGTTTTTCTATCTAAATATAACTTGTACAGATGGGATCGCACTTCCCGTAAGGGGGGCGGTGACCTCATTGCTGTTGACTCTTGTATTTCCTCTGAAATGATTCAATGTCATGATCTTTCGGACATAGAGTTTTTATGTGTTAAAATATTACTAAACGGCCGTTCACTTTATGTTACTTGTTCTTATATTCCTCCTCATTCTGATATTAACATTAACTCATCCCATCTTAGTGCCCTGCAACTTGTTTCATCATTGTTGACAGATATGGATAGTCTGATAGTGGTTGGTGATTTTAATCTGCCACATGTTGTATGATCTGCAAATAACACATCTTCGGCGGTATTACCAGTCACTTCTGATGATTTTATCGACGGCCTACTTGAGTTAGGCCTATCTCAAGTTAACAGGGTGCATAACTGTAGTGGTAGAATGGACTTAACATTTGTTTCAGACTCAGATTGCAGTAATGCTAGTAGAATACCCCCTCTAGTGCTTCCGGAAGATGCCTACCATCCAACCTTAGAAATATCCATCGAAATTCTTAACCCTAGTTCAGTATCTAATAATACTTAAAAAAATACGTTGCTTTCGTAAAACTAACTTTACTAAATTAAATTATCTTCTTCAGCATACTAATTGGTTTCGGCTTGTATGATATTATCCTTGTACTGATATAGAAACTGCTATTGCCATATTTTATAGGACCTTGAATTCGCTTTTAGATATTTGTGTTTCCCTCACTTGTTCTTCAAGTGATAATAAACAACCTTGGTTTACGAGGGAACTATCGCAATAGAAAAACGCGAAGACAAGATCATATAAAAAATTTAAAAAATCGGGAACTACTTTAGATTTATCTTCGTATTTAGTAGCAAAATCTAGTTTTCTTTCTGTTAACACATCTGGTTATAAGATTTATCTTAATCGTTGTAGACTAAACTTTTCACGTGACCCTAAACAGTTTTATAAATTTGTTAACTCTAAACGTAAGACTTCTTGCTTGCCATCCTCATTGTACCTAGATGATACAAAAGCAAGTTCTGATCAGGCAGTAGCCGATCTATTTTCCGAGTATTTTCAATCAGTGTTCTCATCGAATATGTTTAGTAGTAGTAATTCCTATCCTTCTCAAGTTCAAACGTCAAATTGCGCTCCTGAGTGAATTTAACTCTATTAAACCTGGTTACTTGCCTGGTCCCGATGGAGTGCCAGGTTGTATTCTTAGATACTGCGTGGATTCTCTTTGTGCGCCATTAAATAAATTATTTAACTTGTCTGTTGATTCAACTGTGTTCCCCGATATATGGAAGGAATCCTTTATAATTCCACTCCATAAAAATTCTTCAAAATCAAACGTTAACAAGTAAAATGGCTCAAGTCGGGAGAGCCCGACTAGAATATACCCTGAACCCTGTTGCAACAAATTTTTTAAATCTATAAAAGACTTTGGTATTTAATATCTCCGGTGTTTCTAAACCGATTTGGACAACATTTTCAGAAAAGTTCTATCGTTACCCATTACTTCAATCTTCATTTTTACATTTTCCAAATTCGATATTCTTTTGTTATCGATTCCATGTGTATATTGGAAACCAGAGTAGTTATGGATAATTTGAAGCAAACTTGTTCTGCTCATGGTATAGGAAAACTTAAATACAAAATCTAAAGTCTCTAGCTCTTGTAGTCTCTGAGATCCACGCGTTCATACAAACGGACAGACAGACAGACAGACAGACAGACGGACATGGCTATATCGTCTGGGCTGTTGATGCTGATCAAGAATATATATACTTTATAGGGTCGGAGATGCTTCCTTCTGCCTGTTACATACTTTTGCACAAAACCATTATACCCTTATTTACCCATTTTATGGGTTAAGGATATAAAAATTATAGGGGTAAATCCAAGTTGTCTGCCATACCAAAAGTCTTTGAAAAAATTATATGTTCTCAACTGCAACACGAATGTAGTTCAATTATATCACCATTCACTTCGCTTGTTAACAAAGGGTTTCAGGAAAAAATGCAAACTGACGTTGTTTACACCGATTTTAGTAAGGCATTTGATTCCGTTAGTCATTCTCTGTTGCTTCATAAATTAAATATTATTGGATTTCCATCACAACTTTTATTGTGGCTTTCGAAGTACTTGTGTGGCCGAACACAAAAAGTTGTTTTCAAATCGTCTGTATCTAAACCTATTTTTGTTACCTCTGGTGTTCCCCAGGGTAGTCACCTTGGACCTTTGCTATTTAACTTGTTTATTAACGATCTTCCAGCTGTTATGACTAACTCTTTTGTGTTTATGTTTGCTGATGATGTAAAGCTATGTTTCACCTATAATGACGCTTCCCTGTGTAATTTACTACAGTCGGATTTGGGTGCTTTGTCAGCCTGGTGTCGTTTTAACTTACTCAATTTAAATTGTTCTAAATGTAAAGTCATGTCTTTTTGTAGAAGTACCCCTCATACTGCTCACTATTTGCTTGATGCTTCACCACTTGACCGCGTGTTTGAAATTAAAGATTTATTCATTATTCTTGATCTTAAATTAAAGTTTGACGCTCATATTGCGTATATGGTCAATAAGGCCATTTATGTCCTTGGCTTCATCAAGCGGTGGTCAAAAGAGTTTAATGATCCCTACACCACTAAAACGCTTTACGCATCCCTAGTTCGTCCCATCCTGGAGTATGGATCTTGTGTGTGGTCCCCACAATACTCGATTCACCAGGATAGAATTGAATCTGTGCAGAAGAAATTTCTCCTATTTGTCCTTAGAAGTTTTAACTGGGTTCCTGGAGTTGACTTACCCCCGTATTCTAGTAGACTCCTTTTAATAAATCTTCCCTCCCTGTTAAACCGTAGAACTATGCAGGGAGTATTATTTATTACTAACCTACTTAATGGTGAAATCGACTCATCAGTTCTTTTGAGTCGAATTAAATTTAATGTCCCAATTAGATCTTCACGTAACTTTTTACCCCTTAGCCTTGATCGTTGCTTCCAACAAGAATAGAACTTATAAGTTCTATTCTTGTTGATAACAAACTTAATTCTCTTGTCTCCTTAGAGGCCTCAATTCCAGTACTAAAAAGATCGATCCTCTTTGCTTTATCTAATCGTAACCATTAACTACTAATCTTACGCTGGTCTGATTGGGTTTTTCTGGGTTTTTCCCAATCCTCGCAACAAATGTTGGACTACTCAATTTTTTATTGAATTTCCCAGAGCCTTAACGTTAACTTTTAATTATATTTTTAGATTTATATTTTATTCTATATTTTACTTAATTTAATTATTTTAATTATTTTTTAATTTATATTAAATTTGATTCATTTTAATTTCAGCTGCTCTTAGCTGACTATAAATAAATAAATAAATAACAAACAAAGTCCTTCCAATTTTTTTTAGTTTTCTCTAATTTCATTTGTTTTCTTAGAAAGTTTGTAAAGAATTGTAATAGCATATGGGTCAAGCGGCCTTGCGGTACATAGTCTGCAGGAAGAGTCATTATTAGCACCAAATATGATAAATCAATTATTGAGCGGGTCTTTGAGCTTATCAGCAAAAGAGGGAGCAAAAGAGGAACAACTTTTACGGCGAGTCAATGAGGCAAACAGATAGACAGACAGCAAGACAGAAGAAAAAGAGACACCGTAAGACAATCACTGATGCGATGAGACGTTGCCATTGGGTAAATGGTCAGATGGGAAGATAATCTTGGCCATTAGCGTTGGCCAGGCTAGGCCGATGGCCAATTGAGCTGCACATATTTAAGCGCAAAATACGATAGTTATTATTGTTGTTGGGATCGCTGATCGCCGAAGCGCAGTCAATTAATTGACAAATAGCTCAATTGATCGGGAGAACCAACGATGACGATAACGATGAATCCTTCTTCTTCCCCTCACCGATCAATTTATTTTTATTTTTTTAATCAAATCTAGTGTCTGTGTAGACTATCCACTGCTGCTGTCGCTGCTGCTGTTATAAGCAATTGAAAAATAAAAGAAAATGCGTGAAAATCGCAACGCATTAGCAAACATCATGCAAGGGGCCGAAGAGTGCGAACAATTTGGCCATAGATTCGTCGCGCCTTTTGGCCAAAAACCGCTTCGAGCTAAGAACTCTTTCTCTTTCTGTCTCTCTCTCTCTCTCTCTCTCTCTCTCTCTCTCTCTCTCTCTCTCTCTATCTCTCTCTCTCTCCTCTCTTTATTCCCAATTACATAGTGTAATGAAGTACCACAGTGTGATGCTCATTCGATCTTGGGTTCGTTTGGTACATTTTAGCCATTTGCATTTAGCATTTAGCATTTCTTTTCTATTTGTATGCGTGGAGAGTTGAGTTCGCGGCATGAACGCGTTGCCTGTTTGGCGCCTCGCAACAAAACACCTGAGACGAGTCGTCTCTGTGAGTGGAGTGGAGTGAGGAGTGAAGTGCGCCTGGCCCCTGGCCTGGTCGGCGCTGCACGATTCCCCAAATGAAAATATAAACTTTAAATTTCCTTATTAAATAACGGTCGCCAAAGCGGTTTGCATAAAAAATACTTTGTATGTATACACATACATATATCATGGGCATAAGCATAAGCATTTAAGTCGTTTGAAATAGTAAACTCATCCATTGGAAATCTCTCTCTTTCTCTCTCCCTCTCCTTTTTTAGTCTGCAGACTAGGCAGGTGCTTTCCATATTGCATTAGTCTGGGTTACTTTTTTTCTTTTGGCTAGGGGTCCCTCCTGCACAGCTTAGAAGAAACTATCGGCAATTGTGTTTGATAGCTAGCAAGTCATGGCTCAAATAAATCAGTCAAAAGGATTTTTAATACTTTGGAATTTAATATTGAGTGCCAGTTGTACAAACTTTAAGTATTTGTTCAGTTACTTCTTTGAAAATTATATTTATTTTATTTTTGTATTAAATGGCGTTGCTGCAAATCAAATGCCAAATCGACAAGATAGTTGGGATAATATAGTTTCATCCAACGTCTTTTAAATAATTCGTGTGATATATGTACATACATAAAACAAAATTTATCACTAATTTAATAGAATATTTGATGGGAAATTAAATAAGTAACAGTATTCAAATTAACATAAGTTCCAAAGTGGATAACACTTAAAATATTATAATACATTGAATAAGTCTGACTTGAATTTATGTTATTATTGTCTTCAGTAAAAACTCTTTAGTCAAAATTTCATAAACATTTTTTGAATTATCTTTATTTTTGAAATTCTTTGAAAACTTTGGTCTGATTGGGTTTTTTTGGGTATTTCCCAATCCACGCAACAAATGTTGGACCACTAATTTTATTGTTGGATTTCCCAGAGCTTTAACGTTAACTTTATACATTTTTTACCTAAATTGACTTTCAGATTTAAATATAATTTTATTTTACTTAATATAAATTTAAATTTTTTATTTTGTTTTAATTTTAATTAATTTGTATTTCATGTCAGCTGATCTTAGTTGACAATAAACAAATAAATTAATAAATATTTGACTTATACTTCCGATTCGTCGATACCGGAATTTATCCAAACTTATTAAGTCCAAAATTAAATACGCTCGACTTCAGATTGAAAAATGTCCTGTTTCATAATTTAATAAGCCTTTTATATTAGCTTTATTGGTTTTGCCAATTTCCAATAAGTAGCAAACCCCATATTACCGATACTCGATTTTGTTTAGATTTTTTATATTGGATTAAAAAGTACACAGATCGAAATAAACAAGTGTTTCGTACCCCACATTTGATTGCGAACTTGATTTCTCACCAAGTACGGAATTACTGAATCCGAGAATGTCGTTCTTGATTCAAGTACGTTATTTTAAGTTCGTTTGTTTTTGAATTAAGTTCTTTCACTCTTGACTCAAGTTCTCCAGAGCTCGATTTAAAATTTTGAGGGCGTTAAATGTTAAATCATAAAGTTTTTAAAAATAATTACTTGTATTATTGTTCCAAGAATTAGCGTACTTGATCCAAGTATGATAATACTTGATTTTTTAATTCGCGGAAGTCTTATATAGATACATAGCACAGCTAGAGTATTTTAAAAGCTGCCTATCATGCTCAGAAATAAGAAATAAGCATTACAAAATTTTCTGTATATGCTTACCGTGATACTGCGTCGAGTGCCTTAGCTGTTGTGTTAATTCCAGGCAAATTATGGCTGTAGTTAATTTTTATGTTAAAAGAACTTGATTTAGCTCTGCTTATTTAGATTTTTTAATGCTTATTAATGACTTAAAAAAAAAATAAGAACAAAAATAAACTATTCACATGTAAGCCGTTTTTAAAAGCAAAAAAAAATAAAAATTTTAAAAATCCGCTGGGATTTGAGCCGGAAACTCGTACTCTAATCAACAATTTCGTACTCGATTCAAGTTCTCTTATTCTTATTCTAAGAACCTTTGTACTTGATTTAAAGTTTTTTAAAGCTCATTTAAAGTATTTCATTGTTGATTTAAGTTTTTGTGCACTCATTTCAAGTATTCCATACTTAAATCAAGAATGCAATTTTCGAATCGCGATTACTCAATTCAAGTATATTCTTACTTCATTTTAGCACGGCTTTTTTGATGGCTTTGAAATGCATAATAAATTTGTAAAGAAAAACTGATGTTATTGCATAAGTGTTGTAATCACCTTAAGCAATGTGAAATTCTCATACTTGATACTTTAGTTTAAGAGTATATTGGGTTTGTGCAATGTCCGTCATGGTGTCTGTCTGTCCGTCATGGTGTCTGTCTGTCCCCCTGTATGCAACTATTTTCGACACGCTTCAAGCAAGAGACTTGAAACCTTACAAATATCTTTTCTATTGCCGTTACAGATAAAGTTACAAGAATATAGCCATTACCGTCCCCAAAACATTTATCTTAAATGTTGGAGCCACGCCCATCCATTCCGCCGCTAAGCCACCCTTTTACAGCTGGTATGCGTATATCTTTCACAGTTTTTGAGCTAGAGTCACCAAATTTGGCAAGAAGCTGTTGACATCCCACAAAGATCTGTAGCACAAATTTTGATGACACGCCCCCAAACTATGCAAACTATCTTAATGGTTAGCTGGTTTTGACTTGAAATAACATGAAAATTCCAATACCCTCATATTGCAACAAGCCGGCGACAATTCTTTGGAAGACAGTTGGATTTTTGGTATATTTATTGTCAAGTATGAGCAGTTGACACAATATCGAAATTAACTTTAACAAAATATAAAAAGTTAACGTTAACGCTCTGGGAAATTCAACAAAAAAATTAGCGTTCCAACATTTGTTCCGTGGCCTGGGAAAACCAAGATAAACCCAATCAGACCAGGCTAGATTAGTAATTTGTGGTAACGATAAGATAATGCAAAAAGGGTCGATCTTTTAAGTACTGATATTTATTATTCCAAGGTCAGAGCATATAACACGAAGTGGTTCATGAATTAAATAGTTGTCTCGAGCAACGATCAAGCTTGAGGGAATAATCTAAATGGAACAGTTAATTTTTTTCGATGATCGATTTCACCTTTCAGTAGATTAGTAATAAATAATACTCCATGCATAGTTCTGCAGTATAACAGGGAGGGAAGATTAATTAAAAGAATACTACTTGAATAAGTGCAAATAGAAGAAATTTCTTCTGCACAGATTCAATTCTATCCTGGTGAATCCCGTATTCCGGGAACCACACACAAGATTCGTACTACAGGATAAGACGAATTAGAAATGTATAATGCGTTTCAGTTGTCGTTCGACAACCGCTTGATGAAGCCAACGACAATAATGGCCTTTTTAGACCATCAACGACATAATAATTATGTTGCTGCCGTTTTTTCTTTTAAGTATTTAATCAAGTTTCCATCTAATGCATAATGTAACAGCCAGCTAGCCATTGTGTTAGACAAGCACCTTTCTTGCATATTGAGATTAGTCAACAGTTTGCTACAAGTCAATGCCTCAGATAGGGCAGGTCCGCGCACAATACATACATACTATGTATACACTTACTATACTTGTACATCCAGGTGCGTTGTTGTTATTTGCACGAGAAATGTGACGTGAAAAAACGTGGAGCTAAACAAGTGCGAAAGCGACATCTGACTGGGGACAACGGCCAACGGACAGTGGACACTGTGGGGTCGAGAGAGAGAGAGAGAGAGAGAGAGAGAGAGAGAGAGAGAGAGAGAGAGAGAGAGAGAGAGCAGGAAAGGGGGAGAGAGAGAGGGAGATGATGCCAATGCCAATGGGCTGCAGCCAAGTGCATTAGATAAAAAAAAAATACTCACATGTTCCCTCTCGTACCCTCTTTTTCTCTGTGCCTCTTGCCGTTTCTCTGTTTTCCTGTGTAACAGTAATTTGGTGTTTTACTTGTTCTTGCGCGTCAGCAATCACACCTATGGGAATGTTTCTTACAGATGTCTGATGGCAATGCAATGGGGCAGCATCTAAAATTCCAGCATGCACTTTGAACAGCATTTTCCACAGGTCTTTTTTTATTTCTCCCCCTCTCCGTCTCTCTCTCTCTCTCTCTCTCTCTCTCTCTCTCACTTTCTGTCTCTTTCTTCGTCTGCAGCTGTCTTTGTCGCAGTTGCATCATTAAAAATTTATCAGTTGATTGGAAAATTATAATTCTTTGCTTTTACGCTTCGCGCAGCGTTATGATTTTTATAAGTCTACCCCTGTCTAAGCTCTCTCTCTCTCCCTATCCCCCCTTATCCACAATTCTTCTCTTTTGCTCTATCGGCATTTGTCGTCTGTGCGCCCATTATATAATAACTTTTTCTGCGATCTTCACACATCTGTATGTGTGTTGATGTTCTGTTCTTCCTATTTTATATACATACAGTACAACCTCGGTTAGCGCAACCCTCGTTACACGCAACTCCTCGATTATTGCAACACCCGAAAAAAAAAATTACCTTATTTAACGCAATTTCCTAAGGAAAAGTATGTTTTAGTTCGACAGCGTAATTTTCCTATTTCTAAAGAAATTGTAAAAAAGTACAGACCCCAATTTCTCAATTTTTTAAAAAATAAGTAAAACAATATGAAATTCTTGCTTTAAACAAAGTCTTATTCGATAAAATTTAATTTTAAAGGTAAGCGAAGGCATCTTTTATTTAAAAAGGTCTCATGGCCACCAGAAAATTTCACCTCAGTTTTCGCAACCACCTCAGTTTTCGCAACTGGCCAAATTTTAATAGGTTGCGTTAACCGAGGTCGTACTGTATGTAAATTTTTTTTCCTGCGACCACATTTAATAGCTGACTCGACGACTGTTTCTCTCTCCATCAGTCAGTCAATCTGTCTAAATGAATGACTGACTTACTGACTATAACAACCGATTCAACATCCCCTTCTTCTTCCATCTTACAACTTACCAGTGCACATTCCTCATCTCATCTGCTTTTTATATATTTTTATTTTTGCCAGCTGTGTAGATGCGGAAATAAACGCGCTCGGTTTCTTCAACTTGTTACATTAATCGTAATTTTCTATAGCCTCGTTCTAAGTATATCTAATGCATATTGCATTCTGCTACCCGTTTTTCGATTTAAGCACTTGCCGCAATATTTGCCTTCAACTTACTACCCTGAAGAGTGGAAGTGTTGTTGTCTTGGTAGAAGAAACCTCTAGGGATTCAATGAGAATAATGCTAAGATTAATATAAGTAAGTGGTAACTTAATTAAAATAAGAGGTTTCCATCAATTAGAAGTTATTGAATAAAATATTAAGAAAAGCTTTCAATATTTTCTATTATTATGGTAGCTAAATTATTTGTTATAGTTATATATATATATATTTTTTTTTTTTGAACTATTTCGTTATATTATGTACTCTGACATCACTGACTGGCAAGCTACCTCGAACTTTCCCCAGCCATTTCTCGCATCGGGTTCCTACGAGGTGTACACATAATCCATTATCGCACATGTCATGGGCATTTCTCTCGCACTTGAGCTTCCTGCATGACCAGCATAAGCCGTGAGTTCATAAGCTTGTCCGATGAACCGTCGGCTGCATCATCTGTTCTGTTTTGTTCTTCTCTGCTCAGCACTTTTTAGTTTCCCGCGAGGTGATGATGTTCTGGGTGGGGTGTTTGGTGTTCCACGCTCATGATGTGATTAGGCGCTTTCTCCTGTTTTTTTTATTTATTTATTTTATTTTTTTTAAAGTTTAATACTGTGTACCGTCATTTGCTATGTTGAAAAAATAAGAGGGAAAAGCTCTTAACAGATTAGGTGAGAACCCAAAAGTACAGATTGATACTACTGGAGTGTGAGATTGCAGATACTACTGTTGCTTACACACTTAAATAATCTGCAAGCAAAACAGTCTAAAAACTGCTCATCCTTATATCTATTAGACAGTGTTACAAGCTTACCAACTCAATACTAGAAAAGTGGTCCATCGTCATCTTCTTTTTTTCACAGTAGCACCTTAATAGCAAAAACATAATGCAGCAAAAATAGCATTTCAAAACAAAAACTTAAAAACGAAAACTCTTCAAAACCTTATTCTTGTAATTTTTGTAATTACTTCCTTTTTTTTACTTAAATGAGGATTATGTGGACAGAACTGTTTCTTAAGAAAATGCGTAAGGGTGCTATCTTTGGCACGCCGTAAATTACATACACTTAAAAAGCCAACTTGCTTATAAGACAGATTTTGCATTGTAACACTCCTTGAGAGTATCAGCCAGCCTATAATATAATGTTGTCTTATTTTACTGTAGAAAAATAGTTCAAAAACTTAGAGACTACTCTTTACATAAAAACAGACAGACTTGGATATATTGACTCAGCTCGCGATGTTGTTCAAGAATATTAATCTTTATTGTGTGAAAAGTATTTTAGTTCATGCGTTAGAAGATATATAAATATATCCTCCTGCTTATTATAATATTTGCACAAAACCATAGCAACCTTTTTATCTACTTTCAATAAGTTCAGAGTATAAACAAAATCGAACATTAATTGCTCTCCGTTGATAAAGATTCCCTTTAGTTTTTCTTTTTCTTATAGCCTACGTGCTTAAAACCAGGCTGCAAAAAAATGTAAGTGGATTAATGCCCTGCTTGGACATGAGATATTCAGAAGTTTTAAAAATTTTTCTTAAATAAAAAATTTAAAAGTTTAACGTTTATATTTTTTGTATTTTAAGGTTAAAAACATTATTGTGTATATATGAAACTCAATGAAATGGTTAAGCTTTTCATTTAAAAATTGAGGAGGCAGAGACAGGAAAAAGTATTGCCCCCAAAAAGCAAAACGACTGACACTCAACACTAGATAACCCGCATATAACTTTGGGCTGTCAAAGACCTATTGGCCATTCGTCTAGCAATGACTTTTGTCTTGGCCTGTAAAATTCCACAGTGTGACAGCACGATCAGCACTTAAAAGCCTGTTAACAGTTCCACTGACCAACTGAGCACCGGAGCACCAAAATCAGCCAAAAGCAAACTGTAGTCAAGAGTAGCACAACGTTCATTTTGTGTATGCAACAATACTGCGGGCACACTATTTTGTGTACTCGTATATGCCCTAGCACCGAAATCTTGAAAGGCAATTAGAAGGAGCTAAGCAAAGTAAATCTCAAACCACAGCCGATGCCCAATTGCAATGCCACAAATACTTGCTAGATGGCAGCCAACGAGATTCTAACGTGGATCAAAACAAAAAAACAAAAAACAACATGCGAGACAGAGTGCAACAGAGGAACAAAAGAAGCGGGACTTATCAGCGCGGCAGCAGAAAGTAATTCTTCAGCTGATGGTTTCGCAGAAAATTACATCTTGCGGGTATACAAAGTCAACTGCCCCAGACATGGCAATAGCATAGCATGCAGCAGCAGCATATGCAAAGAGGAGAAAGAAGCAGCAAAATGAGCAGTAGCAGCAGCAGAAGTCGGAGACATGCACTGCACTCAAGTTGAGACACACGCCAAAGCCCACGGACCCATGAGTTATCGTGCTCTGTGTATGCTGTGTGTGCATGTGAGTGTGAATGCGCATGCGAATGTGAATGTGAATGTGAATGTTATCAGCCCAGGTTGAAGTACAGAAGCGCACTCACAAGATTTTTACAATTGAATCGAACGACTTTTTATTCCCAGGAATGGTCAACAAAACAAGTGAAAACGTGTCGGCCCGAAAACGGTACAGAGTGACAGAATTTTCCAATTGTAAACTTAAGCTCTTATACTGTAGGACATATGCAGTTTTTCAAAATGGTATAATTGTCTTTTTGGATAATAGTATAACAATATAACTTAAGCATATGATATACATTTGACAGGCAGAGGCCTAGTAGAAAATTTCTTTTATAATTCTAGTAGTGAATTAAGAAAAAAACAATAAGATATGTTTGTGCTTTTTATACCCTTAACCCATAAAATGGGTAAATAAGGGTATAATGGTTTTGTGCAAAAGTATGTAACAGGCAGAAGGAAGCATCTCCGACCCTATAAAGTATATATATTCTTGATCAGCATCAACAGCCGAGACGATATAGCCATGTCCGTCTGTCCGTCTGTCCGTCTGACCGTCTGTCCGTCTGTCCGTCTGTATGAACGCGTCGATCTCAGAGACTACAAGAGCTAGAGACTTCTGATTTTGTATTTAAGTTCACCTATACCATGAGCAGAACAAGTTTGCTTCAAATTATCCATAACTACTCTGGTTTCCAATATACACATGGAATCGATAACAAAAGAATATCGAATTTGGAAAATGTAAAAATTAGGGTTGAAGTAATGGATAATGATAGAACTTTTCTGAAAATTTCGTCCAAATCGGTTGAGAAACACCGGAGATATTGAACTTAATCGATGGAAGCTAAGCCAGTATACCAAAGTCTTACATAAGTTTAATTTATTTATTGCAACTGGGCTTAGGGTATCTTCTAGTCGGGCTCTCCCGACTAGAGCCTTCTTACTTGTTTCTTTAAATAAATAAACATCAAAGCAATCTGTTACTGAGTATTGTTTATATCATATCACAAAATTTTTAAAATCAGTACAATCAAACAGTTGACAAATTTTAGTAACAAGCATTATATGTCAAAAAGAAAAGAGTTTTAACCAATGAGTGACAGGATGACGACAATAATAATTAATTCTTCGGAAGATAAGATAATTGAGCGATTGGGTGATTGTAATGCGGTGCCAATTGAACATATGGATCTGTTGAGCCATCGGTTGCGTTGCCGTAAGCTTGAGATATTTCACTATGACGAAGAAGTGAGTTTTACGTCCAACGGCGAGGAGGAGGAGCAGGATCTCAGCCATGACCAGTTCAGTGAGGATCGCACAGACGATGTGGATCGCACTTTGCATCTGGTTGGGGATTTGGACTGTCTTATACGACGCATTGAGCAAATTCAATTAATGATTAAGCACCGCCAACAAGAACAGCAGCGGGAACTGCCCGATGTACCTTCGAAACATGAGGAACCATCCACGCCTAAACTAAAGGATTTTCAGTACAAACAGTGCCTGGATTCGCTCGTAGTACAGGGGCAGCTCATAAAACTGAAGCGTGAGCTGGAGGAAGAGATGAATCAAGACACACAGCCAAACCCTCTAAGCTGTGATGAGTTGTCGGAGATGAACCATCTTCAGAAATCTTATCATCTCCACCAGTGCAAGATCGACGAAATAATCTGCAATTATAGCGTAATGCGGAGCTTTCTGCGTAAGTTAAACAAACAGATCGTCCTTGTGACTCCACAATTGGAGGAGTTGAACAACATGGCTGATAAGTATCAAGATTGGACCAAGCTAGTTGCCATGGAGATGCCTGTGTGCAAGAGCCGCTATGAGTATATTCTTAAAACAAAGCTCTGCAAAACGGAGGCACATATTCTGATCATTGCTCATACTCATAGAATATTCAAGATCAAAGAGAAGTTCCTTACTTACCAGCAATTGCACTACGATCTGCGAGAACTTCGCTTGGAGATCCATGAGATCGAAGAATATGCTGATGACTTGCGCAAGGATGCTATGCGACGCATTGGCTGCGTTGAGTGCGATTTGGAAATGAATTCACAGTCCTCGATTCGGTCAAATAATATGTTAGAGATGATAGATATTCAGCAATTATTTGGTTAACTTTTAAAATGGAAATTTATATACAACTAAATAAAATAATATAAATATTGTTGCTGTCCAACTTGCCTTGCCATTTTATTACAAACATATTTATACAGTTGGGCCAAGAGTCAACCCGTGATGCGCTCCTGTTGTGTGATACTGCTCCTGCCAAACCACCAGCAGAAGGTAGTACATCATTTCGGACTTTATCAGCAGCAGCAACTTGGCAGCAGCGCGTGGGCAGCATCGGGCAAAATTCCTACACTGCCAACACTACATAGCAGCAACAACTGCATTTGCACTTTAATTGAGGCTTGTCTATGCAACTGCTTCAAATGCGCGTTTGTGTGTGTTTGAGCCTAAGCATAGTAACTGCGGTTGCTCTGCATCCATTTTAGTTTCTTGCTTATACACGCACACACACACACACATACACACACACATACACACACACATACACACGCACATACACACACACACATACACAGTTCCCAACAGCACCTCACTATGCTCTTCCCGTTCTATCAATCAATTGGTGGGTCTGCGTGCTTGGCGGGCTGCCTTTCGCCCGTTGCAAGCTTGATGCCTCACTGCCCCAGTGCCTTGATGCTCCACAGACGAGCGACCAGACAGCGCCAACAACAATAACAGCAATAAAACAAGTGGAAACGTTGCAGTCGGACGCAACCGACTGCGGCATACTCGATACCAGTATTAAAACCGCTTAAAAAGATGCCTGATTGCAAAGGGGTACGGATGGGGCAGGGATTTACGCTGCCTTAAAGATTCTCCGATGCAGATGGGGATGCCACCAACTATCTTCCTTCCAAATTTGGTGACTCTAGCTGAAAGTTTGTAAGAGCTGTTGAAAGGATGGCTGGGGGCGGTATGGGTGGGCGTGGCATCCAAAGTTTTACTGCAGATCTCTGTGGAATGTCAATTGCTACCTTCATACCAAATTTGGTGACTCTAGCTTGAAAATTGTTAAAAGTAGGGAAAGGGGGGCTGGGGGCGGTATGGGTGGGCGTGGCATCCAAAGTTTTGATGCAGATCTGTGTGGAATGTCAATTGCTATCTTCATACCAAATTTGGTGACTCTAGCTCAAAGTTTGTAAAAAGTGGGGAAAGGGGGGCTGGGGGCGGTAAGGGTGGGCGTGGCATCCAAATTTTTGCTGCAGATCTATGTGGAATGTCAATTGCTACCTTCACACAAAATTTGGTGACTATAGCTCAAAGTTTGTAAAAGGTATGGAAAGGGGGTGGAAGGGGTGCGCGTGGCTCCAAAACTTTGATGCAGTTTTTTGGGGGTCGTTGCAAGCTATCTTCCTGCCAAATTCGGTGGCTCTAGCTCCACAACTCTGGAAGATACACGCATTTCCGTTTTTGACGAAGCGTTGGGGCATCTGGGGGTGGCTAGGGTGGTATTGGTGGGCGTGGCATCCAAACTTTTGATGCAGTTTTTGGGGGGTCATCATCACCTATCTTGGCACCAAATTTGGTGGCTCTAGCTCAAAAATTGTGGGAGATATAGGCTTTTTTGACTTTAAAATGCGGGGGGGCTGGAGACGGAATGGGGGGGCGTAGCTCCAAAATTTTTGATGCAGTTTTTTGGGGGTTGCTAGTAGCTATCTTCTTACCAAATTTGGTAGTTCTAGCTGTAAGGGTGTGTGAAATATGCGGATTTATCGTTTTTGAGTTATCGAATTTATCGATTTGCCAGCCCCCAGTTATCGTAGAACCCCAATCTTGACACTTTAATTTACTATCCCATAGATAAAGAGAATTGGAAAGTTTCAAGTCTCTAGCTTGAAGGGTGTGGAAAAAACTTGCGTTCATACCGACGGACAGCCGGACAGACAGACAGACGGACAGATGGACAGACACCATGACGGACATTGCACAAGCCCAATATACTCTTTACCTTCGGTATCGAGTATAAACAACAATAACAGCCGCATAATAACTAACTGAGGGCGTTGAGGCAACAACATGCAACAATCTGTCAAGTCAGGTAAAAGCAGCTAACCAAACTAACCCAACAAACATCCAACAGTCAGGCAGTCATCATCTAAACTCTTCGCGGCGTATGCAGCTGCAAACAGCTACCCTCCTCCTACTCTTTCTTCTTTCTCACCTTATGTTAAGTCGTTCCTCTCTTTGTTGCAGCTATGGAAAATTGAAGCTCATTCACTTGCCTCTGATTGCTGCCGGCGTTGGTGGTGTTAGTGTTGTTGGAAGTTGATGCTGCTGATGCGGTTGCTGTTGGTGTTGGCTTGATTCGTCGTCTATCAAATTCGCAAGTTCAAGTCCACGTCCAAAAATCTCAGCGCATATCCGAACTGTTTTGTAAAATCAAATGTTCGTTAACTCCGCTTTCTTATAGCGAATCTCAAGTGAACCAAAATAACAAAGTTGGTAACACGTTGTTTAGGTTGAGTTTTACTTAAAATTATCAGTAGTTTTTCTGTTCGAACTTTAAGGACGCCATGGTAAAAGCGGCTGTTAGATTAAAAAAACAATTTTTTGTTTTTTATTTTTATGTCATTTTATTTACTTTTATATAATTATTTTTAGACATTTTCAATCAATATTCAAAGTAGTTCTCAAGTAGTAATATTAAAAATAATTTCAAACGTAGCATGTCTCAAAAGGAGGCATCTAAACAACAAGCTCTAAATTTGAAAACTTAAACTGTGCTGCTTTTCGAAAATTGCAATCAACATTTTTGGTATGAATAATTTTTCGAGGCATTCAATAATGATTTTAAGAGTGAAAATACAAAAATTTATTTATTTTTTTATCAGTTAACATGTTATTATAGCAAAAAAAAAAATCATCGATCCAAAAATAAACAAACATCAATCATACACTGTTGCCAAAAAGGATTTTGACATTAAAATACATTTTATTTAGCAATAAGTATACAATTACACTTTACTAAGCAAGAGTATGTTGAACTTCGGCGTGCTGAAAATTACTATTTATTGCTTGATTCGCTTAGTTGTTAAGTTTTTCAAAGCCTTTGTCACAACTTACATTTAGTGCAAGAAGAGGCACCGAGTATGGAGTTTGTGTAAAGAGGATGAGGAGAGGAGAGGCTGGGGACTGGGAAGGGTTACTCTGACTGCAATTTGCATTTCGCTCAGGCGTTTTGTCAAATGGGTGGCTGTTGCGTTGGCGCGGCTTCAATGCCTTCCGAATGTGGGTTAAACTCAGCTTAAAGCCAGAACAACCACAACAGCAAGAACAACAACAACAATAATAATAAGCAACAGATTCAAGAATATTTTGGCCAAGTGGCCAAAGACCCAAAAAATGCAAGAAAAAAATAGACGAGCATCTATATCATTGGCTTATATTGTCCATATAATCCGTGTCATTAGATCATATTGTAATGGCTAACCATTAGCTGATTTCTTATGCTCTCTCTAACTAACCTTTTTCTTTACCTCTTCTTCAACTTCTTCTTTTTCTGGCGCCCTTGGGGGATGGAATGGCCATCAAAAGCATCAGAGCATTATAGAAACTCTCTTGAAATTTACCAGGTAAAATCGCCAAACTCGCAACGAATTTATCTTTTTAACCCATTTATTAAATTCCAAGCTCAATTTGACTTACATAAAAGTAATCAATAATGTGTATTCACATTCAAAGAGTTTTTTTTTTTGTTGAGTTCACATAGAATCCTGATTAATTTATATTAAAGAAAAAGGTATTAACATAAATTCTTTTTTCTTGTTTTCTTCCTTTATTCTTCGTAACTGTCCTTATATCTTTTACTTTACCATTTGTTTCTTCTTATTGCACTTTCAAGCTTCTTTTAAATTCTTAGCGCTTGATTCATAAAACGTATTTTGCAAATGCTTTTTATTTTTACGAATTTATTCTCACCCAAAATTGCACCCCGGCTGCAAATGGGTTCAAAGTGTGGGTAAGGATTGAGCTGCACTTATGAAATTTTTGGTGCATCTTGTTGAAATCGGTAAAGTGGCGTCTTGCATGTCAAATGCACATTTGCTCAACTCTGTGTTGTGTTGTGTTTTGCTGTTTAGCTTTAATTATGTAATGGCTACACACTAAAGGCAACAACAACAGCGAATCTCAGGCAAGTCATTGTTGTTGGTTGGGTAGTTAGATGTTTTGGTCTTGGACTCGTCATTTGTCTTGTGGCTTATGGGAACAAAGAAAGTGTCCTGGGCTCACGCTCAGAACACACAACAACAAAAAACAACAACATCAAAACAACAACAACAATAACGCACACATTGCAAAAACGTTTTGTTGTTGTTGATTTATTATGGTTACATCTAATCAAAACGGTTTCACAGTGCAGTGGAAGAGCAGCATGAGCAGCAGGCCAAGACTCAATTTGGTTTGACGTAATGAAGCTAAATGTTCCGCGCTATGGCCAATTTCTATTGGCCATAACACATGGATAGATGCTTGAAAAGATGATGCCTAGCTGACTTCCAAGCTCTATTCTATTTTCTATTCTATTCCATTCTATTCTTTGGCTTAGACTGTGACTTTGGCCACAACAATTTCAGTCTCGAGACTGTTGAGTGTGGAGTGTGCAACACTGTAGTCAAAGTCAATTAAGCCAAACGTTAAAAGGCCGCAGATAAATTACAAATGACGTGTCTCTTCTGCACTCCAAATCGCCAAGCTTAAATGCCTCGTTTTGGCCGGTAAATACCCTGTATTTAGCATTGCCATCGAAGTAGGATCACATTGCTTACATGTATCTTTAACACCAATTGTATACATTTCTTCAACACTGCGTGTGGTTTCGAATCAAAATATTTTGTTTAAATATACAGGTCCACAAACATTTTAGTAATAGTAGTTGAAAGTTGTAACGTTTAAGCACAACTTGAGTAACCCCAATTATTTATATTTTATTATTTCATGTAATTAATTTGTAATTAAGTTTAAGGAATATTAAGATAAAATTAAGATAAAAAATATTAAAAATTAAGTCAGTTTTAGTTATGAAAAATCAGAAACCTTGAAGACAAGTTTGATGGCTTCAACTTAATCTTAAGCAACTACATTATTTAAATGCATTAGTTCTGCTTAACAGAAACAACTATTATTTTATATATATGTATTCTGCCATCGATTTTTCAACTTTCCTAACTTACTTATACACAGTTCAACTTTTATATCTACAGGGTATACGAAAACTAAAGTAAAGTTCATTTGGCATTCGTGACTCGCCTGGTCGGGGCTTGCATCAAACTCGTGTCCATATTATTTCCAACAAAGAAATACCGCACAAGTGCAAATGCAATTAGTTCCAAGCTTTATTTGTTTAAGCGAATTGCCGACACATGCATACATAGACACACACATGCAAACATACACATACACATACGTACAGACAGCAGACAAACATCGATAAGTGATTTTTTCTTTGGAACTACCAGCAAGTAGTCGCGACTCTTCGGCCTGTTTGTGGTATCAGTTTGCAGCCTTATAATTGCCTAGATTATTTCTTCCCTATTTGGCTTGACCAGCTAATTAAGATTTCTCAAAATTTATCCTCAAGTCACCAACAACAGCAGCAGCTGTAAAAAAGCCTTTTTTATTTGAGTGTGTCTATCGATAATTGCCAATCGATAAATCATTACAATTAGCGTACATTCTTTGAATAGATAATAGATAATGCGGGAAAAATTAAAACAACTTTTACGGCATTTCTTGCTGCATACTTTTTGGCTGTCATTTAAATGACAACTAGATTTGATGATGATGTAAGTATTCAACATCCAATGTACTGCACGGCATTTCCAGAAAAATTAATAAATCTGACTTTGAGCTAAATTTGTAGAGTAAAAATATACATAAAAATTATTTTTTGACTTAATTGCAAAGTACAGTTGGCAATTATTTATTGAATATTAACATAAGGTTACTTTGAAGACATTATCTATCTATCTAGCTATAAATTTGCAAGAAGTGGGGAAAGTGGGGCTGGGCTGCATGGGTGGGCGTGGCATCCAAATTTGTGATGCAGATCTTTGTGGAATGTCAATTGCTACCCTCATACCAAATTTGGTGACTATAGCTCAAAGTTTATAAAAGTTGGGGAAAGGGGGTGAAATGGGTGGGCGTGGCTCCAAATGATTGATGCAGATTTTTGGGGGTCGTAACCAGCTATCTTCCAACCAAATTTGGTGGCTCTAGCTCACTCAACTCTGGGAGATATAGGCTCTTTTCACTTTTAAATGCGGGGGGCTGGGGGTGGAATTTTCAGGCGTGGGTCCAAAATTTTTGATGCAGTTTTTTGGGGGTTTGCTAGTATCTATCTGCTCACCAAATTTGGTAGTTTTAGCTGCAAGGATGGTCGAAATATGTGGACTTATCGGTTTTGAGTTATCGAATTTATCGATTTGCCAGCCCCCCAGTTATTGTAGAATCCCAGTCTTGACACTTTAATTTACTATCCCATAGATAAAGAGAATTGGAAAGTTTCAAATCTCTAGCTTAAAGGGTATGGAAAAAAGTTGCACACATACGGACGGACAGACGGACATTGCACAAAACCAATATACTCTTTACCTTCGGTAACGAGTATAATTAACTCCTCCCCCTTTCACCAACCATTTTATTAATGTATATACGGCGACATTGAATGTCTCATTAAAATGTGTTTGTTTCTTTGTGTTGCACTCTATTGGTTCTCGTTTTTTATTTTTTTGTTTTCGTTTCTTTTCTTACATTTCGAATGTTAAAATAAATGCTTTATATTTATGACAATTTTTAGTGATTGTTGTTGCTGCTGTTGCTTTATGTAACACATACACCCGGATTATTGCACTTTCTAAAAAAATGAACATCGGGACTTAACAAGAAGTGGATAAATTTCTATATATAATTACAGATAAACCGACTAATCACATGAACAAAAAGTAAAATATTAAGGAAGTCACTATTTACAGGGTGTAATACAAAAGACCAAAAACAACAAAAGCAGCAACAAAATACACAACACCACAAATTTATAACTTAAGTAAAAATAAAATTACTAAACATAAGTGTATGTTAGTGCATAGTAAAAAAAATCCATTTCGACATTCAAATGTTAATAGACAATACACAAACGCTTTGCAAACAGAACTGCTATCGCTAGAAAATACACGTTTACAATCACACATAATTTACAAGTTAATTATAGTATAAAAAAAATATTTATAATTATAAGAGCATGGCGTATGCATCTGTATATAAGTAGCTATACATTTATAGGAGCAAAAAAAGCTATTTTGTTTTTTTTTTTTAGCTTATAATACAATACAATAAAAGAATAATAGTAGTTGTCGGAGTAAAAAAATGTTTAAAAAAAGGATAGATAAATTAACTTGACACTTAAGATTGAACGGTCTGTTGTTTTGGTCTAATTTGTGGCATTAACACGTTTGAAGACTTTATGGCAAACGAGGTTGCGCGTTGGGTACGGAAAATGGAGGGAGTGACTGTTTTCTCTCTCTCTATTTCTTTCTCGCTCTCGACTGGCGCTGTTGTTGTTAATTTTTGGTAATGCTTATGCCAAACTTGAAGACAAATCACATCCAACACATCACAGGCAGATTATTTTTTGTTAACATATGTATAAGCTTATTATAGTCTCTTATAATGTATATGTATATGCAAATATATGTATATAAATATCAGTAGCAAACAGCAAATTGGCTTTTATATGTATAGAATACTATATTCTCCTTCTCTCCGTTCTTCCCATCCATTCTCTTCGTTTCATTCTAGTTTTGATCGCCTTTTATCATTCGCCTCATGTTTTATTAGATGCCTGTTTCGGCAATGCCTTCGTCATCTGTATAAAAAATATCAAAAGAAAATGCATTTAGAAATCCATTTAAAATTTAACAGATTTGCATTAAACTTTACTTCAAACTAAAACAATTCATTTTATATTTTGTTAACATGCCCCGTGTTAGTTGCAAGCGTGTGTGTAATATTTTGTGGGTGTTTGTGAGCTTAAAATAGCATTTCACTACAAGTAAAAAGTAACAAGTGCCCTTATATACAAAAAGGTTCGATTTTGGGCTTTTTTTTTTTACTTATTTTGTTTTTTGGATTGGTTAGCAAATGTTAGCTAAGAAAATAAACAACTACTATTAATAATGCGCTTGTAGTTGAAACCATTTGTGTTGGTGTTGCGTGGGAGCGTGCACTTTGTTCTTGTTGTTGTGTTATTGTTTATGGTACAAACCTAAAAGCGGACTCTTATCAATACCATCACCATCCTCATCTTCAGTGTCTGTGTCTGATTGAGTTCTAGTGCAAATGTTGTTTGTTGTTGTTGTAGTTGTTGTTGTAGCTGCTTCTGCTGCTGCTGTTGCATGTTGCTGAACACATTGCTGCTCCTGACTGCTGGCTGTGTTGCTGCTGCTGCACAAAGTTGCTGTTGTCTCATTATTTAATGGCTGCTGATCATCATCATCATCGTCATCGTCATCGTCATCAGCTTCGTCAAGGTCATCATCATCATCAGCATCATCATCAACATCCAGCTGTTGATGCTGCAGTCTCATTTCCATCTCCAGCTCTTTGTCTAGATCCTCGGCAAGGGCTAGTGAGGCACGCAGCGGCATCGCTTGTAACGTGTTGCCATCAGCCAGCGATTGCTTGGGGGGCTCTAAGTAAATTTTAGTCACTGAATTCGTGAGTTACAAAATTTTGGTAAGGGCCATTTTTGTTTTTTCATTTTTTGTTTTTTTTTTTTTGCCGCATTTGAGCGCAGTGTGTGTGTATGTGTGAGGTGTGTGTGTTTTATATACAAAATGTATTTGTGTGTGTGTGTGCATGTGAAAAAAGAGAAGAAAATCATTAAATTATAACCAATTGTTTGGTTAGTGACAGTAAAATTTATTTTTTTTAAAGTAAAATCAGCTGTAAGCCAAAAAGTATATATATATATATAAATATAAATAAATAAATAAATATGAGTGTGTGTTTCTTGTTGTTGTCTTTATAGATATTTAACATAAAGTATAGACAGTGACTACTCAAAAAATAAGACACTTGAATTTACATATTTATTATATATTTTGCAAGTCTTTAATTCCTACACAGAGAAGATTTAAGGGAATTTTTTAGTTGTGCTATTATAACTTTTTTTTTCTTGTAGTTTTAGTTTTGGGCGATCTCTTTTTGATGTTTTGTATCAGAGTATTCCGCTTAGCTACAGCAGTAAGTTAGTCGACAGTAGTAGTATTATTTAAAAAAAATAGCAGCAGCGACAGCGACGTCCACCAAAACGAATGATTACTTGACAGAAAGAGTGCGAGTGGCGAGGAGGAACAGGAGCAAAAGCTTATAATGTTATGTTATGACTAACTTACCCTCATAGCCATCATTCTCATGCAGCTCGTGCGAATCGGCATGCAGATGTTCCTTGCCCTCAAGAACCGCCTGCAGGCATTGATGTATGCACACATATTGTTGTTCTGTTTGCACCATAAAAACGCGCTCTATTCAAAGAAACAGATAGAATGGCATTAGATAAGCTAGTTAGTTAAATGTACATACTACATATATATATATACCCTTGCGCATGGCAAACACAATGCCAAAGATATCCACATAGTCAGACTTATTGATGTGCTGCAGTATACGATCAAGTGCTATGAATGTGCCTGATCTTCCAACGCCGGCACTACAATGCACAATAATGGGTCGCATATCTGTGCCGATGACGTCACGGAATGCGCGCACAAATCGCACTAAAGATTGAGGTGGCTCCGGCACTCCAAAATCTGGCCAAGTTGTGAAGTGAAAATGCCGCATAATACGCGATTCGCAGTTCTACACATAATATTTAAAAAAAAGCAGATAAGCATATAAACAAATATTCAGTTGATTTAACTGTGCCGTGGAATCCTTAAGAAACCTTAAGAAACAGTAGAATAGCCAGAACTTTATCAAAGGTTTTTGGTTTTTATACCCTTAATCCATAAAATGGGTAAAAAGGGATAATGGTTTTGTGCAAAAGTATGTAACAGGCAGAAGGAAGCATCTTCGACCCCATAAAGTGTATATATTTTTGATCAGCATCAACAGCCGAGACGATATAGCCTTGTCCGTCTGTCTGTCTGTCCGCCTGTCCGTCCGTCTGTATGAACGCGTGGATCTCAGAGACTACAAGAGCTAGAGACTTCACATTTTGTATATAAGTTCTCCAATACCATGAGCAGAACAAGTTTGCTTCAAATTATCGATAACTATTCTGGTTTCCGATACACACATGCAATCGATAACAAAAAATATCGAATTTGGAAAATGTAAAAATGAGGATGAAGAGCAGGCTGACATTATAAAAATTTGACCGTAGACCAGAACGTAAGAAAACAGCTTAAGAGTGATGAAAAATGTATGAAACGTTTTTGGTATGTTTACACAAAGTAAAAGAGCATATTGGTTTTGTGCAATGTCCGTCATGGTATCGGTCCGTCCGTATGTGTGCAAGTTTTTTCCACACCATTCAAGCAAGAGACTTGAAACTTTCCAATTCTCTTTATCTATGGGATAGTAAATTAAAGTGTCAAGATTGGGGTTCTAAGATAACTGGGGGCAGGAAGATCGATAAATTCCACAGCTTAAAACCGATAAACTCACATATTTCACACATCCTTACAGCTAGAACTACCAAATTTGGTAATAATATAGCTACTAGCAACCCCCAAAAAACTGCATCAAAAATTTTGGAGCCACGCCCACCCATTCCGTCCCCAGCCCCCCGCATTTTGAAATCTGAAAAGCCTATATCTCCCACAGTTTTTGAGCTATAGCCACCAAATTTGGTGCCAAGATAGGTGATCATGACACCCCTAAAACTGCATCAAAAGTTTGGATGCCACGCCCACCAATACTGCCCTAGCCGCCCTCATCCGCCCCAACGCTTTGTCAAAAACGGGAATGCGTGTATTTATCAGAGTTGTTGAGCTAGACTCACCAAATTTGGTAGGAAGATAGCTGGCAACGACCCCCAAAAATCTGCATCACAGTGTTGGAGCCACGCCCACCCCTTCTTCTCCCCTTTCCTCACTTTTTACAAACTTTTAGCTAGAGTCACCAAATTTTGTATGAAGATAGCAATTGATATCCCACATTGATCTGCAGCAAAAATTTGGATGCCACACATACCCAATCCGCCCCCTGAGTCCCACTTTCTCTAGTTTTTACAAACTTTGAGCTAGAGTCACCAAATTTGGAAGGAAAATAGCGGGTGGCATCCCCTTCTGCATTGGAGAATCTTTAAGGCAGAGTACACCCCTGCCGCATCTGTACCCCTTTGCAATCAGGCCTCTTTTTACCGGTTTTAATACTGGTGAAGAGCATACTGAGTCGGTTGCGTCCGACTGCAACGTTTCCACTTGTTTTTTCTTTTCTTTACAACAACTTACCCGAGAGACCATAAACTCAGCTATGCACCAGTCACGAAAGTGCGTATCGGTTATAAGTTGCACTTTGATATCACCGTAAAAGATGGGCACACGATCAATGGGCCAGTATTGATCGCACTTTTCGCGCCCCTTCTCAAAGCAACGTGTCAGCATGACAATTGCCCGAGAGTTGCTCTCCCAGCACATGCGCCAAAACTCCTCGCGAGTGGAGTGCAATGGACCCTGGGTGACAATGAATTCACGTGGCGAATTATATCCCGGCATATAATTGGCATTGATATAATCAGAACCGTCGTCATCGTCGACGGGTTGCAGCTTGAACCTTGAATGATCGTATGGCAGAATGTTGGTAAAACGATTCTTAGGCCGATTGCAGGGGAGATCGGCGAAGCTGCAGGCCTGATCGCGACCCACATGCTTCAGTTCCTCGAACTCTTCGCTGAAACGAAAGTCCGAATCGGCAGCCATCGAACGATAATGTTCCGCAAAATCCTTTACATGGATGGGACGATTTGGCGCTATATAGCCGTCAGGCAACGCTGTCAGCTCATCCTGCATCCGTGCTTGCTTATTGGCCGTTCGTCGCATGCTATGGCATCGATAGCGGTAGTAGCCAACAACAACAGCTGCACAGAGCACAAAGAGAGAAATGGCCAAAGAGCTGGCCAGCCACAAAACATCATCGCGATCTGTGGTTATGGGCTCACTGTACACCGTATCCGTAAACTTATCCTCATCGGTAAAAGCGCGCACCTTAATCCGATACGTTGTGGCTGATTTGAGAGGACCATTGCAATAGCCCGGCCGATGCTTTTCACAGCCGGCGCTCCCAATGGTAAAGTCGTCAACGCCTAAGCCACTTAGGGTGCCGTTGGCAAAGGGATTATATGGTTCAATGGCCTGATAAGGCAGCCAGACGGTATAAGATTGGACATCTTGCCAGCTGGGCATCTCCAAGCCGGAAGCATTCTTGCCCACATCCTCGGCCACAATGATGGTATACCAACGCACCAAGCCATGCGCATTCGAGAAATAGCTCTGCCGGTAACGTATCTGTATCGTTGAGCTGCTGTGCCCCATCTCGATAGGCATAATGTGGGACTGTGGTGCGGGTGGTGCCAATATGGGCATCAGTTGTCGATGCTCACGCTCCAGCCCATAGCCATAGCCCAATGCTGACTTTGTCTGAATGCGAAAGACGTAACTGTTACCAGGCACCAGACCATCAATGCGTGCCTGCGTAGCATTTGGTGGTAGCTCATAGCTGCTAGCATCCGCCACATCATCCACATTCTGGCAACTAATGCGATAGTGTTCTATCGGACCATGTTGCTCGTGGGCGGCAAGTTGCCACTCAAAGCTTATCTCGCCAGGCTGCACATCATTTGGCTGGAAGTATTCAACGCGTCCAGGAGCTGCGGGAAGCGTTTGATAGCTGGCCGAGATGGGAGCACTGGTGCGCATTATTGCGCTGCCTGACTCGCTGCCAGCTCTAACCGAAACAGTAAATGTGTAATTGTGATATGGCTGTAATTGTTTCAACGTCAGCTGCGTTTGCGTTGTATAGTTCTGCAGCAGCTGCGGCGATTCCTCATCCGCGCTCAAATATTGCAGCTCAAAGTCTGTGTATTCACCGGTGGGTGGTGTCCAGCGTAGTGTTATCTCCCTGGCGTCCAGCTGTGTCGTTTGCAACTCGCCAATGGGCAGTGGATGCAAGCGACACAGACGCCGAATGGGCAGACTGGCCACGCCTCCGCTCACTGTCCAAACTGTTATGTTGTATAGACGACCGGGTGTTAATCTCGAAAAGCTTAGCTTGCGTTCCGTATCATTGGCTAGCTTCTCCTTGTCCTTGATCAAAGGATCGCCCAGGGAGAAACGATAGATATCGAAACGTGTACTCGACGCTGGTGTTGGAGTATAATTTAAAGTAATGCTATTGCTATCTTCATTGTTTATTATGGCATCCGTCTGTTGTTCCATGCCATTCGAGATGAAAATATCAGATTGGATGAGCGGCATCGTTCGCGTCGATAGATGTGTGGTGCCCGATCGTATGGCATTTGAACTTGCCTGCACCTCAAATTTATACTGCCTACCTGGCGCCAAATCATCAATGGGTACGCGAACACTCGGCGAATTGACTGTTTGGAGCAAATAGAAAATGAAATAGAAGTTTACATTACTGAAAGCTAATAAAGTTTCCTAAAGTTCTGCATCATAACATTTCTTTAACATAAATTAATAAAAATAAATAAATTGCTGTAAGAAAGCTCGAACAGCGGCTTAAAATGGGTCAAAATAAATTCGATCTCAGTGTTCACTTACGACCCATCGTATGCAGCTACATATTATGCGAACAAAATAAAAACGCTGTTTGTAATTTGATATCAGTTAGGACAAGGATGGTATAATAGTAGCTTAAAGCTGATAAGTAATTTCACATTTTGTACAAAACGAAATAAAGCTTTAACGGTTGGCTTTATTATTATTTTCTACCAATGCCATACTTACGATCTTCGGGCAGCTGTGTCACATTCTTGTACTCTACAAGCTGTGGAGCACATGTAGCCCAATATTTGATGGTATAGTAATCAACATGACCATCGGGGCGGGGCCACTCGAGCGTGAGATTACGTGAATCAACCAGCGGCACCACATTCGAAACAGGCTGCGGTGGCATTGTTATGTTAAGCTCTAATGGTGCGGGACTCGCGACACCAAAGCTTAAGCTGTTGACCTGCACCAGATAACGTTCGCCATAGTGCATGTCCTCGATGCGTGCCTGTGGCTCATGAACATTGGGCAGACGCTGCCAGGTGGAGGCATCTGTTCGATAACGTACAGCGTATTGACTGTAGTCGCTGCCCTCCGGCGGCAGCCAGTATAATAAAACAAGATTTGTGCTCACAGTGCGTTGGGTAAGATTGCGCGGCGGTTTGGGGACTAGAAGCAAATGTTAATGTAAATGAGTAGTTGCTTATCAAATGGTTTGACAGAAAGACAACACTTACAAACAGCCTGAAAGTATGAATGTGGTTCGCTGCGCATTTCATGGCTTATTGCATAAACCTTGATCTCATAGCCAGCGCCTGGATGCAAGAACTTGATGGTCAAGTTGGTGCGGTCCGTGCTAATTGTTCGCTCCTCATTAGTGTCGTTGCGCTGATAGTGCACCTCATAACGATCCTGCTTTGAATTAACATCACTTCGCCAGCTGATGTTCAAACCTTGTTGTATACTCCGCAGTTCCTGTATAATGGGCGCTGCGGGCCGTGTGTCGCGTGTAAGACTACTTCCATTCGAGCTGATGCCATTGGAAAGAGCTTGCACTTCGATGTGATAGCGGCGTCCCGGCAGCAATCCATCTAGCTTGTATTCTGTTTGTGGTGTTTGATCCACTTGTGCCGTTGCCATGGTTGATACCGCATCCGTACCATTGCCCTTTTCATGGTAACTGCAATCAAAAATCGATTTGAATTAGATAGGTTTTACAAAAGTCTACCACTTTCGATTTTACCTGATGCGGTAGCTATCCTGTTTGCCCGTCTCAGCTGGCTCCCAGGACAAATGAATTGCATTGCTGCGATCATCTAGGTAGCCACGCAAGCTTCTCACTGGACATGGCCGCAATGTTATCTCAGCGCTCGCTGGCCACGAGTTCACATTGTCCGATATGGTCTTGACCACAACATCATAACTTTTGCCAGGTTCAAGGATTTCGGGATAGTCGAAGTATACGCTGCTCGCATCGGTGCGTATCACAGTGAACAATCGCCTTGCTACCGAGATCTGAAAGCTGTCGTACTCACTGTACGTCCGAGGAGGCTCCCAGCGCACACGAAACTTAGTGGTTGTTGTGAAGCGCGGTTCGAAATTCACGTTAAGTGGTCTCTCCGGTACGGTTAGATAGCGTGCGGTTGTCGGCACCGAGGTCTCGTTTTCGGACACGGTCTGCACGGAAATATTGTAGGCGCGACCAGGCACGAGACCCTTGAAGGCCGCCTGCGCTGGACCGGGAGGCTCACCCTCGCGCTCCACATACAGCACACTTTCGATGGCATCGTCGGGTGTGATGGACACTTTGTAATGAGTGTAGAGACCCGCCGGATAAGGCGGTTGCCAGAGCACTAGAAGCGTGGTCTCGTTGCGGAACCACACAATGAATTTGCCAGGCGTATTTGGCTCTGCATGGGACGGACGATGGGAGTTACAAATAATGCTTTACTACTTTGGATAACTAATGATTGCACAAGGATAATAGGAGTGAGTAAGAGGATTTATCGGGTAAGTGGGTTGTTAGCACTGGTTAAAGTGGGATTATATAGATACGTCATAAAAAGGATGAATCGGGTAAGTGGGTTGTTAGCACTAGTTAATGTGAGATTATATAGATACGTTATAAAAACACACACAACAAAAACTGCGAAATAAAGACGAAACACGCAAAGGTAGAGTGATTCCCAAGACGATCAGTTTGTAAATTGAAACCAATTAAGAAAAATAACCTGAAACACAATAGAACATCAATGGGCTTTTTTTTTTATATAAGCTCTGCTGAAGGAAAAATGATTTAAATTAAGCGGGAGCCCAGAATCGGAAAACTCTGTTAAAGAGTTTGTTGAAATAGCTTTAAATAGTTGAACTAACTTTTTGCTTAAAAAAAAGTACAAAACACCAGTAAAGATTCACTCGAAGGTTATGGGAAAATGTCTTGCCTTTTTGTTAGATCGTTTCAAATTTGTTGGTTTCTTTTGAGTGGGGAAGTACTGTGCAAGCGTTAGAAAAACACCGATGGAGCTTTATTGATACATGTATTCTTGTTTATTAGCGAATAAAAGCAACAACTGGAAGACAACAAAATTTAGAAAATTCTTAAAGTTACCTTTAATATATCCATTGCTTTGCTGCGACACAGTTTAGCAACAGATAAGGTGCAAGACAACAAGACAAAATAGAGACAATGCAGTGATTTGGCAGTGGGAAAGAGAGAAAGAGAGTTTCTGTGTTAGTAGCCACCACAACCAATAAGGAAAAAATGAGTAGTTTAGATTAAGGATGTTTTTAAAACATTATATCCAACGATTTAGAGTTTAGAAATTGCAGCGACGATTGGGTCTACGCGTGCCCGGGGGCCGGGACTTACTTGTGGTAAAATTCCGACTGGTATAGGCCACGGACTCCTTGCCCTGATAGATGGTATAGGCCTGAACCTGATACGTGCCACCTGGTGTTAGCTCTTTGGCCGACAACTGCAGCGTATCGTTGCCGGCCAATAAATAGCTGCGATTATGTTCACCATGTGGCGGTTCTGTCAAACCTAATACTTTTATCTTAAAGCCCGAATATTTGCCCGTGCTGGCCGGTTTCCAGGTGATGAAGGCACTTTTGCTAGAACGCAGCTGCACGCTTAGATTATCGGGTGGATCCGGAGCTGAAATGAGTATAACGGGTTGTACCAATAAGCGGGGAATTCAAGTTAGTTTCCCAACAAAGTCAAAACTCTACCTGTTGTTACATTTACCGTGCAGGTGAGAAGTTCCCGGTGCGTAGAATTCGTGTAGTACAACCAAAAGTTGTATTCGCTGCCCGGCAGCACTCGCGACAATTTGATATCCTGTCCAATTTCGCTGGCAGGAATTGTGGTATTCGGTTCCGGATAACCAAATGGTGGACTGTAATCGATGCGATAAAATGCGTTATCGTTGCTGCTCGCATTTGGCACACTGATGACTAAGTCAGCGCCATTAGCCTTAAAAAGAGAGAGCGAGAGAGAAGGGAATTTTAATAGAAGATTGATGTTGACTTTCCGTTGATTGTTTACAAAATGCTTGTTTCGAAGTTGACCAAATCATATATGTTTAACAGTTGTATTAAATCATATTTCAAGAAACATATACTCAGACCTCGTTTTGCGTTTGTTTCAAGTTGCGTCGTTACTTACTTCAGATTCATTTTTGACGTGCATCGTAGTTTTTATACTAGGTACCGAAGTTAAAGAGTATATTGGGTTTGTGCAATGTCCATTCTGTCCATACATCTTCATCTATGGGCGGGACAGATAAAGTGTCCAGATTGGGGTTCTACGATAAATTCGATAACTCAAAACCGATAAATATACATATTTCGCATATCCTTACAGCAAGAACCACCAAATTCGGTAAGAAGATAGCTGGCAACGACCCCAAAAAACTGCATCACAGTTTTGGAGCCACGCCCACCCATTCCGCCCCCAGCATTTTGATATCAGAAACGCATATATCTACCACAGTTGTTGAGCTAGACTCACCAAATTTGGTATGAAGATAACTGGTAATGACCCCAAAAGATCTGCATCAAAATTTGGATGCCATGACCACTTTTTACCGGTTTTTATACTGGTAACCAGTATATCGCAGTCGGTTGCGTCCGACTGCAACGTTTCCATTAGTTTTTTATACCCTTAACCCATAAAATGGGTAAATAAGGGTATAATGGTTTTGTGCAAAAGTATGTAACAGGCAGAAGGAAGCATCTCCGACCCTATAAAGTATATATATTCTTGATCAGCATCAACAGCCGAGACGATATAGCTATGTCCGTCTGTCTGTCCGTCTGTCTGTCTGTATGAACGCGTGGATCTCAGAGACTACAAGAGCTAGAGACTTCTGATTTTGTATTTAAGTTCTCCTATACCATGAGCAGAACAAGTTTGCTTCAAATTTTCGATAACTATTCTGGTTTCCGATATACACATAATATCGATAACAATAAAATATCGAATTTGGAAAATCTAAAAATGAGGCCCGACTAGAAGATACCCTGAACCCAGTTGCAATGTATATATTTAATTTATATAAGACTTTGGTATACTGGCTTAGCTTCCATCGATTAAGCTCAATATCTCCGGTGTTTCTCAACCGATTTGGACGAAATTTTCAGAAAAGTTCTATCATTATCCATTACTTCAACCCTCATTTTTAGATTTTCAAAATTCGATATTTTATTGTTATCGATATTATGTGTAAATCGGAAACCAGAATAGTTATCGATAATTTGAAGCAAACTTGTTCTGCTCATGGTATGGGAGAACTTAAATACAAAATCAGAAGTCTCTAGCTCTTGTAGTCTCTGAGATCCACGCGTTCATACAGACGGACAGACGGACATGGCTATATCGTCTCGGCTGTTGATGCTGATCAAGAATATATATACTTTATAGGGTCGGAGATGCTTCCTTCTGCCTGTTACATACTTTTGCACAAAACCATTTTACCCTTATTTACCCATTTTATGGGTTAAGGGTATAAAAACACTGTAAGTTTGCAAATAAAATTGTACATTTTACGACGCTTTGATAGTGGAGAAAATGCTGTAGACATAGCAAAATCTCTTAATCTGCCTGCAACAACTTAACTCAGAAGAATTCAAGCTCGAGATAGAATCAAAATAAAAGAAGCTGCACATTTCTAAAGCAATAAATCTAATTAACGAAGCAATGGAAATTTAAAAAAAAAATCATAAGAGCGAATGAAGTGCAAGTTTCTCGTGCGGTAGCATATGGTATTATTTGTTACAAAGAACTTTATATCAACATAAGAAAACACGCTGTTCAGCAAACTTTGGACACATTTAAAATAAAAAAAGAGATTTCAATGGCCGCAATCCGTCTTCAGAATCTGAACAATTTTATAATTTATTTGTTTTAAATGATAAGTACGGCTTTGATGTTTACATGACTGATAGAAAATAGCATTTCTTTTTGCGTTGTTTCAATTTGTGTCGCGATATTTTGGAACGTATTTACGACTCAAAGTGAGGCCTTATTGAATACATATTTTTTTCAATAAATCTTAAATACTTAAGCTACTTCCCTTTATGTCGCAACCCCCTTAATCGATTAGCTGTAAGACAACCCCACTCTAACACTCACAAACCAGCACACGATTAAAAATACTTATTGTTGTTGGTGCTGCATTGCTAATATCAAATTTTTTATCTCAATGTCAGGGCTTACAACGATTCTTTCACAGTTCTCCCTCTCATTTTTGTTTTAATATAATTTTTCGTGATTTTGATGATGAGTTTATATTATCATGTGAGTGAAATGCACAAATCTATTACCATATAATCTATATAAAATCGATTATCTTTCTTGATGCGCATTAAACATAATTATAAAGCATGTTTGTTTTGAGCAAAGAATAACTATAACGATTTTATGTCTTAGAAGTTTGGCATTCATTTTTAGACCAAGTAATATTATATATTGGTTTAATTGACTTTATTAAGGAAATGTACGAAAATTGATTTGGCCGAACTGGTGGAAAAGGGAAAGTCGCTCAATGAGGGGACAAACGTCTCCAAGAAAAAGTACCAGCCCGAAATTAATTATTCACATTCACTTAAATTAAGTACCCCTTTACAAGATGTGCCCGTTAAGTTAATAATCAGTTGTACTGTAGACGCATTTATGAGAAACCAACTAGTTTCTAAGTTTTAAAGATGATTTTTTTAGTGCTGGCAACATTTTGTACTCGTGGTTTGTGCCATTGCTAAAATCATATACCTTAATGAAGTGTTGATTATGTATTGTGTAAAGATTTGCCTTTTACCCATTTTCTATGGCCTTGCTTATGAGAAACAAGTATTAATAGATCTATTTATTTTCATCAAGTTCGGCTACAATGAGTTAAAACATATAACACAGATAGCTATATAATTTACAATGGTAAATAAGCAAAAATGTACATATTACAATTTGTCAATCAGTCCTAGTTTCGGGCTTATCGGGGGATAGGTTGAGTTAGTTGAGTGTGAAGATGAAAATTGGAAATCACACGCATCATTTGAAGATTTCTAAGAATTTTTTTTACTAGCTTAAATTATAATGAAGCGCAGAGACTATCATAATTAAAACGCAAGCCTGACAAGATAATTTATTTCATATTTTGTACAGGTTCATTAATGACGCATATCTTGCCAAAACCGCAAAAATCATTTGGCCCGTAATATTGATAACTTAGACAGAGAGGAAGGAAGGTGGTGGGAGATGTTATCGTAGGAGCCGCGTGTATGTAATTTGACCTTCAAAGTTTAAAATTTAAAATGAATAATTTCCCATGCTTGAAGTGTAAACGAGCAGCACCTAAGCGGAAAATTACAATGAAACAGCGAAATAGATTTTTTTTTTTTTTGCTTACTTTTAATATGAAATATGAATTGAGGCACCAATTCACTTGCAGTTGCAGTTGTTGTTGTTGCATGTGACATGCCAACGCTAGAAACAATTACGGAGGCAATTTTTTGTTTGATTTGATTACAGGTGGTTATTGTTTTTTGTTTGTTAGGGGCCCTATTAGAGGTGTGAGCTCGGGCCTGTTTTCTCAAAGCCGGGCTTGCGCGAGCACTAAGTCTTCTCAAAGAGGCCCGGCCCGGCATGACTTTTTTCAAGGAGGCCCGGTCCAGACCTAATACGTTCATAGATATAAAAAGAGCCATATGTAATTCAAAAATGATTATATGTATAAGCAGAACGACTTCGCTCAACGCAACCTATTTAAATTTGACAATTGCGAAAACTGAGGTCTTTGCAAAAACCGAGAAAACATTTTCTGTTGGCCAAGAGACCTATTTCTAAAAAAAAGATGCCTTTGCTAAGAAAAATTTTTATACTCGATACCGAAGGTAAAGAGTATATTGGGTTTGTGCAATGTCCGTCATGGTGTCTGTCCGTCTGTTCGTCTGTATGAACGCAACTTTTTTCCACACCCTTCAAGCTAGAGACTTGAAACTTTCCAATTCTCTTAATCTATGGGATAATAAATTAAAGTGTCAAGATTGGGGTTCTACGATAACTAGGGGGCTGGCAAATCGATAAATTCGATAACTTTAAAATGATAAATCCGCATATTTCGCACATCCTTACAGCTAGAACTACCAAATTTGGTAAGAAGATAGCTACTAGCAACCCCCAAAAAACTGCATTAAGAATTTTGTAGCCACGCCCCCCATTCCGCCCCCAGCCCTCCCCCGAATTTTAAAGTCAAAAATGACTATATCTCCCACAGTTTTTGAGCTAGAGCCACCAAATTTGGTGCCAAGATAGGCGATGATGACCCCTCAAAAACTGCATCAAAAGTTTGGATGCCACGCCCACCAATACCGCCCTAGCCGCCCCCATCCTCCCCAACGCTTCGTCAAAAACGGAAATGCGTGTATCATCCAGAGTTGTGGAGCTAGAGCCACCAAATTTGGCAGGAAGATAGCTGGTAACGAACCCCAAAAAACTGCATGAAAGTTTTGGAGTCACGCCCCCCCATTCCGCCCCCAGCCACCCCGCAATTTAAAGGCAAAAAAGCTTATATCTCCCACAGTTTTTGAGCTAGAGCCACCAAATTTGGTACCAAGATAGGTGATGATGACCCCCCAAAAACTGCATCAAAAGTTTGGATGCCACGCCCACCAATACTGCCCTAGCCGCCCCCAGATGCTCCAACGCTTCGTCAAAAACGTGAATGCGTGTATCTTCCAGAGTTAAGGAGCTAGAGCCACCAAATTTGGCAGGAAGATAGCTTGCAACGACCCCCAAAAAACTGCATCAAAGTTTTGGAGCCACGCGCACCCCTTCCACCCCCTTTCCCCACCTTTTACAATCTTAGAGCTAGAGTCACCAAATTTTGTATGAAGGTAGCAATTTACATTCCACATAGATCTGCAGCAAAACTTTGGATGCCACGCCCACCCATACCGCCCCCAGCCTCCCTTTCCCCACTTTTTACAAACTTCGAGCTAGAGTCACCAAATTTAGTATGAAGATAGCAATTGACATCCCACAAAAATCTGCAAAAAAAATTTGGATGCCACGCCCAGCCATACTGCCCCCAGCCCCTCTTTACCCACCTTTTACAAACTTCGAGCTAGAGTCACCAAATTTGGTATGAAGATAGCAATTGACATCCCACAAAGATCTGCAAAAAAAATTTGGATGCCACGCCCACCCATACTGCCCCCAGCCCCCCTTTACCCAACTTTTACAAACTTCGAGCTAGAGTCACCAAATTTGGTATGAAGGTAGCAATTGACATTCCACAGAGATCTGCAGAAAAAATTTGGATGCCACGCCCACCCATACCGCCCCCAGCCCCCATTTCCCCACTTTTACAAGCTTCGAGCTAGAGTCACGAAATTTGGTATGAAGATAGCAATTGACATCCCACAAAGATCTGCATCGAAAATGTGGATGCCACGCCCAGCCATCCTGCCCCCAGCCCCCCTTTCCCCACTTTTTACAAACTTCGAACTAGAGTCACCAAATTTGGTATGAAGATAGCAATTTACATTTCACAAAGAAAAAAAAAAATTTAGATGCCACACCCACCCATACCACCCCCAGCCCCCCTTTCCACAGCTCTTACAAACTTTGAGCTAGAGTCTCCAAATTTGGAAGGAAGATAGTTGGTGGCATCCCCATCTGCATCGGAGAATCTTTAAGGCAGCGTACACCCCTGCCGCATCCGTACCCCTTTGCAAGCAGGCCTCTTTTTACCTGTTTTAATACTAGTATCGAGTATGCCGCAGTCGGTTGCGTCCGACTGCAACGTTTCCACTTGTTTTAATTGCTTTTTGCTTGGGCCCGGGCCCGAACGAAGCCCGCACAAAAATCAATTTCGAGCAAAAAAAAAAAAAAAAACGCCCTAATTTGACGTTTTATTAAAAAGTGAATGCCACTTTAAATTGTCCCATTACATGAATAATTTAAAGCTTCAAATCATGTTGACTAAGCAGAGACAGTCAAATTAGAGAACTGTGTCTAATTTGTCATAAGATTACTCCCTATTATATCGCGAGTCTTTAAAAAGGTATAATAAAACAGTTGTTTTGTAGTAATTGCAATTCGATATAAAATCTCTGCCAGCTGATCGTTCAAGAATGGCGCACAAATAACGAAATGAAGAATACAACGTTACACAGTTGACAATCTATTCTGATTCGAATTTGTTTTTGGAATAGAAGGGCTGATTATCTTTGTACTGATCACATTTGTAATCGTACTTGATGAATGGCTTGATTTGAGCTAAATTTAGCTGAGTATGTGTACAATTTTTTTATCGAATGCAAAACAAAATGTACTTATATATATTCGAATTTGATTCATTTTGATAAATGTTAAGGAAATATAAAGAAAGCTGAATTTTTTTAAAATAATAAATTTGCCTGTTCAATTGATTTTGATCATTTTTGAGATTTTGAAAGGAAAATAAGCTTTTTAACTTATAATTTGTAATCGATTGTGTGCATTTAAAGCAAATAGGCTAACTGAAATCTATATGCTACTAAAGGGACCGGCAATATAGCATCGTTATAACCGATATTCGTTATAGCCGGTATTAAAGAAAAAACTATTTTACCCAATAATTATTTTTTTACTTCTTGTTATACTCGATACCGAAGGTAAAGAGTATATTGGTTTTGTGCAATGTCCGTCATGGTGTCTGTCCGTCCATATGTATGTATGCAAGTTTTTTCCACACCCTTCAAGCTAGAGACTTGAAACTTTCCAATTCTCTTTATCTGTGGGATAGTAAATTAAAGTGTCAAGATGGGGGTTCTACGATAACTGGGGGGCTGACAAATCGATAAATTCGACAACTCTAAACCGATAAATCCACATATTTCGCACACCCTTATAGCTAGAACTACCAAATTTGGAGAGCAGATAGATACTAGCAAACCCCCAAAAAACTGCATCAAAAATTTTGGAGCCACGCCCACCCATTCCGCCCCCAGCCCCCCGCATTTTGAGATCAGAAAAGCCTATATCTCCCACAGCTGTTGAGCTATAGCCACCAACTTTGGTGCCAAGATAGGTGATCATGACGCCCCAAAAACTGCATCAAAAGTTTGGATGCCACGCCCACCCATACCGCCCCCAGCCCCCCTTTCCCCAATTTTACAAACTTCGAGCTAGAGTCATTTATACGATGACAAGAACTATTGCTATTGTATCTTTCTGGATGTCAAGCAGGCGTTCGACCGCGTCTGGATTAGAGGTCTGCTTCAAAAATTAAAAACGCACCTCCCAGCTCCCTATTTCATGCTAATGCATTCATAGTATGAATTTCATACCTAACGGAACGCAGATTTGAAGTTAAGGTGAGAGCTGCGATCTCTTCCACGCGGGCAATGAAGGCGGGCGTTCCACAAGGCAGCGTACTGGGCCCTTTCCTATACAACCTGTACACGGCGGACATACCCATGGAAATCATGCTCGATACCTGGGGATCACATTGGACAAAAAGCTCTGTGTTCGCTCTCACTTTGATGGGCTCCTTAAGTTATGACGGTGTAAGCTGGCTAAAGTTAATTGGATGATAAACGCCAATAGCGCCTTGCCGCTACGCTGCAAACGGGCGGTGTATAATACTTTGGTTGCTCCGACTTGGAGATATGGAATACAGACTTGGGGCATTGCGTGTCGGACAAGTCGACAACGTATAAAGACACTCCAGAATTTGGCCTTGCGTCGAAAAACTGGAGCTGCCTGGTACGTACGAAATTCAACCTTGCACAATGACCTCAGATTGAATACCATAGACAGCCAAGTTGAAGCTTATTCCATCAGATACAACGCACGTTTGCAGCGGCACCGAAGCCGGCTGGCTAGAGAGCTTGCGGGGAGAAGAGTCATTAGAAGACTAAAGCGCAGGTCATTTAGAAACCTATTACAATAGCCTGGTGACGATCCGAAGGAAGTCAACCTCATCCGCAAGACCCACAACTACGCCTGAAGTCAACCAGGCTTGCCGGATTAACTAATGAAGATAACTGTGTTGTAATAAAAACTAACTGATCCGATAAATTAAATTTATATATAAACCTATAAAAAGTCATTAAATTTGGTATGAAGATAGCAATTGACATTTCACATAGATCTGCAGCAAAAATTTGGATGCCACGCCCACCCATACCGCCCCCTGCCCCCCTTTCCAAAATTTTTACAATTTTCGAGCTAGTGTCACCAAATTTGACATGAAGATAGCAATTGACATTCCACATAGATCTGCATCACAAATTTGGATGCCACGCCCACCCATACCACCCCCTGCCCCCCTTTCCCCAATTTTTGCAAACTTCGAGCTAGAGTCACCAAATTTGACATGAAGATAGCAATTGACATTCCACATAGATCTGCATCACAAATTTGGATGCCACGCCCACCCATACCGCCCCCTGCCCCCCTTTCCAAATTTTTACAATTTCGAGCTAGTGTCACCAAATTGACATGAGATAGCAATTGCATTCCCATGATCTGCATCACAATTGGATGCACGCCCACCATACCACCCCTGCCCCCTTCCCCAATTTTGCAAACTTGAGCTAGTCACTAAATTTGGTATGAAGATAGCAATTGACATTCCACAAAGATCTGCATCACAAATTTGGATGCTACACCCACCCAATCCGCGCCCAGCCCCCCTCTTCACAGCTTTTACAAACTTTGAGCTATAGTCACCAAATTTGGTATGAAGATAGCTGGTTGCATCCCCATCTGCATCAGAAAATCTTTAAGGCAGCGTACACCCCTGCCGCACCGGCTACCCTTTGCAATCAGGCCTGTTTTTACCGGTTTTAATACTGGTATCGAGTATACTGCAGTCGGTTTCGTTCTCAGGGAAATAAGTAAGGTATAAAAACCGTGTTGCTTTTGCAACAACAAATCACATCAACAAAGATGACACACAGTACAAAATTCGTCCGCGTCAACGTCTTAAGGCCTATTTACTCTTGACTTAACTTAACTTAACTTAACGTAACTTAACGTAACTTAACGTAACTTAACTAAAGGAATGTACATATGCGTTTACTCTCAACTTAACTTAACATAAGAAATCAGTGTGTCAGTGCTGTAGAATTATGTAAGCAGTGCTGTTAAAAAAAATAAAATATATTGACCGCTCGTTGGCGCATTTTGAATACAACGTTGCTACCAAGTTCTTTGGCAGTTGCAGTCCAAACTGCTCTTTTTTAATGTAATTTTTAAAGTCTATTGACTTTTTATCATAAATTAAACTATGATTTTTAATTAAATTTATAAGATTATGCTCATCCATTTCAATATTTGAATTTGTAAACAGCGCTTAACGTTTTGCAACACAGTTTTTGATCAGCTGTTTGATTTACACATTAATCAACAATGTTCAACTTAAGAACTTAACGTAAGAATCTGTAACCTGCAGGTTCAGAATTAAGTTAAGTTACGTTAAGTTGAGAGTAAACGCTAACATTGACAGCCATAAGGCAGATTGAGTCAGCTGACTCTTACGTTAAGTTAAGTCAAGAGTAAATAGGCCTTTACCCATGATACAATCAAGGCATACTTATATATATATATATATATATATATATATATATAAGTATGCCTTGGATACAATCAACGAGGTAGTGTCATGCGAGGCAGCGCCCTCTATATTTAAGTACCAATCGTCAGTCGTAAAGTGCTTGTCGTTTGGGTAAGACGTTGATGCGGAAGAATTTTGTACTGTGTATCATCTTTGTTGATATTAGTTGTTGTCGACAAGCAACACGGTTTTTATACCTTACTCACTCGCACTTACAGAAAGAACTCCCTAACAGAGGCAAGAAAGTAAAATAACAGATTTTCATATAGCGGTCTCAGTCGCACTCACACGGTTGTTGATTGTATCATGGGCCGAAGTTAGCACGAAGTGTATTTAAGAGTACGAAACGAAATTACTCTTGCACAAATGCATTGATATTTTTTTTTTTGGCTCTCTTTGTGCCGACCGCTGCTGTAATTTGCTCATTCTTTTGTTTTTGTTCTTACTTGTGATCGTTAAAAGCGGTTTATGTTTTCAAAATTCCTTCGCTATAAGCAGCATATCGTTAAAAGCGATATTGTTAAAGCCGATTGTGCTTCCATACAAGTTTGTATGAAAACCAACCAAACCTTCTTGTGTGTTTCGTTGTAGCCGGCATCGTTATAACCGGCATCTACTGTATACAAAGATTTCATTTTCATTCATTCTTATCTGCTAAGAGAGGTAGCTTAATCTTTGAATTAATCATATTTCATCATATCATGAATTTAAAATATACTTAAGTTTATGTACATCAGCGACAGGCACATTTAGCGTTTCCTATAGCTGGGGCAGCAATTTTTTCGTTTTAAGGCCTGTACGCATGAGCCCAGTACAGCTCCCGTACCGTATACATGAGTTTTACGGACCTTAACGAGCAGTGCTAAAAAATGCACATATTGTGGCGGTTGGTTGATAACTTTTTCTAAACTAATCGCAAGTGCAACTGTGTTTTGTGCACTTAAATTGAAAATAATGATTCACTTCCAAAGCGCGCTACTTTTGTGATTGAGTACAACCAATAACTATATACTTATTGGTGCAGCTAACGCCCTGCTGCTGGCGGTTGTTAAAAAAAGGCAGGCTGCAAAACCAAAAAGCATTTTAGTGAACCCATATTTGATGGGCAGAGCTGAGATTACCATACATAACTGAAACCACTCAAAAGACTCAAAGCAAATTCACCTAACTGATCTATACCCTATAATAGATCAGTGCCAGTACAATTAGTTTATATGTTATTTAAATTGTATCTTATTAATTAGTTAATATATTTTTATTAAATACTTCTAGCGCAGCATTGACTGCCAAAACAATAAGCATGGCTCTATTGTAGCCTGAACTTTGTTAAAATTTTCCGAAAAATTTATATGCCAGCTCTTGCCCGACAATTTCCAATTTCCTCCCACGCGCATTGAACGATTACGTTATTAAAGTGCATAATATTTTCGAATGTTTGCCGACATCTTGTTTCACTTTTAAGGCCCGTAAACAATTGCTGAACATTGATTCCATCAGTAACAACAGCACAGCTTTTATTTAACATTTTCATTGTTCAACACTACGCAGACGCCTGTACAGCTCCCGTACAGCAAAAAATTCATATAAAAAAAATGGTTCCGTACAGCTTCAGTACAGTACGTACATTTTAGGTCTGCAGTTCTGTTAGCTACTGCTGGTACGGTAGTGTTGAACAATGAAAATGTTGAAATGTTATGTTAAAATGCTAAGGGCAGTAAATAGCTTTCAGCAGCTATTTACAGTCGTAAAAAAAACAACAACATGTCGGTCAAGAGCCGGCTTATACATTTTTCTGATAATATTAACAAAGTTGACCTAATTCAGGCTCCAATAGAGCCATACTTATTGTTTTGGAAGTCAATGCTGCGCAAGAAGTATTGAATAAAAATATATTTATAAATTAATAAGGTACAATTTAAATAACATATAAACAGGATTGTACTGCCACTGATCTATTACAAGGTATAGATCTGTAAGGTGAATTTGCTTTGACTCTTTTAAGTGATTTCGGTTATGTTTAGCATAATCTTTTAGTATAAATATGGGTTCACTAAAATGCTTTTTGGTTTTGCAGCCTGCTTTTTTCACAACCGCCAGCAGCAGGGCGTTAGTTGTACTCAAACACAAAAGTAGCGCGCGTTGGTCGTGAATCAGTATTTTGAATTTAAGTATACAAAACACAGTTGCATTTCCGATTTATTAAGAAAAAGTTATTAGCCTACCGCCACAATATGTGCTTTTTTCAACACTTTTTGTTACGGTCGTAAAACTCATGTATACTGTACGGGAGCTGTACGGGGCTCATGCGTACAGGCCTTTAGTTAGTAAGTTTGTTATAAATATGTTATATCAAATTTATTATTGTTTATACTCGATACCGAAGGTAAAGAGTATATTGGGTTTGTGCAATGTCCGTCATGGTGTCCGTCCGTCTGTCCGTCTGTCCGAATGTCCGTCTGCATGTTCGCAACTTTTTTCCACACCCTTCAAGCTAGAGACTTGAAACTTTCCAATTCTCTTTATCTATGGGATAGTAAATTAAAGTGTCAAGATGGGGGTTCTACGATAACTGGGGGGCTGGCAAATCGATAAATTCGATAACTCAAAACCGATAAATCCTCATATTTCGCACATCCTTACAGCTATAACTACCAAATTTGGTGGGCAGATAGCTACTAGCAACCCCCAAAAAACTGCATCAAAATTTTGGAGCCACGCCCACCCATTCCGCCCCCAGCCCCCCCGCATTTTGAAATCAGAAATGGCTATATCTCCCACAGTTTTTGAGCTAGAGCCACCAAATTTGGTGCCAAGATAGGTGATGATGACCCCCCAAAAACTGCATCAAAAGTTTGGATGCCACGCCCACCAATACCACCCTAGCCGCCCCCATCCACCCCAACGCTTCGTCAAAAACGGGAATGCGTGTATCTTCCAGAGTTGTGGAGCTAGAGCCACCAAATTTGGCAGGAAGATAGCTTGCAGCGACCCCCGAAAAACTGCATCAGCCACGCGCACCCCTTCCACCCCCCTTTCCCCACTTTTACAAACTTTGAGCTAGAGTCACCAAATTTGTTATGAAGATAGCAATTGACATTCCACAAAGATATGCATCAAAAATTTGGATGCAATTCCACCCATACCGCCCCCAGCCCCCCTTTCCCCACTTTATACAAACTTTGAGCTAGAGTCACCAAATTTGGTATGAAGATAGCAATTGACATCCCACATGGATCGGCAGCAAAAATTTGAATGCCACGCCCACCCATACCGCCCCAAGACCCATAGCCCGCCTTTCACCACCTTTTACTTGCTTCGAGCTAGAGTCACCAAATTTGGTATGAAGGTAGCATTTGACATTCCACAAGGATCTGCAGCAAAAATTTGGATGCCACGCCCAACCTTACCGCCCCCAGCCCCATAGCCCCCCTCTCCCCACCTTATACAAACTTTGAGCTAGAGTCACCAAATTTGGTATGAAGGTAGCATTTGACATTCCACAAGGATCTGCAGCAAAAATTTGAATGCCACGCCCAACCATACCGCCCCCAGCCCCCCCTTTCCCCACTTTTACAAACTTTGAGCTAGAGTCACCAAATTTGTTATGAAGATAGCAATTGACATTCCACAAAGATCTGCAGCAAAAATTTGGATGCAATTCCACCCATACCGCCCCCAGCCCCCCTTTACCCACTTTATACAAACTTCGAGCTAGAGTCACCAAATTTGGTATGAAGGTAGCAATTGATATTCCACCCATACCGCCCCCAGCCCCCCTTTCCCCACTTTATACAAACTTTGAGCTAGAGTCACCAAATTTGGTATGAAGGTAGCATTTGACATTCCACAAGGATCTGCAGCAAAAATTTGAATGCCACGCCCAACCATACCGCCCCCAGCCCCTCTTTCCCCACTTTTACAAACTTTGAGCTAGAGTCACCAAATTTGTTATGAAGATAGCAATTGACATTCCACAAAGATCTGCATCAAAAATTTGGATGCAATTCCACCCATACCGCCCCCAGCCCCCCTTTACCCACTTTATACAAACTTCGAGCTAGAGTCACCAAATTTGGTATGAAGAAAGCAATTAACATCCCACATGGATGGGCATCAAAATTTTTAATACTGGTATCGAGTATACCGCAGTCGGTTGCGTCCGACTGCAACGTTTCCACTTGTTTTCAGTTGTTAAGATAATATTGCATCTAATCTAGCTTTAAGCAATATTCTTGAATAATTTGGCAATAAAGCAAACACTTTAAATTATAAGTTTAATAATGTTCTCAAATCTCCGTAAAGTACTTGAATTGAAATTCGTATCAAATTGTTGTGTGTGTCATTTAACATATGAGTGTTAAGATATTGAGAGGTATTCATACAAACATACATAAGATATATATATAAGTAGTAGGTTTGTGGGCTTCCATTTGGGAAAGTGGGGCTACTTATAGAGCACTTGCGATTGAAATTGCGCACTTATCTGATCTGCAGTTGTTTTCTTTACATTTGAATGTCTGCCTTTCATTTTCGGTACTTTGAATTTATTTTCAATTTTTTTGTTTTGGGATTTTTGGGTTGCCTGCGAAAGTTGTGCGACTGCACACGCATACGTATAGCAATCAGCTTGTGTCAGTCAGCAAAACTCAGCCGCTTGGCAATCGTTTGGCATAAATGAAGCGTTGACCTAGTCCGCTCATTACAAATGCAATTCTCTCCCCGTCTGACCTTCAGTTGTCACCCATGGGCAACTGCAGCCTACTACAAGCTGTACTTAGTGTTACGATATAGAAACAAGTCGGACGCAACCGACTGCGGCATACTCGATACCAGTACTAAAACATGTAAAAAGAGGCCTGATTGCAAAGGGGTACGGATGGGGCAGGGGTGTACGTTGCCTTAAAGATTCTGCCACCAACTATCTTTCTACCAAATTTGGTGACTCTAGCTGAAGGTTAGTAAGAGCTGTTGAAAGGGAGGCTGGGGGCGGTATGGGTGGGTGTGGCATCTAAATTTTTACTGCAAATCTTTGCGAAATGTCAATTGCTATCTTAATACCAAATTTGGTGACTCTAGCTCGAAAATTGTTTAAAGTGGGGAAAGGGGGGCTGGGGGCGGTAAGGGTGGGCGTGGCATCCAAAGTTTTGATGCAGATCTGTGTGGAATGTCAATTGCTATCTTCATACCAAATTTGGTGACTCTAGCTCGAAAATTGTAAAAGTGGGGAAAGGGGGGCTGGGGCGGAATGGTTGGGCGTGGCAGCCAAAGTTTTGCTGCAGATCTATGTGGAATGTCAATTGCCTATTTTGGCACCAAATTTGGTAGCTATAGCTCAAAAACTGTGGGAGATATGAACTTTTTTGACTTTAAATTGCGGGGGGCTGGGGGCGGAATGGGTGGGCGTGGCTCCAAAATTTTTGATGCAGTTTTTTGGGGGTTGCTAGTAGCTATCTGCCCACCAAATTTGGTAGTTATAGCTGTAAGGATGTGCGAAATATGAGGATTTATCGGTTTTGAGTTATCGAATTTATCGATTTGCCAGCCACCGAGTTATCGTAGAACCCCCATCTTGACACTTTAATTTACTATCTCATAGATAAAGAGAATTGGAAAGTTTCAAGTCTCTAGCTTGAAGGGTGTGGAAAAAACTTGCACACATACGGACGGACAGACGGACAGACACCATGACGGACATTGCACAAAACCAATATACTCTTTACCTTCGGTATCGAGTATAAAAATAAAGCAACTGAAACCCAGACCTGTTAAGTTGCCATTAGAATTACTAATCAATTAAATTATTTTTGGAAAATAGTCGTAGTGATTATATAGTTCGCTGGTGAAAAAAGTATGATTATTTAATGATTACGATTAAAAATAATCAAAAATAATGGAAAATTACCATGAATTATTAAAAATAATGGAAAATAATTGAAAATAATGGAAAATAATCGTTTCAATATTTTCCATTATTTTCCATTACTTTCCATTATTTTGCATTATTTTCCATTATATCGACTATTTTGAGAGAAACAAATTATTTTCAACATCACATTTACTAACAAGTGGAAACGTTGCAGTCGGACGCAACCGACTGCGGTATACTCGATACCAGTATTAAAAATTTTGATGCCCATCCATGTGGGATGTCAATCGCTATCTTCATACCAAATTTGGTGACTCTAGCTCGAAGTTTGTATAAAGTGGGGAAAGGGGGGCTGGGGGCGGTATGGGTGGAATATCAATTGCTACCTTCATACCAAATTTGGTGACTCTAGCTCAAAGTTTGTATAAGTGGGGAAAGGGGGGCTGGGGGCGGTATGGTTGGGCGTGGCATCCAAATTTTTGCTGCAGATCCTTGTGGAATGTCAAATGCTACCTTCATACCAAATTTGTTGACTCTAGCTCAAAGTTTGTATAAGGTGGGGAAAGGGGGCTTTGGGGCTGGGGGCGGTATGGTTGGGCGTGGCATCCAAATTTTTGCTGCAGATCCTTGTGGAATGTCAAATGCTACCTTCATACCAAATTTGGTGACTCTAGCTCAAAGTTTGTATAAAGTGGGGAAAGGGGGGCTGGGGGCGGTATGGTTGGGCGTGGCATCCAAATTTTTTCTGCAGATCCTTGTGGAATGTCAATGCTACCTTCATACAAAATTTGTTGACTCTAGCTCAAAGTTTGTATTAGGTGGGGAAAGGGGGGCTTTGGGGCTGGGGCGGTATGGTTGGGCGTGGCATCCAAATTTTTGCTGCAGATCCTTGTGGAATGTCAAATGCTACCTTCATACCAAATTTGGTGACTCTAGTTCGAAGCATGTAAAAGGTGGTGAAAGGGGGGCTATGGGGCTTGGGGCGGTATGGGTGGGCGTGGCATTCAAATTTTTGCTGCCGATCCATGTGGGATGTCAATTGCTACCTTCATACCAAATTTGGTGACTCTAGCTCGAAGTTTGTATAAAGTGGGGAAAGGGGGGCTGGGGGCGGTATGGTTGGGCGTGGCATCCAAATTTTTGCTGCAGATCCTTGTGGAATGTCAAATGCTACCTTGATACCAAATTTGGTGACTCTAGCTCAAAGTTTGTATAAGGTGGGGAAAGGGGGGCGGAATGGATGGGCTAGGCTCCAAAACTTTGATGCAGATTGTTGGGGGTAGTTGCCAGCTATCTTCCTACCAAATTTGGTGGCTCTAGCTCCACTACTCTGGAATATACACGCATTCCCGTTTTTGACGAAGCGTTGGGGCAGATGGGGGTGGCTATGGCGGTATTGGTGGGCGTGGCATCCAAACTTTTGATGCAGTTTTTGGGGGGTCATCATCACCTATCTTGGCACCAAATTTGGTGACTCTAGCTAAAAAACTGTGGGAGATATAGGCTTTTTTGACTTTAAAGTGCGGGGGGTCTGGGGGCGGAATGGGGGGGCGTGGCTCCAAAATTTTTGATGCAGTTTTTTGGGGGTTGCTAGTAGCTATCTTCTTACCAAATTTGGTGGTTCTAGCTGTAAGGGTGTGTGAAATATGCGGATTTATCGTTTTTGAGTTATCGAATTTATCGATTTGCCAGCCCCCCAGATATCGTGAAACCCCCATCTTGACACTTTAATTTACTATCCCATAGATAAAGAGAATTGGAAAGTTTCAAGTCTCTAGCTTGAAGGGTGTGGAAAAAACTTGCACACATACGGACGGACAGACGGACAGACACCATGACGGACATTGCACAAAACCAATATACTCTTTACCTACGGTATCGAGTATAACAACAATGTTTCTTTACAAAAGTGCAAAGCTTTTGCAGCCACCCGCGCACTTTATGCAAAAGCTTTCTTATTGGAGTTACGTTTTTGAGTGCATTCGCTTGTCATGGGTGTATGCCGAGTTTTGCAAGGGGGGCGGGGGCTGTTTGTTGTGTTACGATCTGTGACAAACAATTTTTTATTAAATGAAATAAACACAGCTATTTATGCATATAAAAATAAAAAATATTGCTCCGTGCATAATTTTAGTTGCCAATGTTACCTCTCTCTACGCACTTGCCAATTCTTATTACATTTTATATCTTGCGCTGCATTCGCGTGTCCGTTAAGCGCGATCATATGTTTAAGAGAGAGAATTTGCAAGCTCAACACGCGTAAATTGAACGCATTTCGTTTTATATGTTTGAACGTTCATATGTTGAGTTTGAATTTTTTTTTGTTTAATTGAACTTTGTGAATTTTCTGAAGTTTTGTATACTATCAATTGTGAATATAATACAATATTTGGTAAGTATTGAAGGTGGAACAGTTTAAAATAACTTAAAAGCTAAATGATTGCCTATTAATAACAAGTGAACACCTTGTATTGCATTTACAGTGTAAATTTTACACCAGTCGGCATATTTATTTTGACAAAATTTAATGTAAAATCTACTTGTTCTTTAAACTTACTTTAAAAAAGTTTGATATCAGTAGTCTGATTAATTTGAAATAAATATGCTGACTAGTGTACACTTGTCATGTAACTTTTGTCACTTATGTATGTATGATTGAATGAGGTATAAAAACATTTTTAACGTAGGCAAAAATGGCTCAGAGTATTTTCGAGAGCGATTGCGATTTTCAGCAGATGATACTTTGGAAGATCCAGACTTCTTGTGAGTAAATCTGTCTGTTTGTTTGAATTTGTAACAAATTTCTATATTTTTATACCCTTAACCCATAAAATGGGTAAATAAGGGTATAATGGTTTTGTGCAAAAGTATGTAACAGGCAGAAGGAAGCATCTCCGACCCCATAAAGTATATATATTCTTGATCAGCATCAACAGTCGAGATGATATAGCCATGTCCGTCTGTCTATCCGTCTGTCCGTCTGTCTGTCTGTCTGTATGAACGCGTGGATCTCAGAGACTACAAGAGCTAGAGACTTCAGATTTTGTATTTAAGTTCTCCTATACCATGAGCAGAACAAGTTTGCTTCAAATTATCGATAACTATTCTGGTATAGAAACACCGGAGATATCTAATTTTATCGATTGAAGTTAAGTCAGTATACCAAAGTCATATTTATTGCAACTGGGTTCAGGGCTCTTCCGACTAGAGCCTTCTTACTTGTTTCTTTTGCAGATGATGAAAACGCAAGTTCATCTTCTCAAGATGAACTACGCACCACACAACGGTCTTTAATATGCCATCAGCTCTTCAGCTATTTGAGTGATAATGCAAGCTCGGAAGAGATATAGCTTAAATATGGCATTTTAAAAGAAGCGTCCATTGCTTTCAACACGCCGTTAACATCTTCGGCTCCTGTTGAGCGTCTGTTTTCATTTGCTGGCATTGTAAACAGCCCTAGGCGCCAATCATTGTCCGATTTTTCATTCGAAAAATTAGTTTTAATGAAGGCAAACCCTGAATATGTTTGATGTTTGTGCTTAATTTAATGTAAAAACATGCAATATTTAATACGTTCTTGTTTATAAGTATGTTGTAAGCCGATCTCGTCAAGAAACATTGTTGTTATTAAATGTGATGTTGAAAATAATTTGTTTCTCTCAAAAAAGTCTCAAATAGTCGAAATAATGGAAAATAATAGAAAATAATGGAAAATAATGGAAAATAATGGAAAATATTAATACGATTATTTTCCATTATTTTCAATTATTTTCCATTATTTTTAATAATTCATGGTAATTTTCCATTATTTTTGATTATTTGTAATCGTAATCATTAAATATTTGTGTGAAACCGAAAATAATCGCAATTTAATCATTAGTTCAACTTTTAAACAAAAATAATCTAATTAATAATAACTACAATTAATAATCATTACTTAACAGGTCTGCTGAAACCGAAACACACGAGGTCATGAACCAATCAAATGAACCCCCTTTTAACCACTTCTTTCTCTTGCAGCCCCAAAAATTGTATTGGAAAACAGACCATTCCATGTCATGCTCTGTTCTATGATATTGGTAATGATCTTCATGATCATCATCATAATATATGATCTGGGGCTTGATTTTACAGCGGCGGTTCTCGAAATAATTCCGTGACGCTGCTTCTTGTAATAATTACAAAACTAAACAAAACGAGACAAAACTCTTTTCAACACCAACAAAAACAAAGAGCACATGTACACATAACTCCCCACTCCGTTCTCAGTCTAACTGAAAACGCAATTCGAGTTAAAAGCACTAAAGAACATTTTGCTTTAAGCTGTCCGAAAAATATCAAATCAAAACAAAATACTTTAGTAAAGCAAAAAAATTTTAAGAGCTTCTTTTAAACTTGTAAAGATAAACAGCTACAAACGATCCTACAAAAAGGCTAAATGGACTCAACTGTTGATGCTGATCATGAATACATATGTGTTTTCTTTTACCAGTTACTCACATGAAGAAAAAACCATTTTTGCCTATTTTCAACAGGTGCAGTGTAAAAAGTAACAAAGTTTAAGCTTAATTAGTTAAACTATTTTATATTTTTAGAAAATAATTAGAAATTTTAAACGAAATATGTCAAGCTTGATATAGTACTCAACAATCTTATTTAATTCACAATATTTATAGACTAATGTAAATTAATTGAATCTCAAACGTTATGTTTCACTGCTTGTGACCCAATCCGATTGCCTTACTTAATGGCAGGGTATATGAGCAAAAAAGTCGGCTGCATTTGTTATAGGCACAAAAACAGGCAGGTGCGCCATGTGGGTCGGTGGGTTGCCAGGCGTCAAGGAAGGGGGCTTATAGCGGGGGTTAAGACAAGTGAGGCCGGTCGCTAAAGCTGTGTGTTATATGTTGTTTGTGTGTGTGTGTGTGTGATCTATAAAACGTTGTTGGTTTTTGCTAATTATTTATATAGCAGCTGCCGAAACCAGTTGGGTGAGCGCCAAGTTTCTTATTTATTTAGTCTATTTTTGATCAGCTTTTATTAAATCACTTGTTTGTTGAAGTATTTCTTCATATTTGGTATACAATAAACAAATTGGCAGTTTGGTATTGGGGCGCTTGAATAACGCTGAATGTGAAACAATATAAAATAAACAATTTGCAATTGAACTCGTGCGACTAAAAGCAGCAAACAACAAAATTGTTCAACGTTTAGTTTTCTATTTTATTTATTGATTTTATTTTGGCTTAGCCCAGTTATTTTGTAGACAGGAATGATAATGGAGAAAGGTTTGTGTCATTTCCGTTAGAAATGTGCACATTGTATTTTGATTAAATATGATGAAGTTAAGCCAGGTTATAAACATTTTATACTAACAATTTATATTTGTATCTAAGGAACATACTATACGATGAATACAACAAGTCTTGTAACATGTATTTAGACTTTTGTTTTGTTTTGAAAGTCTTTTCAGCCTTCCACTTGCTAAAAGCGTTGTATTGACAAGTTATTTCCTTTTTTGAACTGTTATAAAAGGTCGCCACAATTAACACTATTTGATACAGAGGCTACTTGCTGCTGATGTCGCTGCTTGCAGCTAGTGCAAAAGCGTTTGGAAGGCATTCATTTCAGACAAAGATCTGACCATTAATATGTACATGTATAGTGTGCATATGCGTCTGTGATCAATCAGTCGGTAGCCAAGTTGCACGATACTCGCAATTATATATCACTTTATGGCACTCTAACACCCAATATCATCTACAGATCCACGTGTATGGTTTGGCGCAATGCAATTGGCCAACTAGCTGCTACTGCTATACGCCAAGTACATACTGATGTAGACCCAGAATGGGGCTTATTAAGCACCAACAACCAGAACAAGTGAAATAGTTAAAAAATCAGAACAAAGAGGTGCAAAGAAACGCGTCTAGCGAACAATTGACCTAAGTTGAAAGAGAAGCTGACTAATTGATTAAATATGATAAAACATATTGATATACACATAAAAAGATGGTTATTTGGTGATTGGTACTCAATGCAACACCAATTCCAACAACAACAAAAAAGTAAAACAAAAAAGTGAAAACGTAACAGTCGGACGCAACCGACTGCGGCATACTCGATACCAGTATTAAAACCGCTTAAAAAGAGGCCTGATTGCAAAGGGGTACGGATGGGGCAGGGGTTTACGCTGCCTTAAAGATTCTCCGATGCAGATGGGGATGCCACCAGCTATCTTCATGCCAAATTTTGTTAATCTAGCTCAAAGTTTGTAAAAGTGGGGAAAGGGTGGCTGGGGGTAGTTTGGGTGGGTGTGGCATCCAAATTTTTGATGCAGATCTTTGTGGAATTTCAATTGCTATCTTCATAACAAATTTTGTGAATCTAGCTCAAAGTTTGTAAAATGTGGGGAAAAGGAGGCTGGGGGCGGTATGGGTGGGCGTGGCATCCAAATTTTTACTGCAGATCTTTGTGAAATGTCAATTGCTATCTTCAGACCAAATTTGGTTACTCTAGCTCGAAGTTTGTAAAAAGTGGTGAAAGGGGGGCTGGGGACGGTATGGGTGGTTGTTATTTATTTATTGTCAGCTAAGAGCAGCTGACATTCAAATGAAATCAAAATTAATTTAAATTAAAAAAATATATTTAAAATAATTAAATTAAGTAAAATATAGAATATATACATCTGAAAATATAATTAAAAGTTAACGTTAAAGCTCTGGGAAATTCAATAAAAAATTGAGTAGTCCAACATTTGTTGCGAGGATTCGGAAAAACCCAGAAAAACCCAATCAGACCAGCGTTAGATTAGTAGTTAGTGGTTACGATTAGATAAAGCAAAAAGGATCGATCTTTTTAGTACTGGAGTTGAGGCCTCCAATGAGACAAGAGAATAAAGTTTGTTTTAGTCAGAACATATAACACGAAATGGTTCATGAATTAAATAGTTGTTGAAGCAACGATCAAGGCTAAGGGGTAAAAAGTTACGTGAAGATCTAATTGGGACATTAAATTTAATTCGACTCAAAAGAACTGATGAGTCGATTTCACCATTAAGTAGGTTAGTAATAAATAATACTCCCTGCAGCTCTGCAGTTCAGAACTACCAAATTTGGTAAGAAAGCTACTATTAACCCCCAAAAAACTGCGTCAAGAATTTTGGAGCCACGCCCACCCAATCCGCCCCCACACCGCATTTTAAAATCAAAAAAGTCTATATCTCCCACAGTTTTTGAGCTATAGCCACCAAATTTGGTGCCAAGATAGGTGATGATGACTCCCTAAAAACTGCATCAAAAGTTTGGATGCCACGCCTACCAATACTGCCCTAGGCGCCCCCATCCTCCCCTTTGCTTCGTCAAAATAGGGAATGCGTGTATCTTCCAGAGTTGTGAGGCTAGAGCCACCAAATTTGGTAAGAAGATAGCTGGCAACGACCCCCAAAAATCTTCATCAAAGTTTTGGAGCCACGCCCACCCATTCCGCCCCCAGCCCCCCTTTCCCTGCCTTTAACAAACTTCGAGCTAGACTCTCCAAATTTGGTATGAAGATAGCAATTGACATTGCACACAGATCTGCATCAAAACTTTGGATGCCACGCCCACCTATACTGCCCCCAGCCCCCCTTTCCCACTTCTTACAATTTTCGAGCTAGAGTCACCAAATTTGGTATGAAGATAGCAATTGACATCCCACAAAGATCTGCATAAAAACTTTGGATGCCACACCCAGCCATACTGCCCCCAGCCCCCCTTTCAACACCTCTTACAAACTTTGAGCTAGAAACACCAAATTTGGAAGGAAGATAGTTGGTGACATCCCCATCTGCATCGGAGAATCTTTAAGGCAGCTGACACCCCTGCCCCATCCGTACCCCTTTGCAATCAGGCCTTTTTTTTTACCTGTTTTAATACTGGAATCGAGTATGCCGCAGTCGGTTGCGTCCGACTGCAACGTTTCCACTTGTTTCGCATTGCATTCGAGTAAACAAACCAAAATCTAAGGAAGAGAACTGAGTAAAAACTGAAGTTTCAACAAAATGCATGCCAAACCAAAAAAAAATAAAAAATAATTGTATTTAAATATAGATATAACAATAGGGGGTAGCCGAAGGGGGCAGCAAACCCGCTGACCCACGGCAGCTTATGGTTTGATATATTAAAATCAAATCAGACGTTCGTTGCAAGTGCATCGGGACAAAAATAAGTTAATAACAACAACAAAACGTAAGCTAAATTGATTTTGAATTACGTTTCCCAAAGTTTATAAACTACTCGATGAAGTTTATATACATGGAGCAGAAAACCAATACATAGAGGGAAAAAATCAGGTATTTCGTATTTCGTTTTTCAAACCACACACTTATCAATTTTAATTCCTCATTAAGTGTAAAATTGCAGAATTTCAATTTTTACTTTAGTCAAAATCAAGCTTGAATTATAACAAACCCAAATCACCAATTCACCTTAATGCGAACTTAGTTTTAAAACGTCTGTTTTATCGTTATTTATATTTAAAGATGCAAATGCCCTATGCAAAAATCAATACTTAAGCAAGTATCACTTTATTCATGATCATAAACTTTTAGTTAAGCTGCGTGTCAAGTTAACCACAGCTTGACAGACAGTTCGGTATGTAGCTATAGGTATTTAGTTTCATCTCCATATATGACACATAATGATTTAATAGGCATTAAATTGCGTGAAGCTTTATTAGCTGCATTTTAATGTTACGTGGCACGTTTTTATACTCGATACCGAAGGTAAAGAGTATATTGGGTTTGTGCAATGTCCGTCATGGTGTCTGTCCGTCTGTATGAACGCAACTTTTTTCCACACCCTTCAAGCTAGAGACTTGAAACTTTCCAATTCTCTTTATCTATGGGATAGTAAATTAAAGTGTCAAGATTGGGGTTCTACGATAACTAGGGGGCTGGCAAATCGATAAATTCGATAACTTAAAAACGATAAGTCCGCATATTTCACACATCCTTACAGCTAGAACTACCAAATTTGGTAAGAAGATAGCTACTAGCAACTCCCAAAAAACTGCATCACAAAATTTTGGAGCCACGCCCCCCCATTCCGCCCCCAGCCACCCGCATTTCAAAGTCAAAAAAGCCTATATCTCCCACAGTTTTTGAGCTAGAGCCACCAAATTTGGTGCCAAGATAGGCGATGATGACCTCCCAATAACAGAATCAAAAGTTTGGATGCCACGCCCACCAATACCGCCCTAGCCGCCCCCAGCTGCCCCAACGCTTCGTCAAAAACGAGAATGCGTGTATCTTCCAGATTTGTGGAGCTAGAGCCACCAAATTTGGTAGGAAGATAGCTGGTAACGAACCCCAAAAAACTGCATCAAAGTTTTGGAGTCGCGCCCACCCATTCCGCCCCCAGCCCCCCCGCATTTTAAAATCAGAAAAGCTTATATCTCCCACAGTTTGTGAGTTAGAGCCACCAAATTTGGTGCCAAGATAGGTGATGACGACCCCCCAAAAACTGCATACAAAGTTTGGATGCCACGCCCACCAATACCGCCCTAGCCAACCCCAGATGCCCCAACGCTTCGTCAAAAAAGGGAATGCGTGTATCTTCCAGAGTTGTGGAGCTAGAGCCACCAAATTTGGCAGGAAGATAGCTTGCAACGACCCCCAAAAAAGTGCATCAAAGTTTTGGAGCCACGCGCACCCCTTCCACCCCCTTTCCCCACCTTTTACAAACTTGGAGCTGGAGTCACCAAATTTGGTATGAAGATAGCAATTGACATTCCACAAAGATCTGCATGAAAACTTTGGATGCCACGCCCAGCCATACTGCCCCCAGCCCCCCTTTCAACAGCTCTTACAAACTTTCAGCTAGAGTCACCAAATTTGGAAGGAAGATAGTTGGTGGCATCCCTATCTGCATCGGAGAATCTTTAAGGCTGCGTACACCCCTGCAGTCAGGCCTCTTTTTACCTGTTTTAATACTGGTATCGAGTATGCCGCAGTCGGTTGCGTCCGACTGCAACGTTTCCACTTATTTAGTAAGTCTTAGGTAATAATACACTCACGCTTCACTTTGCGTCGTAGATACGTTCAAAAAAATAGCGACGCAAAGTGAAACAACGCAAAGTGAATCGCTATTTTCCATTGGATCTCATATAAACAACAGAGATAGGTTCCCATATTTTTCATTCAGTCCCTAAGTATTAAAAAAAAAAGAATATTAACATAAAGTAAAATTTTTTAATTAATTAACAACATAAAAAATACTAGAAAGTCAACTAAAAACTAAAACAAATGGAAACGTTGCAGTCGGACGTAACCGACTGCGGCATACTCGATACCAGTATAAAAGCCGGTAAAAAGAGGCCTTATTGCAAAGGGGTACTGATGCGACAAGGGTGTACGCTGCCTTAAAGATTCTCCGATGCAGATGGGGATGCCACCAGCTATCTTCCTTCCAAATTTGGTGACTTTAGCTCAAAGTTTGTAAGAGGTGTGGAAAGGGGGGCTGGAGACGAATGGGTGGGTGTGGCATTCAAATTTTTGATGCAGATCTTTGTGAAATGTCAATTGCTATCTTCATACCAAATTTGGTGACTCTAGCTGGAAAATTGTAAAACGTGGGGAAAGAGGGGCTGGGGGCGGTATGGGTGGGTGTGGCATCCAAATTTTTGCTGCAGATCTTTGTGAAATGTCAATTGCTATCTTCATACCAAGTTTGGTGACTCTAGTTCAAAGTTTGTAAGAGGTGTAGAAAGGGGGGCTGGAGAGGAATGGGTGGGTGTGGCATCCAAAGTTTTTATGCAGATTTTTGTGGGATGTCAATTGCTATCTTCATACCAAATTTGGTGACTCTAGCTCGAAGTTTGCAAAAAAAGGGGAAAGGGGGGCAGGGGGTGGTATGGGTGGGTGTGGCGTCCAAATTTTTGATGCAGATCTATGTGGAATGTCAATTGCTATCTTCATACCAAATTTGGTGACTCTAGCTCGAAAATTGTAAAAGGTGGGGAAAGAGGGGCTGGGGGCGGTATGGGTGGGTGTGGCATCCAAATTTTTGCTGCAGATCTTTGTGAAATGTCAATTGCTATCTTCATACCAAATTTGGTGACTCTAGTTCAAAGTTTGTAATAGGTGTAGAAAGGGGGGCTGGAGAGGAATGGGTGGGTGTGGCATTCAAATTTTTGATGCAGATCTTTGTGAAAAGTCAATTGCTATCTTCATACCCAATTTGGAGACTCTAGCTCGAAGTTTGTTAAAGGCAGGGAAAGGGGGGCTGGGGGCGGAATGGGTGGGCGTGGCTCCAAAACTTTGATGAAGATTTTTGGGGGTCGTTGCCAGCTATCTTCTTACCAAATTTGGTGGCTCTAGCCTCACAACTCTGGAAGATACACGCATTCCTTTTTTTGACGAAGCGTTGGGGAAGATGGGGGCGGCTAGGGCAGTATTGGTGGGCGTTGCATCCAAACTTTTGATGCAGTTTTTGGGGGGTCATCATCACCTATCTTTGCACCAAATTTGGTGTCTCTAGCTTTAAAACTGTGGGAGATATAGCTATTTCTGATTTCAAAATGCGGCGGGGCTGGGGGCGGATTGGGTGGGCGTGGCTCCAAAACTGCAGCTCTGCAGTTCAGAACTACCAAATTTGGTAAGATAGCTACTATTAACCCCCAAAAAACTGCATCAAGAATTTTGGAGCCACGCCTACCCAATCCGCCCCCCACCGCATTTTAAAATCAAAAAAGTCTATATCTCCCACAGTTTTTGAGCTATAGCCACCAAATTTGGTGCCAAGATAGGTGATGATGACTCCCTAAAAACTGCATCAAAAGTTTGGATGCCACGTCCACCAATACTGCCCTAGGCGCCCCCATCCTCCCCAACGCTTCGTCAAAATAGGGAATGCGTGTATCTTCCAGAGTTGTGAGGCTAGAGCCACCAAATTTGGTAAGAAGATAGCTGGCAACGACCCCCAAAAATCTTCATCAAAGTTTTGGAGCCACGCCCACCCATTCCGCCCCCAGCCCCCCTTTCCCTGCCTTTAACAAACTTCGAGCTAGAGTCTCCAAATTTGGTATGAAGATAGCAATTGACATTGCACACAGATCTGCATCAAAACTTTGGATGCCACGCCCACCTATACTGCCCCCAGCCACCCTTTCCCACTTCTTACAATTTTCGAGCTAGAGTCACCAAATTTGGTATGAAGATAGCAATTGACATCCCACAAAGATCTGCATAAAAACTTTGGATGCCACACCCACCCATTCCTCTCCAGCCCCCCTCTCCACAGTTCTTACAAACTTTGAGCTAGAGTCACCAAATTTGGTGTGAAGATAGCAATTGAAATTTCACAAAGATCTGCAGCAAAAATTTGGATGCCACACCCACCCATACCGCCCCCAGCCCCTCTTTCCCCACGTTTTACAATTTTCCAGCTAGAGTCACCAAATTTGGTATGAAGATAGCAATTGACATTTCACAAAGATCTGCAGCAAAAATTTGGATGCCACACATACCCATACCGCCCCCAGCTTCCCTTTCCACACCTCTTACAAACTTTGAGCTAGAAACACCAAATTTGGAAGGAAGATAGTTGGTGATATCCCCATCTGCATCGGATAATCTTTAAGGCAGCTGACACCCCTGCCCCATCCGTACCCCTTTGCAATCAGGCCTTTTTTTTTACCTGTTTTAATACTGGAATCGAGTATGCCGCAGTCGGTTGCGTCCGACTGCAACGTTTACACTTGTTTCGCATTGCATTCGAGTAAACAAACCAAAATCTAAGGAAGAGAACTGAGTAAAAACTGAAGTTTCAACAAAATGCATGCCAAACCAAAAAAAAAAAAAATAATTGTATTAAAATATAGATATAACAATAGGGGGTAGCCGAAGGGGGCAGCAAACCCGCTGACCCACGGCAGCTTATGGTTTGATATATTAAAATCAAATCAGACGTTCGTTGCAAGTGCATCGGGACAAAATAAGTTAATAACAACAACAAACGTAAGCTAAATTGATTTTGAATTACGTTTCCCAAAGTTTATAAACTACTCGATGAAGTTTATATACATGGAGCAGAAAACCAATACATAGAGGGAAAAATCAGGTATTTCGTATTTCGTTTTTCAAACCACACACTTATCAATTTTAATTCCTCATTAAGTGTAAAATTGCAGAATTTCAATTTTTACTTTAGTCAAAATCAAGCTTGAATTATAACAAACCCAAATCACCAATTCACCTTAATGCGAACTTAGTTTTAAAACGTCTGTTTTATCGTTATTTATATTTAAAGATGCAAATGCCCTATGCAAAATCAATACTTAAGCAAGTATCACTTTATTCATGATCATAAACTTTTAGTTAAGCTGCGTGTCAAGCTAACCACAGCTTGACAGACAGTTCGGTATGTAGCTATAGGTATTTAGTTTCATCTCCATATATGACACATAATGATTAAATAGGCATTAAATTGCGTGAAGCTTTATTAGCTGCATTTTAATGTTACGTGGCACGTTTTTATACTCGATACCGAAGGTAAAGAGTATATTGGGTTTGTGCAATGTCCGTCATGGTGTCTGTCCGTCTGTATGAACGCAACTTTTTTCCACACCCTTCAAGCTAGAGACTTGAAACTTTCCAATTCTCTTTATCTATGGGATAGTAAATTAAAGTGTCAAGATTGGGTTTCTACGATAACTAGGGGGCTGGCAAATCGATAAATTCGATAACTTAAAAACGATAAGTCCGCATATTTCACACACCCTTACAGCTAGAACTACCAAATTTGGTAAGAAGATAGCTACTAGCAACTCCCAAAAAACTGCATCACAAAATTTTGGAGCCACGCCCCCCCATTCCGCCCCCAGCCACCCGCATTTCAAAGTCAAAAAAGCCTATATCTCCCACAGTTTTTGAGCTAGAGCCACCAAATTTGGTGCCAAGATAGGCGATGATGACCCCCCAATAACTGAATCAAAAGTTTGGATGCCACGCCCACCAATACCGCCCTAGCCGCCCCCAGCTGCCCCAACGCTTCGTCAAAAACGAGAATGCGTGTATCTTCCAGATTTGTGGAGCTAGAGCCACCAAATTTGGTAGGAAGATAGCTGGTAACGAACCCCAAAAAACTGCATCAAAGTTTTGGAGTCGCGCCCACCCATTCCGCCCCCAGCCCCCCCGCATTTTAAAATCAGAAAAGCTTATATCTCCCACAGTTTTTGAGCTAGAGCCACCAAATTTGGTGCCAAGATAGGCGATGATGACCCCCCAATAACTGAATCAAAAGTTTGGATGCCACGCCCACCAATACCGCCCTAGCCGCCCCCAGCTGCCCCAACGCTTCGTCAAAAACGGAATGCGTGTATCTTCCAGATTTGTGGAGCTAGAGCCACCAAAATTGGTAGGAAGATAGCTTGCAACGACCCCCAAAAAAGTGCATCAAAGTTTTGGAGCCACGCGCACCCCTTCCACCCCCTTTCCCCAACTTTTACAAACTTGGAGCTGGAGTCACCAAATTTGGTATGAAGATAGCAATTGACATTCCACAAAGATCTGCATGAAAACTTTGGATGCCACGCCCAGCCATACTGCCCCCAGCCCCCCTTTCAACAGCTCTTACAAACTTTCAGCTAGAGTCACCAAATTTGGAAGGAAGATAGTTGGTGGCATCCCTATCTGCATCGGAGAATCTTTAAGGCTGCGTACACCCCTGCAATCAGGCCTCTTTTTACCTGTTTTAATACTGGTATCGAGTATGCCGCAGTCGGTTGCGTCCGACTGCAACGTTTCCACTTATTTAGTAAGTCTTAGGTAATAATACACTCACGCTTCACTTTGCGTCGTAGATACGTTCAAAAAAATAGCGACGCAAAGTGAAACAACGCAAAGTGAATCGCTATTTTCCATTGGATCTCATATAAACAACAGAGATAGGTTCCCATATTTTTCATTCAGTCCCTAAGTATTAAAAAAAAATGAATATTAACATAAAGTAAAATTTTTTAATTCATTTAACAACATAAACAAGTGGAAACGTTGCAGTCGGACGCAACCGACTGCGGTATACTCGATACCAGTTCTTACAAACTTTGAGCTAGAGTCACCAAATTTGGTGTGAAGATAGCAATTGAAATTTCACAAAGATCTGCAGCAAAAATTTGGATGCCACACCCACCCATACCGCCCCCAGCCCCTCTTTCCCCACGTTTTACAATTTTCCAGCTAGAGTCACCAAATTTGGTATGAAGATAGCAATTGACATTTCACAAAGATCTGCAGCAAAAATTTGGATGCCACACCCACCCATACCGCCCCCAGCTTCCCTTTCCACACCTCTTACAAACTTTGAGCTAGAAACACCAAATTTGGAAGGAAGATAGTTGGTGACATCCCCATCTGCATCGGATAATCTTTAAGGCAGCTGACACCCCTGCCCCATCCGTACCCCTTTGCAATCAGGCCTTTTTTTTTACCTGTTTTAATACTGGAATCGAGTATGCCGCAGTCGGTTGCGTCCGACTGCAACGTTTCCACTTGTTTCGCATTGCATTCGAGTAAACAAACCAAAATCTAAGGAAGAGAACTGAGTAAAAACTGAAGTTTCAACAAAATGCATGCCAAACCAAAAAAAAATAAAAAATAATTGTATTAAAATATAGATATAACAATAGGGGGTAGCCGAAGGGGGCAGCAAACCCGCTGACCCACGGCAGCTTATGGTTTGATATATTAAAATCAAATCAGACGTTCGTTGCAAGTGCATCGGGACAAAAATAAGTTAATAACAACAACAAAACGTAAGCTAAATTGATTTTGAATTACGTTTCCCAAAGTTTATAAACTACTCGATGAAGTTTATATACATGGAGCAGAAAACCAATACATAGAGGGAAAAAATCAGGTATTTCGTATTTCGTTTTTCAAACCACACACTTATCAATTTTAATTCCTCATTAAGTGTAAAATTGCAGAATTTCAATTTTTACTTTAGTCAAAATCAAGCTTGAATTATAACAACCCAAATCACCAATTCACCTTAATGCGAACTTAGTTTTAAAACGTCTGTTTTATCGTTATTTATATTTAAAGATGCAAATGCCCTATGCAAAAATCAATACTTAAGCAAGTATCACTTTATTCATGATCATAAACTTTTAGTTAAGCTGCGTGTCAAGTTAACCACAGCTTGACAGACAGTTCGGTATGTAGCTATAGGTATTTAGTTTCATCTCCATATATGACACATAATGATTTAATAGGCATTAAATTGCGTGAAGCTTTATTAGCTGCATTTTAATGTTACGTGGCACGTTTTTATACTCGATACCGAAGGTAAAGAGTATATTGGGTTTGTGCAATGTCCGTCATGGTGTCTGTCCGTCTGTATGAACGCAACTTTTTTCCACACCCTTCAAGCTAGAGACTTGAAACTTTCCAATTCTCTTTATCTATGGGATAGTAAATTAAAGTGTCAAGATTGGGTTTCTACGATAACTAGGGGGCTGGCAAATCGATAAATTCGATAACTTAAAAACGATAAGTCCGCATATTTCACACACCCTTACAGCTAGAACTACCAAATTTGGTAAGAAGATAGCTACTAGCAACTCCCAAAAAACTGCATCAAAAATTTTGGAGCCACGCCCCCCCTGCCGCCCCCAGCCAACCGCATTTTAAAGTCAAAAAAGCCTATATCTCCCACAGTTTTTGAGCTAGAGCCACCAAATTTGGTGCCAAGATAGGCGATGATGACCCCCCAATAACTGAATCAAAAGTTTGGATGCCACGCCCACCAATACCGCCCTAGCCGCCCCCAGCTGCCCTAACGCTTCGTCAAAAACGAGAATGCGTGTATCTTCCAGATTTGTGGAGCTAGAGCCACCAAATTTGGTAGGAAGATAGCTGGTAACGAACCCCAAAAAACTGCATCAAAGTTTTGGAGTCGCGCCCACCCATTCCGCCCCCAGCCCCCCCGCATTTTAAAATCAGAAAAGCTTATATCTCCCACAGTTTGTGAGTTAGAGCCACCAAATTTGGTGCCAAGATAGGTGATGACGACCCCCCAAAAACTGCATACAAAGTTTGGATGCCACGCCCACCAATACCACCCTAGCCAACCGCAGATGCCCCAACGCTTCGTCAAAAAAGGGAATGCGTGTATCTTCCAGAGTTGTGGAGCTAGAGCCACCAAATTTGGCAGGAAGATAGCTTGCAACGACCCCCAAAAAAGTGCATCAAAGTTTTGGAGCCACGCGCACCCTTTCCACCCCCTTTCCCCACCTTTTACAAACTTGGAGCTGGAGTCACCAAATTTGGTATGAAGATAGCAATTGACATTCCACAAAGATCTGCATGAAAACTTTGGATGCCACGCCCAGCCATACTGCCCCCAGCCCCCCTTTCAACAGCTCTTACAAACTTTCAGCTAGAGTCACCAAATTTGGAAGGAAGATAGTTGGTGGCATCCCTATCTGCATCGGAGAATCTTTAAGGCTGCGTACACCCCTGCAATCAGGCCTCTTTTTACCTGTTTTAATACTGGTATCGAGTATGCCGCAGTCGGTTGCGTCCGACTGCAACGTTTCCACTTATTTAGTAAGTCTTAGGTAATAATACACTCACGCTTCACTTTGCGTCGTAGATACGTTCAAAAAAATAGCGACGCAAAGTGAAACAACGCAAAGTGAATCGCTATTTTCCATTGGATCTCATATAAACAACAGAGATAGGTTCCCATATTTTTCATTCAGTCCCTAAGTATTAAAAAAAAATGAATATTAACATAAAGTAAAATTTTTTAATTCATTTAACAACATAAACAAGTGGAAACGTTGCAGTCGGACGCAACCGACTGCGGTATACTCGATACCAGTATTAAAAATTTTGATGCCCATCCATGTGGGATGTTAATTGCTTTCTTCATACCAAATTTGGTGACTCTTGCTCGAAGTTTGTATAAAGTGGGGAAAGGGGGGCTGGGGGCGGTATGGGTGGAATTGCATCCAAATTTTTGATGCAGATCTTTGTGGAATGTCAATTGCTATCTTCATAACAAATTTGGTGACTCTAGCTCAAAGTTTGTAAAAGTGGGGAAAGGGGGGCTGGGGGCGGTATGGTTGGGCGTGGCATTCAAATTTTTGCTGCAGATCCTTGAGGAATGTCAAATGCTACCTTCATACCAAATTTGGTGACTCTAGCTCAAAGTTTGTATAAAGTGGGGAAAGGGGGGCTAGGGGCGGTATGGGTGGAATTGCATCCAAATTTTTGATGCAGATCTTTGTGGAATGTCAATTGCTATCTTCATAACAAATTTGGTGACTCTAGCTCAAAGTTTGTAAAAGTGGGGAAAGGGGGGCTGGGGGCGGTATGGTTGGGCGTGGCATTCAAATTTTTGCTGCAGATCCTTGTGGAATGTCAAATGCTACCTTCATACCAAATTTGGTGACTCTAGCTCAAAGTTTGTATAAGGTGGGGAGAGGGGGGCTATGGGGCTGGGGGCGGTATGGTTGGGCGTGGCATCCAAATTTTTGCTGCAGATCCTTGTGGAATGTCAAATGCTACTTTCATACCAAATTTGGTGACTCTAGCTCGAAGCATGTAAAAGGGGGTGAAAGGGGGGCTATGGGGCTTGGGGCGGTATGGGTGGGCGTGGCATTCAAATTTTTGCTGCCGATCCATGTGGGATGTCAATTGCTATCTTCATACCAATTTGGTGACTCTAGCTCGAAGTTTGTATAAAGTGGGGAAAGGGGGGCTGGGGGCGGTATGGGTGGGCGTGGCATCCAAATTTTTGATGCAGATCTATGTGGAATGTCAATTGCTATCTTCATACAAAATTTGGTGACTCTAGCTCAAAGTTTGTAAAAGGTGGGGAAAGGGGGGTGGAAGGGGTGCGCGTGGCTCCAAAACTTTGATGCAGTTTTTCGGGGGTCGTTGCAAGCTATCTTCCTGCCAAATTTGGTGGCTCTAGCTCCACAACTCTGGAAGATACACGCATTCCCGTTTTTGACGAAGCGTTGGGGTGGATGGGGGCGGCTAGGGTGGTATTGGTGGGCGTGGCATCCAAACTTTTGATGCAGTTTTTGGGGGGTCATCATCACCTATCTTGGCACCAAATTTGGTGGCTCTAGCTCAAAAACTGTGGGAGATATAGCCATTTCTGATTTCAAAATGCGGGGGGGCTGGGGGCGGAATGGGTGGGCGTGGCTCCAAAATTTTGATGCAGTTTTTTGGGGGTCGTTACCAGCTAGCTTTCTACCAAATTTGGAAGCTCTAGCTCCACAACTCTGATAGATACACGCATTCCCGTTTTTGACGAAGCGTTGGGGTGGATGGGGGCGGCTAGAGCAGTATCGGTGGGCGTGGCATCCAAACTTTTGATGCAGTTTTTGGGGGGTCATCATCACCTATCTTGGCACAAAATTTGGTGGCTCTAGCTCAAAAACTGTGGGAGATATACGCTTTTTTGACTTTAAATTGCGGGGGGGCTGGGGGCGGAATGGGTGGGCGTGGCTCCAAAATTTTGATGCAGTTTTTTGGGGGTTGCTAGTAGCTATCTGCCCACCAAATTTGGTAGTTCTAGCTGTAAGGATGTGCGAAATATGAGGATTTATCGGTTTTGAGTTATCGAATTTATCGATTTGCCAGCCCCCTAGTTATCGTAGAACCCCAATCTTGACACTTTAATTTATTATCCCATAGATTAAGAGAATTGGAAAGTTTCAAGTCTCTAGCTTGAAGGGTGTGGAAAAAAGTTGCGAACATACAGACGGACAGACGGACGGACACCATGACGGACATTGCACAAACCCAATATACTCTTTACCTTCGGTATCGAGTATAAAAATACTAGAAAGTCAACTAAAAACTAAAACAAATGGAAACGTTGCAGTCGGACGTAACCGACTGCGGTATACTCGATACCAGTATAAAAGCCGGTAAAAAGAGGCCTTATTGCAAAGGGGTACTGATGCGACAAGGGTGTACGCTGCCTTAAAGATTCTCCGATGCAGATGGGGATGCCACCAGCTATCTTCCTTCCAAATTTGGTGACTTTAGCTCAAAGTTTGTAAGAGGTGTGGAAAGGGGGGCTGGAGAGGAATGGGTGGGTGTGGCATCCAAATTTTTGATGCAGATCTTTGTGAAATGTCAATTGCTATCTTCATACCAAATTTGGTGACTCTAGCTGGAAAATTGTAAAAGGTGGGGAAAGAGGGGCTGGGGGCGGTATGGGTGGGTGTGGCATCCAAATTTTTGCTGCAGATCTTTGTGAAATGTCAATTGCTATCTTCATACCAAATTTGGTGACTCTAGTTCAAAGTTTGTAAGAGGTGTAGAAAGGGGGGCTGGAGAGGAATGGGTGGGTGTGGCATCCAAAGTTTTTATGCAGATTTTTGTGGGATGTCAATTGCTATCTTCATACCAAATTTGGTGACTCTAGCTCGAAGTTTGCAAAAAGTGGGGAAAGGGGGGCAGGGGGTGGTATGGGTGGGTGTGGCGTCCAAATTTTTGATGCAGATCTATGTGGAATGTCAATTGCTATCTTCATACCAAATTTGGTGACTCTAGCTCGAAAATTGTAAAAGGTGGGGAAAGAGGGGCTGGGGGCGGTATGGGTGGGTGTGGCATTCAAATTTTTGATGCAGATCTTTGTGAAATGTCAATTGCTATCTTCATACTATGCGAAATATTTGGATTTATCGGTTTTGAGTTATCGAATTTATCGATTCGCCAGCCCCCCAGTTATCGTAGAACCCCAGTTTTGACACTTTAATTTACTTTGCCATAGATAAAGAGAATTGGAAAGTTTCAGGTCTCTAGCTTGAAGGGTGTGGAAAAAAGTTGCGAACATACAGACGGACGGACGGACACCATGACGGCCATTGGACAAACCCAATATACTCTTTACCTTTGACAACGAGTATAACAACGCAATTCGAAAAAACCACGACGCACAGCGAAATTGAGTCTTAATTCAGTAACGACGCAACATCGAAACAGCGCAATGTGAAACGACGCAAAGCGAGGCCTGAAACCAGAATAGTTATCGATAATTTGAAGCAAACTTGTTCTGCTCATGGTATAGGAGAACTTAAATACAAAATCAGAAGTCTCTAGCTCTTGTAGTCTCTGAGATCCACGCGTTCATACAGACAGACAGACGGACAGACGGACATGGCTATATCGTCTCGGCTGTTGATGCTGATCAAGAATATATATACTTTATGGGGTCGGAGATGCTTCCTTCTGCCTGTTACATACTTTTGCACAAAACCATTATACCCTTATTTACCCATTTTATGGGTTAAGGGACAGCATAAAATTATTTTGGTATTGCAGCGTGAACAACTTGCAAGTAGAGCTCTCACTAAAAAAGTTAAATAAACATTTAAAACAAAGTTATTGTGCGATGGAAGAGATTATTATTATAAATAAAGGTATTAACAATATTTTTACAACAAAAAATATATGTACTTCCCGCTGTGTGTCGTGTAAATCGTTATTGTGTTAATTACGTTATTGTGGACGTCCTGTGTTTGTCTTTGCTGTGTTTCGTTAGAGTTTTAGTTATGACCGCCATCTCACGCCGCAATAATTATTTTTGTATATTATTTATTAACATTTTACGATTATGTGGTGTTAATTTAAAGTGCCCGTAGGTGCCCGTGCTCTTGCTTTATTCAAAAAGGTAGCCTAACCTCAACTTTAAGCAAGTGGAGACAATGCAGTCGGACGCAACCGACTGCGGTATACTCGATACCAGTATTAAAACCGGTAAAAGAGGCCTGATTGCAAAGGGTAGCGGGTGCGGCAGGGGTGTACGCTGCTTTAAAGATTTTCTGATGCAGATGGGGATGCAACCAGCTATCTTCATATTAAATTTGGTGACTCTAGTTCAAAGTTTGTAAAAGCTGTGGAGAGGGGGGCTGGGGGCGGATTGGATGGGTGTGGCATCCAAATTTGTGGTGCAGATCTTTGTGGAATGTCAAATGCTAGCTTCATACCAAATTTGGTGACTCTAGCTCGAAGTTTGAAAAGGTGAGGAAAGGGGGGGGGGGGCTGGGGGCGGTATGGGGGAGTGTGGCATCCACATTTTTGCTGGAGATCTTTGTGGAATGTCAATGGCTATCTTCATACAAAATTTGGTGACTCTAGCTCGAAGTTTGTAAAAGGTGGGGAAAGGGGGGATGGGGGCAGTATTGGTGGATGTGACATCCAAATTTGTGATGCAGATCTATGTGGAATGTCAATCGCTATCTTCATAACAAATTTGGTGACTCTAGCTCAAAAATTGTAAAAGTTGGGGAAAGGGGGGCTGGGGGCGGTATGGGTGGGCGTGGCATCCAAATTTTTGCTGCAGATCTATGTGAAATGTCAATTGCTATCTTCATACCAAATTTAATGACTCTAGCTCGAAGTTTGTAAAAAATGGGGAAGGGGTGGGGGGGGGGGGGGGTTGGGGCGGTATGGGTGGGCATGGCATCCAAATTATTGATGCAGATCTATGTGGAATGTCAATTGCTATCGTCATGCCAAATTTGGTAGTTCTAGCTGTAAGGATGTGCGAAATATGTGGATTTATCGGTTTTGAGCTATACATACTACTACTATACATATACTACACAGCATCAAGAACAGCACAAAGCTCCACAACAGCAACAACAGCTGGAGCAGCACCAAGCCCCGCAACAACAGCATGTGGTAACAGCTGAAGTTCCAATGCAACCATCTACGTCAAATACATTGACTGCTGAAGAAAGAAGAAGAGAAGTTAGTATATTTCGTATAATGGCTATTCATTCATTCATTATTTAATTTCAATACAAATAATATAGGACTTATTAGTTCAACAACATCAAGAGCAGCCACAAGAACCATTGCAACAAGATCGTCCATCTACGACAAATACAATACAGCAACAACAACAAGAAGCACAGGATCAGCAACATGTGGAAACTATTTCTTACCATAATTTCAATGAACACATTAGCGCTCATAGACAATTTAAGCTCAAATTTATCAACAATCACTTCGGATATACATGCGCTGTTTGTGATAGATTGTGGTTCTCCGAAGATTTAAAGTCAATTCCTCTTGAATGCAGAAATTCAATTCAATTAGAATTTCCTGATTTGAATTTCAATAACGATCGCGTGTGTGGCACATGCCATTCAACATTAAAAAAGAATAAAATTCCGCAGCTTTCAAAATCGAATGGCTTCAAATATCCGTTCCGACCACCGAATTTACCGGAATTGGATATTTTAACGGAACGTTTGGTGTCGCCGAGATTGCCTTTCATGCAGATTCGACGTTTAAGACATGGCAAAGGACAGTACGGTATACTTGGTCAAATTATAAATGTACCTGTGTCTGTCAATAATATAGTGCAAGTTTTACCGCGGAATATTGCTGACGATTTTGCTATTAATGTGCATATAAAGAAAAAAAATTTATGTGTGTCCGATCACATGGGAGATGTGTTAACATATGTATTTTGTTACTGTATAAATGTTACATGATTCAATAGAAACAAAATAGAATACGTTTTTATATAAGTTTATTGGATAAGTTTACTATTTAATTTTTTTATTTTGACATTTTGTACCTTTGAAAGCACAAAAGCTGTTTTCGCACTGCATCACAACTGATTTAGAATCAAGTTTATGTATCATATTTCAGTACTGACAAAATTGGTCTATGATAACTGAAATAGGATACATAAACTTTAGATTGCAGATTATTTAAATAACGGGAAAACACAGCATCAATTGTCGTTCCTTGAATAGTAGTTGGAGAGTCTGGTGAAGTATTTAGAACGAGGTTGAATTTTTCGAAGAGGAATTCAATAAGTGGCTGGGCTTCTGTTGTTGAAAAATTTGTATTGAAGTCACCTCCCAGTATTATTGGCATTGAAAAATAGTTCTCTTGTAAATAGTAAACTTATCCAATAAACTTATATAAAAACGTATTCTATTTTGTTTCTATTGAATCATGTAACATTTATACAGTAACAAAATACATATGTTAACACATCTCCCATGTGATCGGACACACATAAATTTTTTTTTTCTTTCTTACATATGTATATTTGTTGAATTTTTTTATATTTGTTGAATTTTTACCTTATAATTAAAGCGTGTCGTTAAATCGTTAATAATTTTGTGTTTGTTTTTGTATAATTATTGTTGTATTTTTGCCGTTTGTCGTTTAAAACAAAATAATTTTTCCAAAAAAAAATCGATTTTAGACTGATTGTTCCTATGGCTGCTATATAATATAGTATCCCGATTCTCACTAAGCTCGACCTGGTTAAATAACGTAGTTTTTAATGAAGAATAATAAGGTTGCGTTGCAAGATAAAAAAAAAACCGTTTTCCATACAAACACTTGATTTCAGACCGATCGTTCATATGACAGCTATATGATATGGTGGTCCGATCTGGCTGATTTTTACACATCATCTTACCATGAATTAATAAAAATTTTGTGTTAAGTTTCAAACCTCTCCTTCTAGAAGTATTTTTGGCCACCCTCCCCACACAAGAGGAACCAGTGGGCAATGGTAGCAGAGTATTTCGTTTGCATCTGAGTGAGAAGTTTTCACTTGTTTTAAATTTATTTGTGTACTAATTCGTTTAAATCACTAACGTAATGCTTGAAATGCTTTAAAAATATGTATTCAAATCAAGTAAAAAGATTTGAAAATAATATCCAGATATACTGGAGGACGAAATAAATCAAGTATAACTGACTTTGAAAATTTTACTTGAATCAAAAACGACATTTTTGATTTTATGAAACAAGTTAAAATGCTGGGTTTTTAGTACGAAGTACTTGATTTTTCCTGTATACAAATATTAGGAATCTGTTATATAAAATGTATTAAAAAGTTCTTTGAAGAAATTAAAAAATATGTTGTACAATTACAGAGTATCTTTGTACATACATATGTACATATCTGCGTCAGACAAAGTGACAATATAGGGGGCTACTCTCACTGCGAGGCTGGGAAATTGATAACAAGTCGATACACGTCGGGGTGCACCAAATTTGTTGGGAAGAAAAGTGGCTAATTTCCTAAAAATCTGCTCACCCCTTCAACGGTGAATTTTATAAACGGAAATGCCTATATTTTTACGGCTTTTAAGCAAGAGGCACGAAATTTGGGATGAAGATATCTGGGGATGTCCTACAAAAATGTTTAAAGGCAACGACCACACCTCCCGTCCCCATACCTTCCTTTGCAAACAAACTATTTACCACATGTTTTAATATTGGTAAGCGCAAATCAAAGAAAAAAAGAGAAAGAGAGTGAAGGAAGGATATCTAATTGTTGATTGAAGGATGGTTAATCCCCCAATTTAAATGCAGCACACACAGTAAATAGCACCAATTGATGTTTTATGAGCAAGGCGACAGGTTCATTCCAGACACAAGGCACATCAAGAAGGGGAAAGAAACAGGAAATATATGTGTACAGGGGAAGGGTGAGTAAAGCTAGGCATACACGGTGAGCATGTTGGTGTGATTTGTTGGGCAGCGCTTCGCCATACACGGTCCAACATGTTTATAAACTTCATTTTTTGTGTGAGTGTTGAGGAGAAAAGATGAGCGATACAAGTGCGGACGACGCAATTGCTGCGACGAATTGTAATAGAACAAGCCCATACACGACGAGCATGTTGGTGAACAAACAAATTTGTTGAAAACTAGCCCATACACAGCCAACATGTTGGGCAGCAAGTGCGTGGTAATCGAACAAATTCGTAAACCGTGCACATGTTGGCCAACAAGCCCATACACAAGTGATTTTCACCTCAACTCCAACAAATCACACCAACATGTGCACCGTGTATGCCTAGCTTTGGAAACGGAAAATGTGAATTAAAAATGTCGAATAGCAAACAGTGACCCAATGCAGCAGATTCCCATACGTACATGTACGCATGTATTTATGTATATATATATAACAATAATTGTCACTCACCTGTGACCAGAATATTGTCAAAATGCTAAAAACAAACAGCATTTGTCGTTGTTGTTGACGCTGGTTTGTTTGATGCTCCTTTTTCTTTTTCTTTTGAGTCTGCTTCATGGCGCTGCCCATTGCGAGTACAGTGGAAACCAAAAATTTGTCAACTCTTGCGGCTTTCAAGTGTTTTTGTTATAACATCATTTGACTGTGTTTGTGTTTGTATGTGTACAATTGTGTGTATATATATATTTATATTTATATTTCTTTCTCTTTCTCTCTCTCTTGATGAATCGTCACTTAATATTTATATATTGTACTTGTTTACAGCGGATTGCAGCGGCATTTATTTTCTGCAGAAAAATAAAAGATGCGTCGCGCCCTTGTTACAAATTTAAGTTGTTTATTGTTGTTGTTGTTGCCGATGTTGATGTCATTCGTTTTGCAATTCAAAGAATGCGCCAGTACTAAAATCATTTAATGGCCAAACAAAATTATAACGGCACTGTCACATCGCTGCTGCAGAGAGTCACGCTCTCTTAAGCCAACTAAAGAAGAGTGAAGCGGCTGAGCTAGAGCGAGACAGAGCAGCAACAAACGAAAGCGTCGCAGGTAGAAAGCAAACGAATGAAGCTAGGCACACACGGTGCACATGTTGGTGTGATTTGGTGGAGTTGAGGTGAAAATCACTTGTTTATGGGCTTGTTGGCCAACATGTGCACGGTTTACGAATTTGTTCGATTACCACGCACTTGCTGCCCAACATGTTTGCTGTGTATGGGCTAGTTTTCAACAAATTTGTTTGTTCACCAACATGCTCGTCGTGTATGGGCTTGTTCTCTTACAATTTGTCGCAGCAATTGCGTCGTCCGCACCAAGGTATACTTATATAGGTAGTCCAGCTCAAGGCGTATTTAACAAGGTGGCAGCGACGTCAACGTCGCCCTCTTTGCTGTTGCCTTACGGTTTCTCGAACGTTGCGAGCGAAGCACGACAACGGACGAATTTTTAGCTGCTTTGTGATTTTATGCATATGTGTGTGTGCTCTCACTTTTCGTTAGGCAACGCGACGTCGACGCTGCTGCCACCTTGTTAAATACGCCTTGGTCCAGCTCTTTTGCTCGCTCTCTTTTTCCGTTCCCTTACGATTCAGTCTTGTTGCGAACGTTGTGAGCGACGCACATACTTTTTATTTATTTATTTGTTGTCGTTGTTCAAGCAAAAAATTGCATACATATATATATGTATATGCGTGTTCATAAAATTTCCGTTGTGTTTGCCTTGGGCATACATAACCAAAACAAATGCATTACTCTTTCGCTCTCACTCTCGCTCTCATTTTTCGTAAGGCAACGAGAGAGCGGAGTGAGACTACCTATATAAGTATGCCTTGGTCCGCACTTGTATCGCTCATCTTTTCTCCTCAACACTCACACAAAAAATGAAGTTTAGAAACATGTTGGCCCGTGTATGGCGAAGCGCTGCCCAACAAATCACACCAACATGCTCACCGTGTATGACTAGCAGCTAGTCACTAGCTTAAGCAAATGTTGCTCTAGCAGTTTTTCAATTATTGCACCCCTATTTTGTGCACGGCACAAGTAATTATATTAATGCTAGTTGCACGCATCTATTTCAATATCAGCACCAACAACAACAAACACAGTTGCCGCCCTTTCCACAAGCACACACACACACACACAAAACAGCTACGTCAACTGACCACTAAATACAAAAAAAAAGTTCACTTGTAATTGTTGTAATTGTTTCTGCTTTTGCTTCTGCTTCTGCATTATTTAAATAAACTTATCACGTTTTGTGTTGGTGTTTTAAGTATAAAATGTGCTTCTCTTTTATTTGGGTGAAATTTTAATGGCTGTCGCACTATTATTGTTATACACATGCATATATATTCGCGAATTAACGTTCAATCAAAACTCTTGACAAATACAAATGCATATGTACATTTAACACGCATTTATTCAGGCAACAGCAACAGCAGAAAATTATAAACACACACCACAACAAAAACAAAATGTGAAAAATAATCGGTGCACACAATGTAGAAAAGGGCCTTTTCTTTACTCTTTTATTTGTACTTGCATTTGTTTTTGTTGCTTAAATTGTTGACATTAACGAATTACACTTCAAATTAGTATCATACTACGTTTGCGCCAAAAACAATTGACCGAAAACAGCGCTCAGCATACGAATATTAAACACATTTTTGTTACAAGAATAATGTGAGGCGCGACAGCAACAATTAACCGAACCGTTCGAGGCAGAGTATAAGAATGAACAAAAACAAGTATATAAACACAACAACAAAACAGTGCCTACTTGAGTGCAAGGCATGCCTTGCTTGAGTGCGCTGCGCAGCGATGCTTTTTCTCATCGACTCATCGCTACATCTTATCGAATAGCCATCCACCTGCTTGTGCCTATCGCAATCTTTAGCCATTCACAACTAAGCGCTGCGCAAGCGCCATCTAACGAAAAATCTTTAAAATCATGCCGCTAAAATTCAAATTTAAATGTGAAAAAGCAAATACATAATAACAGCAAAAAAAATTGCTAGGCAAACAGCAACACATCATTGTAAGACCCCATTTACACGCTGAAGTTTTTTCATGAAGTTTTTTTTTCATTCTGTTTTAAAACTTATTCGGAATTCAGGTCGCATTTACACGCTAAAGTTTTTTAGTGAAATTTTTCCTTTGAAAATGCAACTCTGGTTTAAATTTATGGTCGATAAACATACACAGTTAACACCAGTTCAATTAATTCTTTCGTCCATAACATTTCTTTTAATAATTTATTAACCACAATAATATATTTACTATTTGCGCTAATATTTGCTTGTGCGATATTTCGTATCAATAACTTTATTATTCACATCAAACACTGTGCAACTCTGTGTTTACATTCAATCGGAATAAGGCAAAGCCAAATTAGAAGAAAACTGCACGACTTAACAAGTAGTGATTTTTTGCTTGAATTTTTACACCTCTACTCCCCTTGCCATCAAACAAAAGATTCAGAGAGAAAATTCACGAAAAAACTACAGCGTGTAAATGGCGTCTTAGAGTATGCTTTTATTGGTGTTGTCGTAAAATACGAAGTCGTTCTACTCGTACGCTAACGAAAATAACAACAACAACAAAAAAACATTTTGTGTATATTAAGTAAGTTTATTTGAATAATTTTGGTGCTGAAATTCATATTTTTAAACAAAACTGCAGGATTCATTAGTTCAACAACAGCAAGAGCAGACACAAGAGCAATCGCAAAATGAAGGTCGATCTTCAAATGCAATAACTGCTTAAGACACCAGAAGGTGAGAACAAAAAATATGTTGCAAAATCTTTAAAAATCTAACGGCTTCAAATATCCACCCCGGACACTGCATTTACCCCAATTATAAATTTTAACGGAACGTTTGGTGTCCCCTAGATTGCCTTTTATGCAAATCCGACGTATAAGACTTTGCGAAGGCCATTACGGAATACTCGGTCAATTTATAAAGTTTTACCGCGCAATATACAGTAAGAATTCCGCTTAACGCTGTTTCGTTTAGCGCTGTCTCGGTTTAGCGCTCATTTTTAAAAGCCCAGGAAATCCCCGATATTAGCGAAACAAACCGGTTTAGATAAGATTAAAGTAGAAGATGTCGAAGCAATAGTCAAGGAAACAGCAGCTAGTCTTTCTAATGATCAACTCAAGGAATTAACTGAGAAAGAAGACAACAAAAAATATTGATAGAAGAAGATAAAAATAACTTCCGATGACGTTCGTAAAATGCAGTTTTAGAACAATAACTGAAATTTTGGACAAATTTGTTGAAAACGATCCAAATTTTGTTTTCGATGCTTTATCAAATTTTCAACAACTTTTAACAGAACGCAAAAGAAAAACTCTAATATAAGATGCCTTCTTAATCTTCTATCCATCTTCCCTTTACCCCATTAAACGCTAAACGGGGTTTTACTGTAGATGATGATTTTGCTATCAATGTGCATATAAAAATAAAATTGATCCATAAGTCAAGTTGACTTATGGGATTGGTTAAGAAAAACGTTCTAAAAATTTGGCGAAAACACCTTATTGAGTCACCTGTGTAAAAATTTTACAGCATCAAGTCAACAACGTACTTTCCATCGATGAATCCTAAGTGCAGTTATTGTTTTTTGCCTCAATTTATTTGGGAGAATTTAGGAATTTCAAAGAAGGTTTGACAGTGACGCCATTTATGATAGCAAGCAGTGAGCTACGTAGATCTGATCGACGAGGAGTAACATCATCGCACTTGCGACTTTATTAACCATTGCGTTTAAATGTATCGGTTCAAATCAAAAAAATGAATAAAAATTAAAATAAATGAAATTATAAAAATAAAAGTAAAACAAAACTCAAAAAACTATTATTTTTATACTAACGCATTCTTAGGAATCAAACAGGTACCGTGTAACAAAAAAAGAGGTGTTAACACATCGCCCGTGAGTTCGAACTCTCAAAACAACCGTTTTGCAAATGTAAAAAAGTTGTATAATTTTTCAGAACATTTACAACCTAAATATTTATTTTAGTCATCCATTGTCATCGTTGATGCCAGAAACAAAACTTGTCATTTTAAAGAAATTTTTGTGTGCGCCATGAAACCGTAATCAGTTTTTGTGTGCGCAAATATCGATGTATGGCATATCGATGAATCAATAACGAGCTGAAAATGCAGCTACAGACCATTTTGAGTATTTGGCGTCATTTTAGCATGAGCATTTAAATAAACTCTCGATAAAGTGGAATAGCTTTGTATTAGTTCGATTCCCATTAGTTCAAAATGTCAATGGGTTTCACATTTTTTTACGAGGCTCAAAAAAAAAAAAAAAAAATTCGAATAAAAAGAGCTTTTAAATTTGACATTATTTTTACATATTTAAATATATTGGGGTTTTACAACATTCATTTGTACGTTTTACAAATTAAAGAAAAATTAAACAGAAACCTTAAATTATAATAGCAAAAATCAAGCGATCTAACAGAAATCAAGCTTTAAATAAGTTCGTAATTTTTCATTGCTTTCTTTATTTTCCCTTAGTTTTTATACCCTTAACCCATAAAATGGGTAAAAAAGGGTATAATGGTTTTGTGCAAAAGTATGTAACAGGCAGAAGGAAGCATCTCTGACCCCATAAAGTATATATATTCTTGATCAGCATCAACAGCCGAGACGATAAGCCATGTCCGTCTGTCCGTCCGTCTGTCCGTCTGTATGAACGCGTGGATCTCAGAGACTACAAGAGCTAGAGACTTCAGATTTTGTATATAAGTTCTCCTATACCATCAGCAGAATAAGTTTGCTTCAAATTATCGATAACTATTCTGGTTTCCAAAATACACATGGTATTGATAACAAAAAATATCGAATTTGGAAAATGTAAAAATGAGGGTTGAAGTAATGAGTAACAATAGAACACCGGAGATATCGAATTTTATCTATTGAAGCTAAGTCAGTATACCTAAGTCAATTATAAATTTAATCTATTTATTGCAACTGGGTTCAGGGTATCTTTTAGTCGGGCTCTCCCGACTTTTTGATTGAGGAATTAATGCTCGGGCTTGTATATTGGTTAAATTTTCATCTCTTTCGGCGTCATCATTATCCTCCCAACTTTCATTATTCATCATTATATTTTTAAACCACCTTGGTTTTGCTGACTTACCGATTAGCAGGGACTGAAATTTTTCGGTGCCATCCATACAGAAAATAATAGGGTCACTAGTCTTTACTTTGCTTACCTCCATGACATTTTTTATTTTTAAAGCAAAATGTTCGATCTGGTTAACACTTATAGAACAAGCCAGTTTCATAAACAGCTGCGCCATAAATAATAGCATCACCAAGCACCTTATTCTTACCGTCCAAAAAACAAACATTTAAAGTAGTCAAATAATTGGGGTGTTCAACAGCTCGTTTCATCGTTTCACGTTTCAAAGTTGAAACGTCTCGCAACAACAACATACATAGAAAATTTCTTGAAACGTTGAAACACCCCAGCCTATGTATACAAAAAGTGTTTCAAGTTTGAACAAAGTAAAGATGGGAAGAGCACGATATTTATTCGATATTTGCTATCGATGCTCAGTACTTTTTAGTATATTTGGTGTATTTTTGTGCAAAATAGTATGAACACATATGATAAATGGCCGCCAAATGTTAAAAGCATGTAATTGAGCAACTAATTCAAACAACGAGCTCTTCTCACACTCAATATCCTCTATTTATCTAATAACTTGCTTTGCTAAAGCATCGCATAGCATATCTTTAGCACTTTTAAATGGCATTTTTTACAAATAAAGTATAGCCGCAGTAAACAGCAACAGTGACAAAAATTGAAGAATAAGAAATGTAAACAAACAACAGCTGACTGCACAAACATGAAACGCATTGACACCCAAAATGCCGTTCACGAGTTAATCGTTTCAACTTTGAAACATTAAACGATGAAACGGAGCTGTTGAACACCCCAAATTATTTTTTATTAATAGCTGAATATGTACTCTAAACAAAAAGTATCGTTTTATCCTGAAATTCGTATCGATACATTTTTATACCCTGAACCCTGGTTTTGTGCAAAAGTATGTAACAGGCAGAAGGAAGCATCTCTGACCCCATAAAGTATATATGTTCTTGATCAGCATCAACAGCCGAGTCGATATAGGCATGTCCACCTGTCCGTCCGTCTGTCCGCCTGTCCGTCTGTCTGTCAGAGACTACAAGAGCTAGAGACTTCAGATTTCAAATAAGTTCTCTTATACCATAAGCAGAACAAGTTTGTTTTAAATTATCGATAACTATTCTGGTTTCCGATCTACACATGGAATCGATTACAAGAAAATATCTTATCTTATCTTACTTTGAAAATGTAAAAATGGGGGTTGAAATAATGGGTAACGATAGAACTTTTCTGAAAATTTCGTCCAGATATTGAATTTAATCGATTGAAGTTACCGAAGTCTTTTACAAATGTAATATATTAATTGCAACTAGGTTCAGCGTATCTTCTAGTCGTGCTCTCCCCACTAGAGCCTTCTTAAATGTTTTTATACCCTTAACCCATTAAATGGGTAAATAAGGGTATAATGGTTTTGTGCAAAAGTATGTAACAGGCAGAAGGAAGCATCTCCGACCCTATAAAGTATATATATTCTTGATCAGCATCAACAGCCGAGACGATATAGCCATGTCCGTCTGTCCGTCTGTATGAACGCGTGGATCTCAGAGACTACAAGAGCTAGAGACTTCAGATTTTGGCTTTAAGTTCTCCTATACCATGAGCAGAACAAGTTTGCTTCAAATTATCGATAACTATTCTGGTTTCCGATATACACATAATATAATGATAGAACTTTTCTGAGAAACACCAGAGATATTGAACTTAATCGATGGAAGCTAAGCCAGTATACCAAAGTCTTATATAAATTAAATATATTTATTGCAACTGGGTTCAGGGTATCTTCTAGTTGGGCTCTCCCGACTAGAGCCTTCTTACTTGTTTTATTTGGTTGTTTTAAAAAATGGCTTAGAAATATCGCAAAAAATTATAGCATTGCCTTTCAAAAGTGATTTTTTTTATTTATTTTTTTTTTTATCAAAATATGACATTATTTTTTTTTTAAGCTATTTATTCCTAAGCACTTATAGTATTAAATGACCACAGTTGGGTGGTCAGTTCCAGGAAGCCTGAATGACTCCCCAAAGTGCTTGTTTGGTGGTCGGCTTGCTAATATCATTTGCCTTTTTGAACTCTACCAACAGATATTCGATCGGTCTAAGATCTGGGGACTGCGCAGGCCACTCTGTGACGGTAAATGCGTTGTTGCTAAACCATTCCATCGCTTTTCGACTGGTGTCCTTTGGGTCATTGTCTTTTTGGAACACCCATCCTTTAGGAAATGCATCTTTTGCATAGGGTAGCATCATATTCTTCAAGATATCAACGTAAACGTGCTGGTCCATGATGTTATTAATCCAATGTATAGGGCCTACTCCATGGTAAGTAAAACAAGTCCAAACCATAACGCTCATTCCCCCGTGTTTAATCGTTTTTGCGGTGCATTTCGGATGGTATTCTGTATTTTTAGGACGTCTGACGTACGAACGAGAACCTTTACCACCAAACATAACCTTTTTGCTCTCATCTGACCATAGAATATTCCTCCAGTTGTCGATCAGCCAATATTGGCGTGGCTGTGCGATCTGCATGCGATTGGTAATATGTCCAGGTTTCGCACAGCTAAATTTAAGTCACGTTTAAGCTCCACCGCAGACTTAAAAGGGTACATTGAGCCATCTCGGACTAGCCTATCGACGTGACGCTGGGTCAGAATTCGGTTTCGTCCGCGTGCTTCAGCTTTATATTGGTATTTTTTTTAGCGTTAAGGATAATTTTTGCGAGCATCCAAGCAATCGACCGATTTCTCTGGAAGATTTTCGGGATAAACCGATGATTTTTGCTTAGAGTACATATTCAGCTATTAATAAAAAATAGCTTTTTGACTACTTTGGTTCACGACCATTGGTCTTGATTTTCACCGGGCTCGTTCATAATTTTTCGTTCTTGTACTAAGAACGCTGGTAATGGTTTGGTCTTTGTACAACGGACTTGGTACATTTATACCAAATTAAGAACGAAGTTCGTAAAATAGAAACGTATGTACATGCTTATTTTTTATCACCCGAACCTTATGCACTAACGGGAAACCCAAGCCGATGATCGTGTGTGTGCGGTTTTCTTTTGTGTTAGTAGCCGATTGCGTTCGATCGCTATATTAAAAATAGTATATTTATATTAATTTTTATACCCTTCACAGGGTATATTGACTTTGTCATGAATCTGTAACACCTTAAAGGAATGATGGGAGACCCCATAATCCATATATCAAAATGATCTGGACGAGCTCAGGAATTGATTTCCGTCTGTCTGTCTCAACACGATTTCTGGCCAAACTGCTGAACCGATCGTGATGAAACTTTCACAGATTGCTTATATCATGTCGGGTTTGTTCACTTTGAAATTTCATCCCGATCGGATCATTCTACGATAAAGCCACCATATAAATTAACCATATCAACACGATTTCCGGGCAATCTGCTGAACCGATCGTGATGAAACTTTCACAGATTGCTTAGATCATGTCGGGTTTGTTCACTATGAAATTTCATTTCGATCGGAGCATTCTACGACATAGCCACCATACAAATTTACCATATCGTACTATCAATTGTTGTCTCTGTCGTGCACTTTCAAGTACCTACATGTCAAATTGTTGTTGTTGTCGCACACGAACAAGTAAATGACGCTCAAGAGTAAAAATATTAGCGAAAAATTACCAACAACTGCACAGAAACATTAATAAGAGGGGGGAGCATTGATTTGGCTGTGTGAAGGGTTTCATAGTCTTGGCATAGCCAAAATTAACTATGCGCCACTATGTTTATAGTATAAATATGTAGGTAGTACAAATAAGTAGGTCGGCTGCTGACAAAAACAAAAAATACACAAGTTTAGTTGTGCAATTTTTTTTGCTAATAATATTCTTAAAAAATGTTTAATAAATACTAAAAGTTTTTAGTAGGTCTGCATAGTATCAAACACAAAGAAAGGTCATGATACTATTTTTAAGCTTAATTTTTTAATAATATACAATTTAAAAACTAATACATATATATTCTTTAAAGCTAAATAGATGCTCAAGTTACATACAATAGCTTAAAATATTTAGACAATGATGATCTACGCGAGGCAATCCCACCCTTAGGAATCCGAACTGAATTTCGGGAAAAATTGTTGCATTGGAGAAGAGCTGAGGTAAACTGAACCATAATTATTCAAAAGTAATCGTACTGACTTCTTAATTTTATTTAGTTTAACATTGATGACGCTACAATTTCGGTGAAGGAGAAGATAGGAGATTGGCTGAGCACAGCTGTTAGCTGCGCGACCCCATCTACTACTATTTCTTTTAGTACATTACTAAGCAAAGTAAAACTTTATTGCTCAGAACTTTATCTGTGCAATCCCTGTGCAGATTAAAGGCAGATGATAAGGTTAACCATATTTTAAGAAATCGCTTAAATTAAAAATCATATCAACTAAAAATATTTTTTTTTTATTTAGGATTACTATTATATTCCACGAAAGGGTAAAAACAATGCTGGCGGCAAACTTTTTACCAGATACAAAAATTTCACCTGCAAAAAGCGCAAGTTGACTTTCCATAATGAAGGCGGAGATGAAAACACCTGCATCGCAGCTAATTCAATTGCGTGAATTTGATAGTGAAATCGCCGCTGCTGCAAAAGCAGAGCTTAACAGGGAGAGCTCAAACTGGAGTGATGTGTGCGATAGTTGGAAGAAAACGTACACTCAGAAAAAAACGTAGTATAAATAAGCAAATTCAAGGTTAATTCAACTATTTTCGGGCATAATTTCCGATCTAATATGAAATTGCTTAACTTAACATGTGCACATGTTAAATCAAGAATTACTATGAAATAGTAAAATCAACATTTATCATAGTTAATTTTAAGTGACGTATTTAATTTAACTATTCAAAGTATTTAAATTAAAAATGTAACTTATTTAATTTAAAAATTTTCCATAGTCAAAATGAATACTTAAATTCCCAATTCAACTAATAAAAATAGTTAATTTAACATAAATAAATACGTTAAAGAGTTTGATTTAACGATTTTCAATTTAAATTTAACTATTTTAGTATAAGAAATAAGAAAGACAATTGTTTGAAACAAATAATGCAAAAGTCAAGTTAAGCATAGACTGTATTCAATTCAAGAATTCGTACACCTGAAACTGAATACTATTATTTTCAATTCAAACGCCCACAACTTTCAAATTTAAATATCATTTTATTTAATTCAAATATTTTTCATATTCGTTTTAAATATGTTTATGTGTTGAATTAAATGCAACGATACTTTATTTTTAATATAGAAACCACTCAAATTAAAGGCTGTTTTCTGTAAGTTTAAGTAATTTATTTTCACATTTATATTAAATATTAATTAAAATTTATCAAATATATAATGACATATTCTTAAATATTATAAATGGATTAAAATTATTGTTACCAAGACTTATATCGTAAGTAAGTATTTCCATTAGTATATACACTGCGCGTCATCAGGTTAGCGCCCCCCTTGACACTCATTTTCTTTTGCTATTTTCTCTTCGCCTATTGCACGCAACTTCTTAGTTTTTGTTTTGATTTTGTTATCATCATATGAGATCTCTCTCATAATGAAATAAAGCGCGAGAGAAGAACCGTTATGTTTTATTTTCTATTCTGCTTTATTTTCGTTAAGAATGCGTGCACTTATTTTGCGTCATCAGATTAGCGCCGCCAAATGCAATTTTAGTTTTCTTGCTTATTTTGGCAATTACAGTCACCAAATTTTTTGTGAAGCTCAAAGTATTCAATATCTTTAAATAAACGTACAGTATGGGTAAAGTAACAGTTTTATCTTTGGTTGAAAAATCAAAGATTGAGGCATACTTTGAATCTGGACTATCCTACCATAAAATTGCTGAAAAGACGGGAAGACACAGAAAAACAATTGCCAATTTTCTTAAAAATAAGGAAACCTATGGAAAAAAACTACAAAGGCGGCAATAATCAAGTGATTTCACAAGCAGATAGAAGAGCAATACTTCGGGAAGCTTCGAATTCGCACGAATCGACCACCAAGATTAGGGAACAAACCGGTGTTAAGGCGAGCTTATCAACGGTCCAAAGAGTAATTAAGAAAGCTAATCACTTAAAAAGACAGAAATTAAAAAAAAAAACCACCACTCAATATGCTGAGAAAAGAAATGCGCTTTAAATTTGCCCGAGCGCACATGACGTGGTCTACCCAATGGCAGCATGTTGTCTTTTCAGATGAAAAAAAGTTTAATTTGGAAGGACCAGATGGCTATAATTATTATTTTCATGACCTACGCAAAGAAGAACATCACTTGGACCGGTTGCACAGCCGGGTGGGGGGCGTTATGGTGTGGGGAGCAATATCTTACTACGGCACTTGCGAGCTTCAGTTTTTGACATCGCGCATGAACGCACAGGACTATAACACCGTGTTAAAAACGGCTTTTCCGCATTTCCAAAACATTTTTCAAAACCTGCAGTGGACTTTCCAGCACGATAATGCTCCAATTCACACCGCCCGATCCGTGAAGTCATGGATTCAGGGCCAAAAAGTTGATCTCATGGAGTGGCCACCATACTCACCCGACCTTAACATCATTGAAAACGTCTGGGGATGGTTGGTCAGGAAAGTGTATGAGTCCGGAAAGCAGTATAGTACCAAGACAGAATTAATCGAAGGTATCAAACAAGCTTGGTCAACCATATCATTGAATTATATTGAACAACTTTATAATTCAATTCCTAATCGAATTTTTGAAGTAATTTCAAACAATGGCGGTTCTACGCACTACTAGTATTACTTAAAAATGATAAAAATTTAATATACAGGTGTTATAAACTACCATTATTGGTCATCAACTTAATTAAATTGAATTTAACGCAGGGGGCGCTAACCTGATGACCAAATTTTGGTTACATTTTTTTTTGTACCTTTCTCAAAAACATTTATTAAAAAATATTCCTTATTGTTACAATAGCCATTGTTGTTTTATTTTAAAGAGAAATTGATGTAGCATAATATAAAAAAAAAATTTAAAACTGGAGCTCTGATGGCTTAGCTTTTATTGATCATTGGCGGTGAGTGTAAAAGGGGGCGCTAACCTGATGACGCGCAGTGTATATGCATAGTATATATATGCATAGGTAATGTTGTGAATTCGATAATTTCTTTTATAAGAGTTTGATGCATTTTGGTTCCAATTTCAAATGACTGAAAATGAGGACAAAATTCTTTAACAGTAATTTCATTGCAAACCACATATAAACGTTCAAGCTTGTGAAAAAAAAGTTTAGCTTTATAAAGACTAACTTTATCATTGTTCTTAGTTGCTAGGTAATAATTTTCCTTATATTTGATACCTTTATATTCAATTCCGTTACCAACATCTAATGAACTATAATTCAATTGTTCATTTTTTATACACTTAATATTTTCAACACTTATATTTTTAAATTTTGTCTTATCATACATAGGGGGAATGCCTTTTTCGTATTGTAATAGGAAATGAGAGAATTGAAGTCAATTTTTTATAGCTATGGATCGTGATGGATTTAACCTAGAGTTTGTAGAACTTAAATAAGACTTAGCATCCTTATGTTTAGCTTCAAAACGCATTACCCAACATTTTTTTAAAGGTCCACACTTTAAAATGGATGTTGGGTAGTGTACCATGAAGTGATGCTTCGGTTTTAATGTAGGGCCATATAATTTGACATACAAAGTGTGATGTAATTTTATTTTTGTAGCTAACGCTTTAAAATCACTAGGTGAAAATTTACTTTGGAAGGTAATATCAATTATTTCCAATAAAGCTATAAATAATGACCAATGTTCATTGTTCTCGGGAATTAAATCTCCTATCATTAAAGGCAAAAAGTGAATGAAACTGAATGTTTCGCTAGCTGTCATTTTTAATTTAAATTTCATATTAATAATATTGGATATGCAAAAAAGTAAATTAGATATCATATCTTGAATTAACAAAATTTCATTTCTAGGCATAAATGGTTGTGCATGTAGACGCAGTGTTAACACTAATGCTTCTCTTTTTAAACTGTTTACATGTTCAAACTGATCAAATTTTTTTTTCTCAAAATTAACTCTAAGTGGTGTACTTAACTCTTTTACAGGTGAAATAATAGTATTTGCTAAATCAGAATCGTTACAAATTTTCGGTTTAATTAAAGAGTCATTTTGATGCATGTTAAGTAAATGCCTTTTAAAAATATACATTTTGGAAAACATCTGATTGCAGTTACTAACTTTACATTTTAAAGGGCTTCTCTTAGATATATAATGATCAGTTTTTAAATGATCTACTAACATATCAGCCGTTGCAACAGCTTCATTACATTTAAAGCAAGGATACATGGCTATTTGTTTAGAAAATAATTTAACGCCGTTAAGTTTGAAGATTGCAAGTCGAATTTTGTATCAATGTTAAAAAAATATTTTTGAATGAATAGCCACGGCAGCTCTGCACAAGACGGGTATTTTAAATTAAAAATCATATAAATTTTAAATGTTGCTTCTAAGCTATCAAGAAATGAATCAAACTTATACAATGTGCCATCGAAATATACATAAAATGCTGATAAGCAAGTGTAGCTTATGCCTTGTACTATTATAAACAGCTGCACTGTGGTACCATTCTTAAAATTTTTTGTGATTATTTTATCAATTTTTTGATGATAGTCATTCATTAAAAAAATTCGTAGCGCCAAAGCTTCCTGGGCATCTATAATTGTTGCTTTGTTTTTTTTTGTAGATGTTTTGGATGCATACCAAGTAGAAGGCGGCAAAATAGCTGTTAGAAGGACAGTTACAATATAGTCCACCGAATCTGCGAAAATAAAAATATAAGTATACACGAAATTAAAGAATTTAAAGCTCTTAAGCATACCTATTGATTCGGCAGTGTCGATCTCGTTCAGCATCGCCCTGCAGGCATCATTTTTGATTTCTGCTCTATAGTAAATTATTACTTTTTTTTAAATTCATCCCACTTAGATTTCAACAAGCAGCTCTTATCGGGATACAAGCAACTAAAATCCAAATTAATCTGAAATAATATTTAAAATATATGCATAAAAATAGAACCATATAAATAAATATTACAATAAATTGGTTTAAGTATTCATTAGTAAGTATTCAAGTAAAAGTAAGTTCAAATTTAACTAAGTTTTGTTATGAATAATTGGAAATATAAATAAGTAACTGACAGATGTTTGTACAATTAAAGTTTGTTCTACAAAAGATCAGAGTCAAGGAATACGATTACAAATAAAAGACTTGCCAAATCTACACCATCACTCGCTAAATATTTAGGCCACTGTTTAATTCAACTGGTTTGTATGTGTTTAAGTCTTGACGACGCAAATGATAAGTTTTTTTCCACTTGTCGATTACAATATCCCAGTCTGACATATCCCTTTTCAGATCTTCTTTTAAAGCCGTACAAATAACATAATCGTATTCAGGAAATTCGCTTGGTACGGAAACATTCGATTCTGAGAAAGTTGACATTTTATCTATTCTATTTCGTTTAGCTTTTGAATTAGTGAACTTTGAGTATAATTTACCACTCGGGTTTTTTTTCCCACTGCGTGGTATAAAGTAAATTTCCTTTCAAAAGATAATATTAAATTACAATAATTATTAAAAGTTTTTCAGGTATATATTTACTTTTGCTGTGCACTCCGATGGAAATATATCAGTTATTCTTCTTAGCAAACAGTGATTCCACTTAGCTTCATCCACAATTAGTGAAATCAATTCATCCCGCTGCGTATTTGTCAATAGCTTGTTTTTTTCATAACAGTCTAACAAACATTTCCCTTTTGAAGTGTTTTTTACAATAGACTGAACATCCTACGATATATGCCGAATTTAATGTAAATAAATTTTATATTTCATTGTTGGTAAAAGTGCTTACAAGTAAAGATCCATGCGTACTAGTTGATAAAGTCGATTTGGTCGAAAGGACTTTACGTAGCCATGAAACCACTTTTGAATTTATTTCCAGAGTCTCATCATCAATGTCAAACTGAAATTATTTACATAAAAAACGATAGAAAATATAAACAATAATAAAAAGAAAAAGCAAGCTTAAATTTAAATTACAAGACACACAAAATGTACAGTATATTAAAGTGTACTAACTTCATTTTTCCGCCAAAAAAACAATTTTTCACGAAATTCTGCCCGCACGCCAATTTGTGATATTGTATTATCTATATCTCCTGCTGAAAGATATTTAAGGCTTCGATAAGTCACGCCATTTGCTAGGAAGAAATACAAAAATAATATATGTACATATTTACAAAGCATACCTTTACACTCGTCAAAAATACAGCCCAAATCGAAAGAATTTAAAACATCTTTTAACTTCTCTTCATCTTCGGCGTTCGGCTCCATCCGAAATCCTAGTTAATAAATAAAATCACAAAATACGTGCATGCACACAATAATTGATATTATAAACTATTATTACATTTGCATTAAAAGTATTTTAAAATATATTAAGCTAGATAGGCAATAATATTAGAGCACCTGCACTAGAACATAGTCTATGCACAAAGCTGAAAAAGTCTCGGAAAGGCGCTATATTTCTTTAACATCATATTAAAAGTGTCTGTGTACAGTTTATTATGTACAAAAAATATGTTCCGAAAGTGTGCTCCCCTACATACATATGCACATACATAATCGAAGCACCCTTCATACGTCACGCAATAAACTTCACTTAAAATGGATACACACACGTTTATTAAAATATCGAGGAATTTTCGAGCCTTTTCGAATTTTTTTATCTTTATAAACATACATATGTACAACGCAGTGTGTATTAGCGTCGATAGCACAAGAACTACATATGTACTTATGTATGCACATATGTACAGTTATATTCAAATGTTGAAAGTTAATTAATGTGCATTTATTTCTTTAAGTACAAACATTAACACAAACTTATCAATTATTATAATAATAATAATAATAATAATAATTTAAATTTAAATAGACGCTTACACACACATTGCGATGTACATATGTACATACAGTGAATCACATTAATATTCGGTTTTTTTTTTTTTGTCAACTTCAAACACGAATAAAATGTATAAAACTTACACTAATCAAAATGTAAAAATGGTAGATTAAAGCTTGTTAAATTACCTTTTCATAGAGGTATATATATCTAGATTTTATTGAAAACTAGTACAGAAAATATGCATAAAACAAAAAAAAGTCAAAAATTTGCGCCACATTAATATTCGGTTTTTTTTTTTACAAGTACCAAATATCTATTTTAGCTAAGAAAAAAACTTAATCGTATATTTGGTATGATACCCATTATATTGTATGGTATCGCCTAGGCATTTTGGCACAGTTTTTAGAATTTTTTGGGTAAATTCATGCCCAGTATAAGCCCATCTTTCCTGAAGCCGTTCTAATAATACGGATAAGGACGATATTGGCGTTTTGTGCACACGGCGGACCAACTCACTCCACAAATTTTCAACAGGATGTAGATGTGGTGATTGGGGTGCCTTTTCCAAGATTTTTGGGCAGTTATATAAAAACCCAGACTCCGTTTTATAGGCGTTATGCTTTGGGTTATTGCCTTGATATAACTTGAATGAGTTGCCAATACCCGATATCTCGACCGAATTCTTCAAATTTTGGCTCAAAATTTTCAAATAATGGTCTTAGTTCATTTTGCCATCAATGAAAATAAGATTCCCCGCTCCTTTTGTGGAAATGGGGCCTAAACCAATACACTACACCCGCCGTGTTTTTCGGTTGGTCTTAAGTGATTCTTCTGCAGCTCAGTATCCGGCTTTCGCAGCACCATGGACTTGCCACCACTGCCTAATAAGTTGAATTTGCTTTCGTCAGCGAAAACACAATCATCCAACCAGGTCATGGTGATGCAGTGCGAAAACAGCTTTTGTGCTTTCAAAGGTACAAAATGTCAAAATAAAAAAATTAAATAGTAAACTTATCCAATAAACTTATATAAAACCGTATTCTATTTTGTTTCTATTGAATCATGTAACATTTATACAGTAACAAAATACATATGTTAACACATCTCCCATGTGATCGGACACACATAAATTTTTTTGATGTGTTAACATCTTTAGCGGCGGTAGGGTAACTTTAAAAAATGTCAATGTATACATATCACACAGCGTTAGCACACAGCGTTACCATTCTTTGGTATTGGTGAACTATGAGTCGATTGTAGAAGCGAACAGATATACAGACAGCAAGACAGCGAGCAAGTAAAATAATATGTATAAGCATGCGAGTGAGGTAGCGAATTTAAAATTTAGCAATACTTTTTATTCATATAATTTTATAAACTAGTTTTATAAACTAGAGTCACAGTATTAACTGAAAAAGTTTTGTGCAAGGGTATATTTATTTTTTTTAATATTATTAGATCATTAATTGGAAAGAAATATCGATTATTTAAGTTTATGAGATTAATGTTTCCATCAGCAATGGACAACGTTGACATTTTAGCCATTTTTCGATATTTCGGATAAAATAAAATAAGGTTGATAAAATCTAATAGAAGTTGTTAGATTATTTGCAAAAAATTAGTTTAATATTCCATATACATTGCCTGCAGAAGAAAGAAGAGAACAAAACAGATTAAAACAGGCAGAATATCGGAAGAGAAAGAAAATTGTTCCTATGCAACCATCTACGTCAAATTCATTGACTGCTGAAGAAAGAAGAAGAGAACAAAACAGGGTATATCAGGCAGAATATCGGAAGAGAAAGAAAATTCAACAACAACATACTACACAGCATCAAGAACAGCACCAAGCTCCACAACAGCAACAACAGCTGGAGCAGCACCAAGCCCCACAACAACAGCATGTGGTAACAGCTGAAGTTCCAATGCAACCATCTACGTCAAATACATTGACTGCTGAAGAAAGAAGAAGAGAAGTTAGAATATTTCGTATAATGGCTATTCATTCATTCATTATTTAATTTCAATACAAATAATATAGGACTTATTAGTTCAACAACATCAAGAGCAGCCACAAGAACCATTGCAACAAGATCGTCCAACTACGACAAATACAATACAGCAACAACAACAAGAAGCACAGGATCAGCAACATGTGGAAACTATTTCTTACCATAATTTCAATGAACACATTAGCGCTCATAGACAATTTAAGCTCAAATTTATCAACAATCACTTCGGATATACATGCGCTGTTTGTGATAGATTGTGGTTCTCCGAAGATTTAAAGTCAATTCCTCTTGAATGCAGAAATTCAATTCAATTAGAATTTCCTGATTTGAATTTCAATAACGATCGCGTGTGTGGCACATGCCATTCAACATTAAAAAATAATAAAATTCCGCAGCTTTCAAAATCGAATGGCTTCAAATATCCGTTCCGACCACCGAATTTACCGGAATTGGATATTTTAACGGAACGTTTGGTGTCGCCGAGATTGCCTTTCATGCAGATTCGACGTTTAAGACATGGCCAAGGACAGTACGGTATACTTGGTCAAATTATAAATGTACCTGTGTCTGTCAATAATATGGTGCAAGTTTTACCGCGGAATATTGATGACGATTTTGCTATTAATGTGCATGTAAAGAAAAAAAATTTATGTGTGTCCGATCACATGGGAGATGTGTTAACATATGTATTTTGTTACTGTATAAATGTTACATGATTCAATAGAAACAAAATAGAATACGTTTTTATATAAGTTTATTGGATAAGTTTACTATTTAATTTTTTTATTTTGACATTTTGTACCTTTGAAAGCACAAAAGCTGTTTTCGCACTGCATCACAACTGATTTAGAATCAAGTTTATGTATCATATTTCAGTACTGACAAAATTGGTCTATGATAACTGAAATAGGATACATAAACTTTAGATTGCAGATTATTTAAATAACGGGAAAACACAGCATCAATTGTCGTTCCTTGAATAGTAGTTGGAGAGTCTGGTGAAGTATTTAGAACGAGGTTGAATTTTTCGAAGAGGAATTCAATAAGTGGCTGGGCTTCTGTTGTTGAAAAATTTGTATTGAAGTCACCTCCCAGTATTATTGGCATTGAAAAATAGTTCTCTTGTAAATAGTAAACTTATCCAATAAACTTATATAAAAACGTATTCTATTTTGTTTCTATTGAATCATGTAACATTTATACAGTAACAAAATACATATGTTAACACATCTCCCATGTGATCGGACACACATAAATTTTTTATTTATTTTTATCGCATTATATTTTTTTTCAGAAACCCTATGAAAAAAAAACTTAAATTTAAATTATTAGCGTTTCAATTTAAAATTGAAAGCATATTAAAAATAAGTATGAAAAATATTTATTTCAATGGTTACTTTTTGACTATGCGTTAATAGTTAAATTAAATAGGGTTCAACGTTAAATTCAACATGAAATGTAATTTTAAAGTGTACGCATGTTATTTTCATGTGTATGACACTTTGATTTAACTATGTTTCATGTTCGTTTGGCCGTTTAACTTTGTTTTTTTAGTTGAATCAACATATTTTTAGGTAAAATTTACTACGTTTCATAGTTAAAACCCGCATAGTAAAATTAACTATTTTCATAGTTGATATTCGGGCGTTTTTTTTTCTGAGTGTACAACTTAAGACAGCACGACCTAAAGGAACTGGAGAGCAGCCAATTTTTAAAGGCTTGGTCAAAGCCAGCGGATGCCAGAGTACCAGACTTGGTAAGATTTTAAAACATTGCCTAACATTTAAATTTTATTTTACTTTTCATTTGGCAGATACAAATAGACTTTGATATAATGTAACCTTCTAAAGGCCATTTGTTATTTTCCAAATGAGAGGCCTTCAAAGCAAATATGCATATTATATTGGAAAAAATAAAATAAAATAAACAATGACTTTTGCAAGCAGTTATTTGCAAAACTAAAATTGTCAACAATCATAGTTATGTGTATAATTTGTTTTTATCTGAACGCAATTTTGATTACTTATAGCTTACAATAATATTTTTTAACAGATGAGAAAGACTAATTGTGCACAATTCTACTCAACGCTATTCTGCTACCTACGGCACGCCTAAAGGACCAACATGGAAAGCGCACAAAAAAGGTTACAATTATTGATGCTCAGGAAAGTCTCGTGACGCGTTTGCAAACATTAAACGATTATGAAAATCAAATGGAAGTCGTCGTAAACAAATATTATAATTCAAATTTAACAATTCAGCTATTTGTGATTGTGCATGGATGTGCAGATGTTGCCATTGCAGGCTACTATTACTACTTTGACAAAAATTTGTATAAAACGAGCTCTTTTATTGCTGCCTTAGATCTATGTTTCAAGATTTTTCAAGTGCTTTCTTTAAAATAAACAGATGCTTGAAGCACTGTATGGTTATTTATTGAAAAATTTTTCTATAATATTGTTACAAAATTTGACTTTAAATCGGCAAATGTTGCGTCCCTCATAAACAGTTTACAAAAAATTGAAACTGATGAAACTTAAACTTGCAAATATAATATGATTCAAAATGTATGAATGCTTTAAGTGCGCGCATAAGTTTGTCATTTTAAAGTAGATCACCTGCTGTCTACAAAATTCTTAAAGCTCACTTGCGTACAAGGTAGCTGTTTTCAAACTTTCACAAATTTCACATATTTTCGAATGCATTTGGAAAAAAACACAAAACAGCAAAATTAAGCACTAACATAGTCCCAACTCTTCCTTTGGTTAATACGAATGAATTGAAACAACCTCACGTCAATGTTAATTCAAACAAATAACCAAAGGTTTTATAAAACAAAATCATTTTAATGTCACTGAAACATTGAATAACTTGAAAAAAGAAGCACTCAAGATATCACTTAATTTATTTGAACCAAGTTCAATGCCTCGAAATCGAGCCATTCGTTTTCAAAATTTGATTTCGTCGTTAACTTTATCTATATCCTTGGCAATTAAATGCTGCTTAAGCGAGACCGAAATTAATGAAGACCTAGAATGTATTTTACGATTCTGTAAAGATCATTTGTTTTAAATTAAGTAATTTGTGAAGTTGTTAGTCATGGTAATCCCACTTTAGGACCTAAATGCGCTCTTTAACATTTTATTTTAAGTCAATGTTTGAAATAACCAATTTGCTGGACATAACGCTAGAAAACACAAAAAAGTATATGAATATAAAGACCATAGATAACTTTGTCAGTGGTGAATTATTTATAAATAAAGTTGAGCGCCTTCAATACAATTAAATTGTTCCTTATATTCTATACTTTGATGATTTTCATGTTAACAACCCCCTTGGTAATCTTACGTTTTCCATTTGTGGGTCTTATATTTCGTTTCCAACAATTCCAGAATACATTTGTTCAAAACTTGAGTTTATTTTGTCAGCCGCTTTTGTACTAGAGAGCTGCATGAATGGCAAAAAACCGGCATTCGAATATACAATGCGTAAAATGAATTGAATGGAATAGAATACTTCTACAAAGTTGCATGTGTAAACGTGGTGCTCTGGCAACGAACTCAGTCGCACAACATCCAAACGTCAGGCCACGGATCAAATAAATGAAAATTTACCGTTATATTCGAGCTGTACTGAATCTATTCGAGTATGAATTCTGCTATGTATGTAGCTTTTTTGCCTGCTAGTATGGATGTACATATGCCGTTAGGTTACTTTTATGATCCTGTGCCCGAGTTGCTTTTGCGTCAGGCGCGAAAATATGACAAAAAATGTGTGCACTGAGCGAAGTGATATATGCACAAAATTAAGAAATTTCAATTTGGCAGGGCATCGTTCACTAATTTGCCTGTGCACGCATTCTCTAAGAATCAGAAGAAGGAGTAGAAATTGTCACAAATAATAAAACACGCAAGGTGCATTTTGTTTTAGGTGTTATAGTTGGCGACAATTTAGCTGTAAATACGGTTTTGGGTTTTGTTCAGTCATTTAACTCTAAAAGATACTGCCGCGTATGCACTAGGTCTAAGCTAGAAATGCAGCGTGACTTTTCTGAACACGTTAATAACACGTTAAAGATATTTGCAATATATTTTTAGGACTCATTGAGGATAATATAATATTCTTAAAATCAATAAACAGCCGTAAGTCTTTATACCAATATGGAGAAAATGAAATTGGAAATATATCCATTGATTGGATTATGTAAGACTTAAAAAGTTTAATTTAAAAATGACTGCAAGTGAGACAATTTGCTTCGTTCATTATTTATCTTAAATTATAGGTGATTTGATTCCTGTAAATAACAAGCATTGGATTATATTTACTATTCTTTTAAAAATAATTGATATTGTTTCCAAGTCAAGCTTTGATACAAGTGATTTAAATAAATTAGAGAGTTTAATTAAGCAGCATCATACTAAATACAGAAATCTTTATGGTATTTTGAAACCAAAACACCATTTTATGGTGCATTATCCGTCAGCTATAAGAAAATGTGGGCCACTTAAATAAATGTGGAGCATGCGGTTTGAGGCGATGCACAAAGAGGCAAAAAAATACTTAAGTAGTATTAATTCTAGAGTAAACCCTGCAGTTTCTTTGGCCACAAAAACAGGAATAAAATTTTCAAATTTTCCTTTAAATTATGAACAAGGGTTGAATTCAATTTTTGATATTTTTAAAGTGACTAATTTACCTAATGATCACTATGTTTACAAATATATGGAGGAAAATACAGGTATTAATTTAAAAATTGTGTTTTTTGCTATGAACTAATATGCTTTAAAGAAACAACGTATAAAAGTAAAAATTATTTAGTGTATAAGAATACAAAAAGTATTGAAATTTTTAGGCTAAAAATGTTCGTAATTGAAGAAAATAATATATATGTAATATGTAACAATGTAAACATTAAGGAACATTAAGGCGTATGAAACATTGAACTTGTCTGAAGAATTAAGTTGTAAGAATATTAATGACTTTATAAGCCCACCGATTCACTTATACCCAATCAACAACGGATAAATATACTTTAGGACTAAATATATTTGATATATTAATATTGTGTTAACATAAAACTCGTATCAAAAAAATAGTTGTAAGATTTTTATAAGCCAGCCGATAAAATTATATTATTTAAACCAAAAAACATATTGAAATACGAAATATATCTGAAAAACATACATAAATAAATAAAAATAACTACACCAACATGTTTTTAATTTGTTAACAAAACGTTTTTCATTTAAGAACAAGAATACTTTAAATCAAGAACATTTGTTCGTAAAATAAGCACCATACGATCTTAAAACAAGAGCAAAATGTTCTTGGATGAAGCTCATTTTGTTCTTAAATTGAGAACAAGATGGTAAAAAAGCTAGAACGAATTGTTTTTAATTTATGAACATAATGTTCTTGATCTATGAACATTTTGTTTTTTAATTGAAACCAAGATGGTAATAAAAACAAGAACGAAATGTTTTTAATTTATGAACAAAATGTTCATAGATCGAGTACATTTTGTACATAAATTGAGCCCAAAAAGTTCTTGACACAAGAACAAACCGTTTATATTTTAAGACCGATGTTCTTGATTTTAGAACGAAATTATGACCAAACCGTTCACAATAACCGAACGGCGTTCGTTCATAAATCATGACCAAATGTTCATAGATTAAGAAAAAAACAGACTATTGTTAACAAATGGTAATGATTTGGTCTTTTTAGAAAGGATTTTTTCTGAGTGTACCCCTTTGCAATCAGGCCTCTTTTTACCGGTTTCAATACTGGTAACGAGTATACCGCAGTCGGTTGCGTCCGACTGCAACGTTTCCACTTGTTTTTTACTCACTTTTTTGTAAAAAAATATGTTTGGACACAATATCAGATGCTCATTGTACCAAAACCTTGAATGCACTGATCACAAATGTTCTTTATCAATGTCGCACGTGACAGTGATAGAAACTGATGAGCTGATAAGAAATTTGCCGTTATAAGCTATCGCATCGTTTCTTTTAAATTTGTATTATATTCTTCGAATATAAAACGAGATTTAAAAGAGCGAATATCAACTCTCTTTAAGAAAATAAATCAAAACAAAACGTGCAGTAGAAAAGTTCAAAACAGAACTTTCGCACGTCTTCGACTTTGCATTGAAATATTTCAATATGTGTTATGAGTAAATGTAAAATTACTTATATTAGTTAGATATAATAGATTCCCTATAAAACAATGTAAAATAAAAAATTTATGTGTGTCCGATCACATGGGAGATGTGTTAACATATGTATTTTGTTACTGTATAAATGTTACATGATTCAATAGAAACAAAATAGAATACGTTTTTATATAAGTTTATTGGATAAGTTTACTATTTACAAGAGAACTATTTTTCAATGCCAATAATACTGGGAGGTGACTTCAATACAAATTTTTCAACAACAGAAGCCCAGCCACTTATTGAATTCCTCTTCGAAAAATTCAACCTCGTTCTAAATACTTCACCAGACTCTCCAACTACTATTCAAGGAACGACAATTGATGCTGTGTTTTCCCGTTATTTAAATAATCTGCAATCTAAAGTTTATGTATCCTATTTCAGTTATCATAGACCAATTTTGTCAGTACTGAAATATGATACATAAACTTGATTCTAAATCAGTTGTGATGCAGTGCGAAAACAGCTTTTGTGCTTTCAAAGGTACAAAATGTCAAAATAAAAAATTAAATAGTAAACTTATCCAATAAACTTATATAAAAACGTATTCTATTTTGTTTCTATTGAATCATGTAACATTTATACAGTAACAAAATACATATGTTAACACATCTCCCATGTGATCGGACACACATAAATTTTTTTCTTATATGCACATTAATAGCAAAATCGTCATCAATATTCCGCGGTAAAACTTGCACCATATTATTGACAGACACAGGTACATTTATAATTTGACCAAGTATACCGTACTGTCCTTGGCCATGTCTTAAACGTCGAATCTGCATGAAAGGCAATCTCGGCGACACCAAACGTTCCGTTAAAATATCCAATTCCGGTAAATTCGGTGGTCGGAACGGATATTTGAAGCCATTCGATTTTGAAAGCTGCGGAATTTTATTATTTTTTAATGTTGAATGGCATGTGCCACACACGCGATCGTTATTGAAATTCAAATCAGAAAATTCTAATTGAATTGAATTTCTGCATTCAAGAGGAATTGACTTTAAATCTTCGGAGAACCACAATCTATCACAAACAGCGCATGTATATCCGAAGTGATTGTTGATAAATTTGAGCTTAAATTGTCTATGAGCGCTAATGTGTTCATTGAAATTATGGTAAGAAATAGTTTCCACATGTTGCTGATCCTGTGCTTCTTGTTGTTGTTGCTGTATTGTATTTGTCGTAGATGGACGATCTTGTTGCAATGGTTTTTGTGGCTGCTCTTGATGTTGTTCAACTAATAAGTCCTATATTATTTGTATTGAAATTAAATAATGAATGAATGAATAGCCATTATACGAAATATACTAACTTCTCTTCTTCTTTCTTCAGCAGTCAATGTATTTGACGTAGATGGTTGCATTGGAACTTCAGCTGTTACCACATGCTGTTGTTGTGGGGCTTGGTGCTGCTCCAGCTGTTGTTGCTGTTGTGGAGCTTGGTGCTGTTCTTGATGCTGTGTAGTATGTTGTTGTTGAATTTTCTTTCTCTTCCGATATTCTGCCTGATATACCCTGTTTTGTTCTCTTCTTCTTTCTTCAGCAGTCAATGAATTTGACGTAGATGGTTGCATAGGAACAATTTTCTTTCTCTTCCGATATTCTGCCTGTTTTAATCTGTTTTGTTCTCTTCTTCCTCCTGCAGGCAATGTATTTGTCGTAGATGGACGATCTTGTTGCAATTGTTCGTGTTGCTGCTCATTTGTATTGAAATTAAATAATGAATTTTAAATATACCAAAACATTGTGCACCGTGTGTATAATAGCCCTTATACGATATATACTCACTTCCATTATGTACAATGTTGGACATAACATTACTCTACCGTCCTCACTGTCATGTTATGTTAACAAAAATGTACATTATTGAAATCCCTAAAAATGAATATATGGGCACACTGTTTTACTTACTTCCTCTTTTGTTTTTGCGTGTGACATGGCTGGTTGTTTGCAGTTGATAAAATATAAATACATAAAATATTAAAGCGATCTAAAAACATAAACTCAAAACAATTGTGTTATTAATTGAACAAACGTAGAAAAGGGAAAACGAACGATATATTACAACAGGTTATGGGCCCAGGCTACGTTCTAATAAAGAATTAAAAGTGCATACAATTTTCATATTCAAAGCGTCCGTCTCGCGTGCTTACAAATACATATACGCAAATAAATATATAATGGATAAGGCAAAGCGCAATATAAAACCATTTGACGGCGAGAAATACGCGATTTGGAAATTCAGAGTTAGAGCACTTCTTGCTGAACTCGATGTGTTAAAAGTTATCGACGATGGGACACCTAATGAACAAGACGAAAGTTGGGTGAAGGCAGAGAGGTGCGCTAAAAGTGCATTAATAGAAAATTTAAGCGATTCGTTTTTGAATTTTGCTACCGGCAACCACACAGCACGCCAAATTCTGCTGAATTTGGATTCCGTATATGAGCGTAGAAGTCTGGCGTCGCAATTAGCTGTGCGCAAACGATTGTTATCGCTCAAATTAAAGAGCGAGATGACGCTAGTGAACCACTTTATGATTTTTGATGAACTAGTCGGTGAACTTTTAGCATCGGGTGCTAAAGTAGATGAAATGGATAAGGTTTCGCACTTGCTACTTACTTTGCCAATCACGTATGACGGGGTCATTACAGCTATAGAGACATTATCGGAGGAAAATATAACACTAGCTTTCGTCAAGAACCGTTTATTAGATCACGAAGTTAAAATAAAAAACGCTAATAATGACACTAGTAAAAAGGTTATGCATGCTGAAGCATATAATAATAATTATAAAAACAATTATAAAAATAATAACAAATACAAATTTAAAAAGCAAAATTATAATAATAATACCCGCAAACCATATTCAAAACAAAATAATATAAAATGTCACCACTGTGGAAAACCGGGACACATAAAGAAAGATTGTTATAGTAATAAAAAACAAATTAATAATGAAAATAATAATAAAGAAAACAATAAACAAGCTCACACTGCAACATCCAAGCCAGGTTTCGCGTTTATGTTGAAAAGTTTAAATAATAAAAATAAGAAATCAAACATGAATGTGAATTTTATTCTGGACTCTGGTGCTACAGACCACCTCATAAACGATGAGACACTATTCGTAGACTCTGTCGAATTAGAAACTCCAGTAAGGATTGCTGTAGCCAAACAAGGAGAATACATATCTGCAACCAAGCGTGGAGTGGTTCGTCTACAAAATGATTATGAGATTACGCTGGAGGACGTCTTATACTGTGGAGAAGTCGCAGAGAATCTTATATCGGTAAAAAGAATGCAAGAGGCCGGTATAACTGTTATATTCGACGAAAATGGAGTGAAACTGAACAAGAATGGTATTACTATTGCTGAAAAGTCAGGTGCGTACGATATGCCAATTATTGAATTTAAAGCATATAAAATTAATGCAAATAACACTAATCTATATAAATTGTGGCATGAGAGATTGGGTCACATTAGCAAAGGGAAAATGTTAGAAATAAAAAGAAAGAATTTATTTAACGATAAAAGGCTTCTTGATAGTGTTAATCCCACAGATGACATATGCGAAGCTTGTTTAAATGGAAAACAAGCCAGATTACGATTTGATAAATATAAAAATAAAGAACATATAAATAGAGCTCTCTTTGTTATTCATTCAGATGTCTGTGGTCCGATAACTCCTACAACTATTGATGATAAAAACTACTATGTAATTTTCGTGGATCAGTTTACACATTATTGTGTTACTTATCTTATAAAACATAAGTCGGATGTGTTTAATATGTTTAAAGACTTTGTGGCAAAAAGTGAAGCACATTTTAATCTCAAAGTAGTGAATCTGTACATTGACAATGGAAGGGAATATTTATCTACCGATATGCGTGAGTTCTGTGTTCAGAAGGGAATCAGTTATCATTTAACGGTACCATACACTCCACAGTTGAATGGAGTTTCAGAACGAATGATTAGAACAATTACTGAAAAGGCTCGTGCCATGATCAGTGGTGCAGAATTAGATAAGTCTTTTTGGGGTGAAGCTGTGTTAACGGCAACGTACATAATAAATAGGATTCCAAGTAAGGCACTTGGAGATCGAGCAACTACACCATACGAGATGTGGCATAGTAGAAAGCCGGTTTTAAAATATTTGAAAATATTCGGTTCGACTGTGTATGTTCACAATAAAAATAGAAAACGGAAGTTCGAAGAAAAATCATTTAAGAGTATTTTTGTCGGATATGAACCGAATGGCTTTAAATTGTGGGATATCGAAAATGAGAAATTTATTGTTGCTAGAGACGTGGTTGTAGATGAGACAAATATGGTTAACTCTAGAGCTGGTAAAAGTAAAATCCCGAACGATAGTAAGGATAAAAATAAGAATATTAAATTCCTGAAAGAGAGTAAGGAAAGTGAACTCCTGAATGAAAGTAAGGAGGATGATAATGAAAATTTCCAGAATGAGAGTATGGAAAGTTGTAAACCAGAGATCCCGAATGAGAGTAAGGATTACGATAATGAAAATGTCCAGAATGAGAGTATGGAATGTTGTGTACCAGAGATCCTGAATGAAAGTAAGGATAGTGATAAAGACAATTTCCTAAATGAGAGTAAGGAAATTCAACAGCCTAGTGAAAAGTTACAAAATGAAATCGCGGACAAAGTTACTGAAGATGTAACTAGAAGAAGCGATAGATTGAAAAATAAACCACATATATCGTATAGCGAAGATGAAGCAAGTCTAAATAGTTATATTTTAAATGCTCATACTGTTTTCAATGAAGTTCGTAATACGTTTGACGAGATACGAAGTAGAGAGGACAGGTCTTTATGGGAAGAAGCTATTCAAGAAGAATTGTCTGCTCACGAATTAAATAAGACATGGACTATTGTTAGAAGGCCCGAAAACAAGAATATTATAGACAGTAAGTGGGTATTTACTTTAAAACCGAATGAATTTGGAAATCCAGTGAGATATAAGGCAAGATTAGTGGCACGTGGTTTTACACAGAAGTATCAAATAGATTACGATGAAACGTTCGCCCCTGTTGCTAGAATTTCTAGTTTTCGTTTTATATTATCTATTGCAAACCAATATAACTTCAAAGTACATCACATGGATGTTAAAACAGCTTTTTTAAATGGTACGCTGAAAGAGGAAATATATATGAAAGTTCCTCAAGGAATTGTTTGCAATAATGAAAGTGTATGTAAATTAAATAAATCAATTTACGGGCTCAAACAAGCAGCTAGATGCTGGTTTCAAGTATTTGAGCAAGCGTTGAAAGAGTGTGGATTTAAGAATTCACCTGTTGATCGATGTATATATGTTAAAGATGAAGGTGATATAAAAAAGAATTTATATGTATTGCTATATGTGGACGACTTAGTTATAGCGACATCAGATATAGATATAATAGATAATTTAAAACAATACCTGATGACAAAGTTTCGAATGACTGACTTAGGTGAAATACGGTACTTTATTGGAATGAAAATAGAAATAGGCCATGATCAGATATCTTAAAGCCAATCTGCTTACATAAAAAGGATTTTAAGTAAGTTTAATATGGAAGAATGCAAATCCGTCAGCACTCCACTTCCAAGCAAGCTAAATTATGAAATGTTAAACTCAGACGACATATACGATGCCCCCTGTCGAAATTTAATTGGTAGCTTAATGTACATAACATCGCTGCTGCCATAAACATCTTAAGTAGATATACTAATAAAAATAATATTGAATTATGGCAAGGTTTAAAAAGAATTCTGAGATATCTTAGAGGCAATATTGACATGAAACTAATCTTTAAAAAAAATTTAGATTATGAACACATATTTGTTGGCTATGTTGACTCAGATTGGGGGGGAAATGAGAATGACAGAAAAAGTACAACGGGTTATATATTTAAAATGTTTAATTCAAATTCTATTTGTTGGAACACAAGGAGGCAGAATTCAGTGGCAGCTTCATCCACTGAAGCAGAGTACATGGCTTTGTTTGAAGCAGTAAGAGAGGCATTATGGCTTAAATCTCTCTTAGAAAGTGTTAGCATTAAACTTGACAAGCCAATAAAAATATTTGAAGATAACCAGGGTTGTATAAGTATAGCCAGCAATCCCTCATGTCATAAGAGGTCAAAACATATTGTCATAAAATATCATTTCACTAGAGAGCAAATAGAGAATAATATTATAACTATTGAGTATATTCCTACAGAGAATCAGCTGGCAGATATTTTTACAAAAGCATTACCTGCCGGGAGATTCATCGAATTGAGAAAGCAGATGGGACTACAACAGGAAGACTGAAGTCAACAACAACAATAAAATTAGATTAAAAGTATTTAAGTCATATGTATATTGATTTAAAAGAATATGAAAATTATTTAATTTAACCTTGATTTATCTTACATGAAAATAATGAAGTCATATGTATATTGATTTAAAAGAATATGATAATTATTTAATTTAACCTTGATTTATTTTATATTAACGTGAAAATATTGAAATCATCTATAGTAATTAAAATGAATATGAATATTGTTAAGTTAAATTGATTATGAATATTGTTAAGTTGAAATGATCTGATTGGGTTTTATCTGGGTTTTCCCAATCCTAGCAGCAAATGCTGGATCATATTGTAATACTTCCCCAGAATACACACCAGTCACATATAATGAAATACTTAATTTATATAGTTTAATGTAATTTTTGAGGGGGCGTGTTGGACATAACATTACTCTACCGTCCTCACTGTCATGTTATGTTAACAAAAATGTACATTATTGAAATCCCTAAAAATGAATATATGGGCACACTGTTTTACTTACTTCCTCTTTTGTTTTTGCGTGTGACATGGCTGGTTGTGTGCAGTTGATAAAATATAAAAACATAAAATATTAAAGCGATCTAAAAACATAAACTCAAAACAATTGTGTTATTAATTGAACAAACGTAGAAAAGGGAAAACGAACGATATATTACAACATACAAAGTTTAAAAGTATTTCACTAAAACAGTTTACGTTCGCGCAATATATAAAATCACTTCACTTTGCTACAATGCTTTTGTTTATTTTCGCGATGACAAATCCCGGCATTGTTAGCGATGGCAAGATCATCAGAAAAATCGATAATCGATGAATTTTTTACTTTGATAGATTAGATTAAACAATATATTTGCTTGTTATATATGGAATATTAAACGAATTTTTTGCAAATAATCTAACAACTTCTATTAGATTTTATCAACCTTATTTTATTTTATCCGAAATATCGAAAAATGGCTAAAATGTCAACGTTGTCCATTGCTGATGGAAACATTAATCTCATAAACTTAAATAATCGATATTTCTTTCCAATTAATGATCTAATAATATTAAAAAAAATAAATATACCCTTGCACAAAACTTTTTCAGTTAATACTGTGACTCTAGTTTATAAAACTAGTTTATAAAATTATATGAATAAAAAGTATTGCTAAATTTTAAATTCGCTACCTCACTCGCATGCTTATACATATCATTTTACTTGCTCGCTGTCTTGCTGTCTGTATGTCTGTTCGCTTCTACAATCGACTCATAGTTCACCAATACCAAAGAATGGTAACGCTGTGTGCTAACGCTGTGTGATATGTATACATTGACATTTTTTAAAGTTACCCTACCGCCGCTAAAGATGTTAACACATCAAAAAACATACAATTTTAGACTTTAAATTTTCTGGCTGCGGTTGACCTTTCTGGAGAATTACCCAAATCCCAAAAATGTTGGGATGCGGTTTGACGCGGTGTTGATCGCACGATTTTTTTGCAAACAAATTTTTGCCTGCGTCCATAACATGACATAGTACATTATTTGTATTTTTCGTTGGTGTATCGATTTTAACTTTTTAAGCGTCATAGCTCCGCTCGGAAATGTGTCGTTTGTTAAACGCCGGAGATATATCGTCGGAGATATGTCGCGCACCCAACAGACATCACAGCAAATTTCGGGTCTAGATAGAGAATTCTTTTAAGTTATTAAAGGAAAAATTTTGTAGCTTAAAGAAAAGGCGTTTTCGCATCAATTCCAATAAAATATTTGTTTACAAATACTGAAATTCATTATTTGTTGCTTATGCTTTGTACTTACTTTATTTCCGTATACTCAAATTTTAATTTATTAAAATGATGGTGCTGCCAACCTGTTAAAATGCGGTATTTTCAGTATTTTTTTTTTTAATTTTATCAGCATTATTTGTATCATAAAATCTTATCGCAAACCATATCGCAAACCAACACAGCAGAACTTACATACAAACTAAAGCACAAAGCATAAATCAAAAATAAGTACAACAACAACAACACACCGTTTAACTTTTTTCTCCAGTTATGTTGGGGTCTACAGTAGAGCTTGGAAAACATCGGGTTTTGCAAACATCGATGTTTTTCAACATCGTTGTTTGAATCCATCCATGTTTCCGATGTTCTGATATGAAAACATCGATTCAATCGATACAATCGTTTTTAATGAAACATTTTAAAAATAAACCAAATTATTTTATTCAAATCCTCTTTAAAGGAAAAACTAAAAAGAAGCATGTAATAAAGGAAGAAAGTTTAATTTATAATTGACAACACAAATTACTGATTACTTTCAGTTCAAATTAGTTTCAAATTCAGTTCAAATTAATTTTTTATTAAAACATAAAATATAACAAATTATCCATCAATATATAAGTCCAGCTCTTCTTGCATGGGATCAAAATACTTATAAAATACAAATAACGAACTTATTCTTCAATATATAAGTCCAGCTCTTCTTGCATGGGATCAAAATACTTATAAAACACAAATAACAAACTTATTTATCAATAAACAGTCGACGGCATAACTATTTTAACAGCATTTAAAGTTAAATCTACTCGATGTTTAAACTTACTTTATCAAAAGTTTGGTATCAATGAATGTCATTTAAATTCCGTTTAAAGTTTAAACAACGAGTAGATTTAACTTTAAATGCTGTTAAAATAGTTATGCCGTCGATTGTATGACGTCGACTGTATGACTTCTTCTTCTGAGATCATTTAAAACTTTACTTAAAAATTAAACTATTCCGTTGTAAGAATAGTAGCTTGTCGACGACTGTGGACTTAAGCGCGCATCTGCGATCCGAAATCAGCTGTCCTGCCTTGCTGAACATACGTTCTGATTCGCATGATGTTGCAGGTACACACATATATTTTTGTGCCACGTTTTTAAGAACTTGTTCGTCAGTATTCTGAAAAAAAAATATGAATAAACTTTTAAAATTACAGTGTTATACTGTGTTACCTTCCAATAATTTAATGGATCCACGTCCTCATCGGCATTTGGTTTGGCCAAATACTGCCTTAGCATAAAAATTGCTTCAGATCTATTGGTGCTATGCTTAGCTGCAAGTTTGTCCTTTAAAAACTCAAACCGTGTTCTTTTAGGTGGTTCTGGCTGTATACATGACATTTGAGGCGATTTCACGGATAAACATTTAGATACTTCTTCTTCCAAAGCTTTTGCTGCTTCGTCCGCGTTGAAACTATGCAAAAAACCATCCTTTTTAAAGCGTGCATCAAGCAATGTTGCTATTCGAGGAATAGTTATTTTTTCGTAACCACCAAATCTCAGTGGCAACCGAGTGCAAATTAGGTTGTGTGCTTCCAAAACGCTATAAGATTTTATTTTATTGCGCATCATATTCACTTTTTGATGGAGCTCGCAAATAATTGGAATTGCTAGGGAAACAGTAACAGTCTCGTTTGCAGAAATTTGCTGTGTTGCGTCATAAAATGGTTTTAATAAATCAACTATTTCTGTTATGATTGTTATATCGTCAGCCAAAAGCGGAAGTGGAGCTTTGTGCGTAATGAGAAGCACTTTTGCGATAACAGAATTTAACATGATTATTCGTTGCATCATTAAAAAAGCGCTGTTCCACCGGGTAGGAACTTCCTGAATTAGGCCCAATGGGCTATCCACTTGCTGCTCCTCTTTTAGTTTGGCGTTAGCAATTGTACTTGACTTAAAAAAAGATACAATGCGTTTGCATTTACAAATTATTTCCTTAAGGCAATCCAATCTTAAAGATTCCTGGACAACTAAGTTTAATGTGTGTGAGAAGCAAGGGAGGTTCTTCAGCTCTAATAATTCGCACGATTTTTTTATGGTCGCGTCATTATCTGTCACTATACACACAACTTTTTAAAAACGCCCCACTCATTTATGATATCCCGCAATGTATCTGCAATATTTTGTGCATTATGGTTTGTGGGATTCAGGAGTTTACGTGTTGCCAACACTGCCGTTTTAAGTTCGAAGTTGTTATTTACAAAATGACAAGTTACTGTAATATATCCTTCAAGAGCCTTTGATGTCCAGCAATCCGTTGTAAGCGCAACATAAGCAACATTTTGTAAAACCGATTCGAGACTATTTTTCATTACTGTATACTCATTAAGAAGTAGCTCATTGCGAAAAAATTTTTTGCTTGGTAATTTGTATCGAGCATCTAACAAATTAACTAAATGCCGAAAACCTTTGTCTTCCAGTATACTGAATGGCTGCATATCAATAGCTATCATTCGCAGTATCGCTCGATCAATTTCTGTTTTTCGAGCTGTGCCGTTATCATAATGCTTAGGTTTGTTTAGAAAATTGTCCATTATTGTTGGCAAAACTGGGTTTGATGCCTTTAATTGATCATTATGCTTATGTACGTTTCTTAAGTGCTGCATAAGATTCGAGGTGTTACCTTTAGTTCTTAATTTAGATCCGCAATGGTTGCATATGGCCTCTTGGTTTCCTGCACATTTTTTAAAATGGTTCCATACAATTGACGAATCTCGTTTTTTAAAGGTCGCGTCTTCTTTGGGCTCTTCAATATGTTTTTCCTGTCTGTTTTGTTCTACAAGTAGAATAAAATAATTTAAGATTATTAATACTTCTTACGCGAAATAAACGTAAGTTGAATCAGTAAATAGCAGCAACACCGACGCTCACAGACGCTATGTGCGCGCCAAAATTTCATATGTAGATATAAACATACATATGTACATAGACTGATCTAAACTTACCTTTAAGGTATTTATCCATTTCTCGCCGACTCGCCATTGGCAACCACCGAACAACCGCTTATTTTGAAATATATTCTATAGCGATAATATATATAAATATTTATATACAAAATATTATTCTACTTTTCAACTTACGCTTTTGCCGGCTTCCTTTGCAGTAATTAGAGAAGGTAATATATTATGAAAAACATCGATGTCGAAAGGCAAACATCGATGGCATCGCCGATGTTGTAAAATATACATCGATGTTTGAATATTTTAACAAAACATCGATACATCGTCGATACATCGATGCATCGTCCAACCTCTAGTCTACAGAGCCCCCTGAATCGTAATGACGAAACCTCAATGGCTAATGTGTCCCCGTTTCTAATCAAGAAATGCATTGATTACACTTGCAATGGTAAAGTTCTTCAGGCCAAAAAAAACACGTGACTTAAACCTTTTAATCAAGACAAAGAATGCCCTCCAAGCAAACAAATTGCTAAAATTAAAGCTTCTCGGAACATTTCCCATCACAGTGATCGATAACACCACCCTCAACATATACAAAGGAGTAATTTACTCCAACGACCTTCGATTGCTTAAGGAAGAAGAAATCAAGGAGGAATTAAAAGACCAAAACGTATGTGATGTTAGAAAAACTCTAAAGTTAAAGATGAGACTAATTAACCTGTACAATGTAATACTCTCTCATTATATACCGCAACAATATAAGCTTAGTGTAATCATACCTGTTTTGAAACCAAACAAGTCAAAAACAGACATTTCGGCTTGCCGCCCAATATCCCTAAGTCCATGTCTAGCAAAACTGTTAGATAAAATTGTAGCGAAAAGGCTATGGTGGTTTGTTGCAACACACGAACTTATAAATAACAGCCAAGTCGGGTTTAAGAAGGCAAGTCAATTATGGATAGTCTTCTCTTCATAGATCATCTTTTAACTAAAGCTTTCGTCGCAAAATGCCGCAGTCAGAATTGCACTAGGCGCATTTAGCACTACCCCAACGAAAATAAGTGGAAACGTTGCAGTCGGACGCAACCGACTGCGGCATACTCGATACCAGTATTAAAACCGGTAAAAAGAGGTTATGTTATGTTGGGGTCTACAGAGCCCCCTGACAGAGCCAAGCTACAGCTTGAGCCCAAGTTTTGCATTATGAATCGTAATGACGAAACCTCAATGGCTAATGTCTCCCCGTTTCTAATCAATAAATGCATTGATTACACTTGCAATGGTAAAGTTTTTCAGGCCAAAAAAAACACGTGACTTAAACCTTTTAATCAAGACAAAGAATGCCCTCCAAGCAAACAAATTGCTAAAATTAAAGCTTCTCGGAACATTTCCCATCACAGTGATCGATAACACCACCCTCAACATATCCAAAGGAGTAATTTACTCCAACGACCTTCGATTGCTTAAGGAAGAAGAAATCAAGGAGGAATTAAAAGACCAAAACGTATGTGATGTTAGAAAAATTCTCAGAAAAGTAAACGGAGATTTACAAGAAACAGGCCTTGTCATCAAAAGCTTCGCATCCCATGCGGCTCCCGAGAACATCAAGATTGGGTACGAAATGGTCAAAGTAGTACGTGCATACATACCACCCCCGGTACGATGCAACAATTGCTTCCGCTTCGGGCACATATCCAAAATTTGTCGCAACAAGAAAACCTGCATCAATTGTGCTAAAGAACTACACACAGATCCAGACATTAACGAACTGTGCAACTTTGACAAAAGCAGTATAAATTGCCAAGACAATAACCTTCCAGACACCAACCACTCATAAATCTATAGAAGATGCCCTATATTTGTCAAGATTCAAGAAATACAGACGATTAAGACCATGGAAAAAGTAGACGCTAAAACAGCTCTCTCAATCTACAACTCCAGACACCCAAACGACGGATCTCTCTACTCAAGTGTAGCCAAGATGAACTAACTCAACTATAACAAGACTGGCACAGCCAAGTCAACAATTAAATCTCATCAAAGTCTAACTAGTAATAATTTACCATAAAGTAAGGCAGAAACAACTCGTAAGATCACATCCTATCACGACTTAATAGTAAATAACGAAGATCCAACCCTTTCCAATAGCTCAATACATACAGTCACAAACCGACAACAGTATCTCACACTGTAGTTGGTGCTCTCTTGAGCACCTACATACCAATTTATCGAGACACCCAAACAAAGAACTCTATTACTCCCACCACCAAAATGTCTCTTATAATCATGCAATGGAATATTAAAGGATTCAAAAATAACTACAGTGAACTTCAAACTCTAATTGCAAAACATAGAACCCATATTATAACGCTTCAGGGAACCCAACTTTCACCCCACAATACGCACCCCAAACCAATTAATTATAATATGCTATCGCTGAATTCCTCACCTACTTACGGAGGAGTAGGAATTCTAATTCACAAAACTATAGAATATCAAGAAATACCCTTTCGGTCTAGCTTTGAGGCCATATGCATAGAAATTAGGTCAAAGAAAAGAGTGAGAATTATCTCTTCATAGATTCCACCAAAAGCTAAATTCACTATAAACTCACTATACTCTGTTCTTAACGTCTCCAATGGTCCAACATGGTGATTTTAATTGCTGGCACAGAAGATGGGGCTCTCCCACTAACAACAGTAAGGGCATAGTACTGGAAAAATTCATCACACAATCTAGTCTCACCATAAGTACACTGGATATTGCAATTGAAGCAGAGTGGAAAATCGAGACCAACTTTTTTGGAAGCGATCATCTGCCTATCTTAACATCTATTATTAACGTAGATCAGACCCACACACCTACTTATAGACAATTATTTAAAGTAAATTCAGCGGACTGGAACTCTTTTCAAACCCTATCTCAGCACCACCACTCTAACACTCCCTTAAGAGAAAACGTTAACCAAGAAGCTGCTAACATCAACGGAATAATTATAAAAAGTGCGCATCAGAGTATCCCTAAAGCTTGCAGCAATTCTTCACATTGTGTTCACTGGTGGAACAAACAGCTAGAGGTACAAAGAAAATCAAAAAATTAAGCATGGAGAACGCTGAACGCTGGGGGCGTTATGGGTAGGCATGGCATCCAAATTTTTGATGCAGATCTTTGTGGAATGTCAATTGCTATCTTCATACCAAATTTGGTGACTCTAGCTGAAAGTTTGTAAATGGTGGGGAAAGGGGGGCGGAATGGGTGGGCTTGGCTCCAAAACTTTGATGCAGATTTTTGGGGATCGCTACTAGCTATCTTCCCACCAAATTTGGTGGCTCTAGCTCCACAACTCTGGAAGATACACGCATTCCCGTTTTTGACGAAGCGTTGGGGTGGATGGGGGCGGCTAGGGTAGGATGGGTGGGCGTGGCATCCAAACTTTTGATGCAGTTTTTAGGGGGTCATCATCACCTATCTTGGCACCAAATTTGGTGGCTCTAGCTCAAAAACTTTGGGAGATATAGCCATTTCTGATTTCAAAATGCGGGGGGCTGGGGGCGGAATGGGTGGGCGCGGCTCCAAAACTTTGATGCAGTTTTTTGGGGATCGCTACTAGCTATCTTCCCACCAAATTTGGAAGCTCTAGCTCCACAACTCTGGAAGATACACGCATTCCCGTTTTTGACGAAGCGTTGGGGTGGATGGGGGTAGCTAGGGCAGTGTCGGTGGGCGTGGCATCCAAACTTTTGATGCAGTTTTTAGGGGGTCATCGTCACCTATCTTGGCACCAAATTTGGTGGCTATAGCTCAAAAACTGAGGGAGATATATGCTTTTTTGACTTTAAAATTCGGGGGGGCTGGGGGCGGAATGGGGGGCGTGGCTCCAAAATTATTGATGCAGTTTTTTGGGGGTTGCTAGTAGCTATCTTCTTACCAAATTTGGTAGTTCTACCTGTAGGGATGTGCGAAATATGTGGATTTATCGGTTTTGAGTTATCGAATTTATCGATTTGCCAGCCCCCCAGTTATCGTAGAACCCCCATCTTGACACTTTAATTTACTATCCCATAGATAAAGAGAATTGGAAAGTTTCAAGTCTCTAGCTTGAAGGGTGTGGAAAAAACTTGCATACATACGGACGGACAGACGGACAGACGGACAGACACCATGACGGACATTGCACAAAACCAATATACTAGTTACCTTCGGTATCGAGTATAATAATCTACACAAAAATCACAGGAGATATCAATTCTTCCACTCCTGTACCTAAAATATGGAGCAACATCTGCAGATTTTGCGGTCTCAATCCGACAAAGGGTATCCATAGCATTCTACAGCCGACCTGTTCAAACACTATTACCCATCCTTAAAACATAGCCGATGCCTTTTGCTGCAACTGGTCGTCCGATTCGGCAGACTCCAACTTCTCTAGCACATTCTTGACACACAAAGCTAGTGCCTTAGGATCCAGCATTTCCTATGCCCCAGTAAGCACTTCCCTTCAAATAGAACAGAAGATTAATTTCATAGAATTTGCGTCTGCTCTTGATTCCTTAAAAGGAAGTACACGGGGCTTGGACCGAATCAGCTACCCAATGATAAAATCTAAAGTTAAAGATGAGATTAATTAACCTGTACAATGTAATACTCTCTCATTATATACCGCAACAATATAAGCTTAGTGTAATCATACCTGTTTTGAAACCAAACAAGTCAAAAACAGACATTTCGGCTTGCCGCCCAATATCCCTAAATCCATGTCTAGCAAAACTGTTAGATAAAATTGTAGCGAAAAGGCTATGGTCGTTTGTTGCAACACACGAACTTATAAATAACAGCCAAGTCGGGTTTAAGAAGGCAAGTCAATTATGGATAGTCTTCTCTTCATAGATCATCTTTTAACTAAAGCTTTGGTCGCAAAACGCCGCAGTCAGAATTGCACTAGGTGCATTTAGAACTACCCCAACGAAAATAAGTGGAAACGTTGCAGTCGGACGCAACCGACTGCGGTATACTCGATACCAGTATTAAAACCGGTAAAAACAGGCCAGATTGCAAAGGGGTACGGATGCGGCAGAGGTGTACGCTGCCTTAAAGATTCTCCGATGCAGATGGGGATTCCACCAGCTGTCTTCGTTGCAAATTTGGTGACTCTAGCGCAAAATTTGTAAAAGGTGGGGAAAGGGGGGCTGGAGGCGGTATGGGTGGGCGTGGTATCCAAATTTTTGCTGCAGATCTATGTGGAATGTCAATTGCTACCTTCATACAAAATTTGGTGACTCTAGCTCAAAGTTTGTAAAAGGTGGGAAAAGGGGGTGAAAAGGGTGGGCGTGGCTCCAAAACTTTGATGCAGATTTTTGGGGGTCGTTGCCAGCTATCATCCTACCAAATTTGGTGGCTCTAGCTTCACAACTCTGGAAGATACACGCACTCCCGCTTTTGACGAAGCGTTGGGGTAGATGGGGGTGGCTAGGGCGGTATTGGTGGGCGTGGCGTCCAAACTTTTGACGCAGTTTTTGGGGTATCATCATCACCTATCTTGGCACCAAATTTGGTGGCTATAGCTCAAAAACTGTGGGAGATATAGGCTTTTTGGACTTTAAAATGCGGGGGGTATGGGGGCGGAATGGGTGGGCGTGGCTCCAAAATTTTTGATGCAGTTTTTGGGGGGTTGCTAGTAGCTATCTTCCTACCAAATTTGGTAGTTCTAGCTGTAAGGATGTGCGAAATATGTGAATTTATCGGTTTTGAGTTATCGAATTTATCGATTTGCCAGCCCCCAGTTATCGTAGAACCCCCATCTTGACACTTTAATTTACTATCCCATAGATAAAGAGAATTGGAAAGTTTCAAGTCTCTAGCTTGAAGGGTGTGGAAAAAAGTTGCGAACATACAGACGGACAGACGGACGGTCACCATGACGGACATTGCACAAACCCAATATACTCTTTACCTTCGGTATCGAATATAAAAAATAAAAATAAAAAAGATATATAACTCGGTCAGAGATCGAACCTACGATATTTGGCCTGTGAAGCGGCAGTCTCCTCCCTTGCTCGACCAGTAAACTTGCTTGTATCCACAAAGAGGGAATAACTCAAAATTTTTTAAACGAACATATTTTGCAAAAATTAAATATGACATATAAATAAAAATAAATGGAATAAAAGCGAGTAAATAAACAAATTATTTTCAAACTGTGTTATTTCAAAATCGTGTAAAAAAGGACCGCGTGAAAACAGAATGAGGTGTATAATATACTGTATATATTAAATTAAAGTTACTAGCTTTGCAGGGCATTCGGTATTTATTTATTTATTTGCTTATTGTCAACTAAGGTCAGCTGACATAAAATCCAAATTAATTAAAGTTAAAATAAAATTAAAAATTGAAATTAAAATTATATGTATATAAATCTTTAAATATATTTAGGTTAAAAATTTATAAAGTTAACTTTAAAGCTCTAGGAAATTCAACAATAAAAATAGTGGTCCAACATTTGTTGCGTGGATTGGGAAAAACCCAGAAAAAACCCAATCAGACCAGCGTTAGAATTATTCGAACATTTAGTGTGTGTGTGTGTAATTTTTGTGTGTGTTTGTGCTTCAACTATTTACTGTCATGTTAATCCTTTGTAATACGCGTATTCATTATGTTAAAAAATTAAAACGAGATGTCTGTCTCTGTGTGTGTGTGTGCTTTTGGGGAGTATATTAGAGTGTGTGTGTAAGAAGATGACATGGCTCTCTCCCTCCTCTTCAAAACCATACATAGGCAAAAAAATTGCACACACGTACACACACGCATACACACAGACTAATTAGTTATGTGTGCGATTCATAGCGATATCAGTAATTAAAATATATACACTAACACATACTTTGTGTGTGTGCTTGTACACTGATAGAAATAATAATCAAGTATTTCGTACTTTAAGCCCCACGTTCCGAACTTGATTTCTCACGTACGGATTTATGAATCCGAGAATGTCGTTCTTGATTCAAGTACGGCTTCTTAAGTTCGTTTGTTCTCGATTTAAGTTCTTTTTAAACTTGAATTAAGTTCTTCCACTCTTCACTCAAGTTCTTCTAGAACTCGATTTAAATTTTTGAGTACTTAAAAAACAAGTGAATAAAGTTCTTTAAATAAGTACTTTTATTCATGCTCCAAGAATTTGTGTACTTGATCCAAGTATGACAAAACTTGATTTTATTAATTCCTGAAATCCTAAGGCTTCGGCCACGCACTGAGCGATTAGCGACTGAGCGACTGAGCGACGCTCTCTCGAGCGATGTCAGCGAGCGATCGCTCTGGGTGAAGTGGCCACATGTCGAGCGACGTCGCTTAGGTTGTTTACTTATGAAAATGCCTTCATCAAAATTAATTATGAAAAGTTTGTGCAAGAGCCGTATTTTCCGTTACAGGCAATTAAAATATTTGCAAAAAAGAAGATTTGGTGTTCACCCTATAAACCAATTGAGCAAGGTTGAGAGCTTTACAGATAAATTCAATGAACGGCTATCAACTGCCCGTAAATGTATTGAATGTGAGTTTGGTATGCTAAGGAAAAAATTGCGTATATTGCAAAAAGAAATTGAGACACAACTAAGCACAGCTATAAACATAATAAAATATGCTTGCATTATGCATAATTATGTAAGAGAGAGGGATGCAGATTCGGATCTTGATTACATAAACACAACAACAGAAATAAATGTTGAACTAATTGCTCCAAGAAGTGAAGAAGAACATTCGCAATCCAATAGAAGCGGACAATTAGCAATAAATGTCAGAAATGAGTTAACTGAATATCAGTGGGATTTCAGTCATTAATTTTCATATTTGTCAATCAGTACCAATAACACTTCTTGGAGCAATTAGTTCATCATTTTTTTCTGTTTCTAGAGTTTTTTTTTGTAAAAGCTGCATTTGCACCAAGGTATATTTCGTTAGTAGCTTAATAAATATATTTTAAGTGTTATTTAATAATAATATAATTTGTTGTATTTTATTATCAATTCACATATATATATATATATATATATATATATATATATATATATATATTTATTTATATATATTTCATATCTTTTCTTAATACACCTTAAAAAATTAACTTTTCTGAACAATCACATATTACGCCTACTTCATTCCATTCCTTATCAGTAATTTTTTGTTTTTGTAGTCTTTATTTGTGTCATTCCATAAAACACAGCGGCCTTGAACAGCCGAAATTAAGCTTTCAGCACTGATTTTCTGCATTGCGTTCATATAATCGCTCAGCGACGCACTAAAAATTAGAACCGATTCTAGCGCTGAGCGACGTCGCTTAGTCGCTCACGATTTTCGCACGTCGCTCAACAGCTGCGTGGCCGCTCGTATGGAGTTTCATATGTTTTAATTTTTAACGTCGCTCGAGAGAGCGTCGCTCAGTCGCTCAGTCGCTAATCGCGCAGTGCGTGGCCGAAGCCTAAGAGCAGCTAGAGCATTTTAAAAACTGTTTATCATTCTCATGAACTTAAGTAAAATAAGAACAAAAATGAACTATTCACATATAATCCGTTTTTAAAGGCAAAAAAAAAAAGATTTTTAAAAAGCTGCTGAGATTTGAACCCGAAACTCGTACTTGAATCAATAATTTTGCTCTCGATTTCAGTATTCCTTGAAATATACTTGATTCAAAATCTCTCATTCGTATTTTAAGAACCTATATACTTGATTTAAGTATTTCATTCTTGATTTAAGTGTTTGTGTACTCATGTCATGTATTCCATACTTAAATCAAGAATGAAGTTCTAAAATTGCGAATACTCTATTCAAGTCCATTCATACTTAAGTTTAGTGCGGCTTTTTTCTGTCAGTGTACTGAGTGATTAAAAACAATAAACGAAGCTGTTGCTGATAATGCTGTGGGAAGGGGAGGAAGTAATTGAAGATGTTTTTCTTTGCTTTTTTTTCGCTTGGTTTTCATTATACCCTTAACCCATAAAATGGGTAAATAAGGGTATAATGGTTTTGTGCAAAAGTATGTAACAGGCAGAAGGAAGCATCTCCGACCCTATAAAGTATATATATTCTTGATCAGCATCAACAGCCGAGACGATATGGCCATGTCCGTCTGTCCGTCTGTCTGTCCGTCTGTCCGTCTGTATGAACGCGTGGATCTCAGAGACTACAAGAGCTAGAGACTTCAGATTTTGTATTTAAGTTTTCCTATACCATGAGCAGAACAAGTTTGCTTCAAATTATCGATAACTATTCTGGTTTCCGATATACACATAATATCGATAACAATAAAATATCGAATTTGGAAAATCTAAAAATAAGGGTTGAAGTAATGGATAATGATAGAACTTTTCTGAAAATTTCGTCCAAATCGGTTGAGAAACACCGGAGATATTGAACTTAATCGATGGAAGCTAAGCCAGTATACCAAAGTCTTATATAAATTAAGTATATTTATTGCAACTGGGTTCAGGGTATCTTCTAGTCGGGCTCTCCTGACTAGAGCCTTCTTACTTGTTTTTCTTTGTATTTGTTTGGCATTTGTTCTTTTGACTGTTACACGGTCTTCACTGTAACAGTAGTAAGTAGCAAGGCTTACACGCCTACTACCCACGCGTTTTCCTTTTTTGCACAGCCTGCCACATGCCACATTTGCCTTGTGCCACTTGCGAGACACACTGCTGCCTTCGGCGTTTCGCTAATATGCACAAGTGTTGCTTGCCAAGCGGGAGCCTTAAATACACTGAGAAAAAAAATTAAGAACAAATGTTCTTAATTTTTCAGACTTTTCGTTCTTATTTTTTTGGTATTAAAATACGAACGACGTTTTTAAAACATGTTCTTAATTTTGATTTCGTTCTTAAATTATGAACATACGTTCTTGATTTAAGAACCGTATGTTTATATTGGTCCATTATAAGAACATTGGTTCTTAATTTGGTACAAATAGAACGAAATTGGTTCTATTTGTACCAAATTAAGAACACTGTTCATTAAATATGAACGCATTTACCACCCGAAGCTGAGCCAAAGTTTCATTGGTTAAAATTAAACTTAACTGCGAACGAAATTAGTTCGGCAACAGCGCAATAGCTAAGGCATCCGCGTGGTAATCGAGAGGTCTCAGGTTCGAATCTCGGCAAAGGCATTGAAGTTTCATTATCGGTAAGAGTATACAAGTATACAAATGAATTTAATTTATATTTAAAATATTTCTCTAGCATATTAAAGTTATTAATTATTATTAACCATTAACAATACAGCTATACACAGTACAATACCTAAAATATCTCCCCCCCCCCCCCCCACCATAGCCACAATACGTTATATAACAATATTATAGTAGCTTATATCTGTACTAGATTTACACACCAATTAGAGAGAGTCTCATGATACTGAATTCAAAGTGTTAAAAAATTAAATTATTTTTTTTTAAATAACAACAACTAATACTATTTCAAATTCAAGCACCAATTGTTCTTAAATTAAGAACCAATGTTTTCATATTAAGAACGGTTTCAAGAACATTTCGTTATTTTCGGTCTAAAAAATTCCGTTCTTAATTTAAGAAAACCGTTCTCATATCAAGAAAATCCGTGCTTAGGCAGTTATTGTTAACGGATGTTCTTGATTTTGCACTAGCGAGAACGGATTTTTTTCTCTGTGTACACCCAAACACACACACACACACACACATGCATGTGGCAATTATTTACACACTAATATACACAAACACACACATAGACACAGTTGTCGTCGCATTTGATCCTCGCAGGATGCCATGTCATGTTTTCATTATGCTCATGTGTCTAAACAATTATCCTGCAGGCATAATTATGTCTGACGTTTATAAGCTTTGACACTTTCGGTTTTCAGTAACATATGAAGGAGAGCGAGTACACACACACACACACATACACACACACACACACACACACACACACACACAAAAAACACATATGCTTCCAGGCAAGTCTTAAAAATTTTGCGCTTATTGTAATGATTGCAACTAAATATCCTTAATTACATACACTAATATACGTTTGTATGTATTGGAACAACTTCAAGACATAAGACTTTTAAGGCATGCCCTTTAAATACCCCTCCAAAGGGGGGAGGATCAGATACTTTGTCCACTGCCCCAACTTCAGTTGAAAAATTACAGGGGCCTGGCTAAAACTTATTTTGGCGTAAAATTGAAAAATTCTTTGGGTAGAAGGAATTAAGAACAAGCTGATTCTTTTTATTTTTTCTTTGTTTTTCGTTCGTTGATACCCTTGCAGTGGGAGAGGGCTAATGAACTATGTGGGTTAACGTGGAGAACGGAACCCTAAGAAAAGTTTTCTTTAATTCTAAAAAGCATTGAATTTTATGTTTGGGCATGCTTTTCTAACGGTTTTTAATGATTCAGATTTCAGATTTTCGGCAAAGTTTTGCAGAACCCTTCTGAAAACTATTAAGATAAGACTACTGTAAAAATATCAGCTTTCTTTTTCATATGGTTTGGGTTTATAAACATATAATAATTCTCATAGGAAATATATTATGTATAGTTATGTATGTTTTTTGCAAGACTTGTATTCAGTATTCAAAAACTCGTTTTATTTACACAAAGAACAAGCCGTGCATATAAATTGAGAATTTTAATTAATATTATTTTGAAAAATATAAAATATTAGATAGTTTGTAAACGTTTCTTTACTATATGTTAATGTTGTGCTTGCGTAACAAAAAGGTATTCACTATATTCAGACACGACTGTGTAGAGTTCCTTTGTTGCAGAGTATTAAACCTTCAATAAACTTTAATAGTTTCTTTCGCTTCGTTTTTGTGTCCTTGCTGTTGGGTTTTTCTGGTCCTTGGTTCTGGGCTCCATGCTGGTTCATCCCTGACTACAGTAATGTCTGCTTTTGGTCGGCGTCCTTCCCCCAATCTACCTTTCTACACCCCACCGTTATCCTGCTGCTTGCTTTATTTTATTATGCAAGAAACAAAAGTTTCATTTGTTTGGTACGCTTCTCGTTCAGCAGGAACCATCAATCATTCGCCGTGTTGGGCGACGTATTTCAAGCGAACGACAACCAGAACTTAGAACTACCAAGACACAAAGATCCGGAGCGGGAGGGGTGGTCGGGGGGGGGAATGTTTGTGTATGTGTGAGAAAAAAAAAAATAAAAATTCATTTTCACACACTAAACAAATTGCAAGACTGAGCATGGAGATTGGGGAGCGCAATTTGAAAGTGCTCTTGACTTGCCACGTGCTACCTGCCACGTGCTGCTTACTGAGTGTATCCGGAGTGTCAGCCGCCACATTCCTTTCATCTTCTTTACATTTTACTGTTGCTTCTTCCGGCAAATAGTTTTTCCTTAATATGTTCCAAATCTTTCTATAGGGAGAGAGTGGGATGGAAAGAAAGACAAATAGAGAGGGAGAGAGAGAGAGAGAAGGAGAGAGAGAGAGAGAGAAAGAGAGAGAGAGAGAGAAGCACTGCTTAGGTCTTTGCATTGTTTCTATTAGTAGTGAGTAAAGTAGATCAAGAGCTTATAATTTTGTTTGTTCGCGTTCTAAACTTCTCTTATAAGTAAATGTTATTTGAAAATTTCATAGATTATACTAATAGAATGAATCTTCATAAATTCTTAACAGTCACTTTTTGTTTAATTAGCCATAATTCTGTCAAAGTCAACAAGCAGCTCTCAATAAACAATCTGTGTAAATTTATTACTTATTGGTTGAGGGGCAATCACCTAAACTGTGAGAGACCTAAAGCTGAAGTAGTTTCTTCATATGCTTAAATAATAACTTGTTTTGTTTGGGCTGGAACTTATTTGCAATTATCTAACCATACTCAAAAACAAAACAAGCTGACAGAAACTTTCTAGAATTCAAATAGATTGAATCAATCCAAAAACATCTGAGAATATCTAAGTACGTTTAATAAAATTCCTCATACCAGAACACTATACATTTTTTAACCAAATTTTCCAACTATATATATATATATGAGTGGGCGTGGCATCCAAAGTTTTGATGCAGATCTGTGTGGAATGTAAATTGCTATCTTCATACCAAATTTGGTGACTCTAGCTCAAAGTTTGTAAAAAGTGCGGAAAGGGGGGCTAAGGGCGGTATGGGTGGGCGTGGCATCCAAATTTTTGCTGCAGATCTATGTGGAATGTCAATTGCTACCTTCATACAAAATTTGGTGACTATAGCTCAAAGTTTGTAAAAAGTGGGGAAAGGGGGTGGAAGGGGTGCGCGTGGCTCCAAAACTTTGATGCAGTTTTTTGGGGGTCGTTGCAAGCTATCTTCCTGCCAAATTCGGTGGCTCTAGCTCCACAACTCTGGAAGATACACGCATTTCCGTTTTTGACGAAGCGTTGGGGAGGATGGGTGCGGCTAGGGCGGTATTGGTGGGCGTGGCATCCAAACTTTTGATGCAGTTTTTGGAAGGTCATCATCACCTACCTTGGCACTAAATTTGGTGGCTCTAGCTCAAAAATTGTGGGAGATATAGGCTTTTTTGACTTTAAAATGCGGGGGGGCTGGGGACGGAATGGGGGGGGCGTGGCTCCAAAATTTTTGGGGGCTGCTAGTAGCTATCTTCTTACCAAATTTGGTAGTTCTAGCTGTAAGGGTGTGTGAAATATGCGGATTTATCGTTTTTGAGTTATCGAATTTATCGGTTTGCCAGCCCCCCAGTTATCGTAGAACCCCAATCTTGACACTTTAATTTACTATCCCATAGATAAAGAGAATTGGAAAGTTTCAAGTCTCTAGCTTGAAGGGTGTGGAAAAAACTTGCGTTCATACAGACGGACAGACAGACAGACGGACAGACACCATGACGGACATTGCACAAACCCAATATGCTCTTTACCTTCGGTATCGAGTATAACAATATCCCTTTAAAAAATAAAATAGTGACTGATTTAAGAAAAAATCAGCATAAGTGCGTTTGCATAAATAATATTTGGATTGATTTAAAAAAACAGGATAAGTGAGAATTTTTAAGTTATTATGGGATTATTTCCTTGAAATAATAATAATATGGATTTAACCAAGCAAAAAGGAAGTTTAATTTAAAATAAATGGGGCTGGAAAATGATCCTTAACTTACTTCATTTACTCGGTAAACAACTTAAATCAATAGTTCTGGATAAAATAAAATTTCTTTGAGTCAAGTACGCTTTTACTTAAATCAAGAAAATGCTGGATCAGTCAACTCTTAACACTGCTTTGGCTTAATTTAAGTTAAGTAAGAATGTTTTGGTTTATTTATGTGTCTAGAGATGCATTAAGAATCACTTCAGATCTTGAATATATGCTTATTTAGTTGTTAATCGTTCGATACAGTCGACACAATTCCTGATGCAAAAGAAGAGTGAGTACCTTTAGTTCCCATGATGAGCTATGTATGTATAAGTTTATCCAGATTAGCTACTTTAAGATAGGCAACAGCCGACAATATAGAATTATTTATTATCAATAATGAACAATAACCGTTTTATGTTTAATTTTATATATTGACACATTGGACGCCTGTCTCAATGTAGAGCGGGCTTTGGGAAAACCTTAGTGTTACAACTGTTCTTATTAAACGCCCTAGCTCGGTTGGATATCGGACGCGTAAGTACTGAATTTGCGCCTCGTTTTCATCAGCGGCGGAATCAGTGGCCTTAAGATAAGCCCCTGTTAAACGGGCATCCTATCTTGTTTTGTAAAGTTTAAAATAGTGTAAGCCATTGCCATCTTAGCAATGCGCATCGAAATTTGCGAGTCTTGAAACAATGTGAAACAAAATGTCATAATTAAAGCTGGTAAAATGGTACGCACATAATTTTTAATTAAAGATTAGCCTATTTTATTGCTGTTTAAACAACTTAACACTTACCTTATCGCCCTCAAAAAATATGCACATAAGAGTCGTCAGACTTTATTCATATTCTATCTGCATGTTTTAATTTAGCATTTACCTTTCAGCTATTCAGTTAAACGCATTCACCTTGCCAAACATTTGACCTTTAAAACTGTGCGGTGTGTGTGCGTGTGTCAGCCTGCCTTTCAAGGGTTAAGCAATTTATTTTGCAAATAATAGCAGACATGCTTACCCCAAATTCAAATACCCTCACCCCCCTCCGACACCGCCTGTCGCACTCAGTCGGCACTCGAGTCGTGCAACTGAAATTTATAGAGGCACATTAAACTTTTAAATGATAAATTGCTGAATATAATTTACGTAACGCACAGCCACCCCCAACCCCTTTAACCCATAGCCTACACAGTCAGCCAAATGAGCGAGCATTGGCAGCAGCTTAAGAAGGAGGCTAAGAAGAGGTTAAGTTTACAGGGTTGCGGATATGCGAAAGAGTTTCGTGGCAGTCAAGTTAATAACTCTTTTGGCTGCCATTTTATTTGTGTGTGCTACTGTGTGTGTTTAAGTGTGTCTGTGTGTATGTATGTGTGTGTGCCTTGTTATTGTTGGCTGGCTGGCTTAACTGTTTAATATGCACGCAATGTCGGCGTAAATGTTTGTTGATTAGTGTGTCCCGAGTCCTAAGTTTTTAGTGGCTTTCGATGCCTAAACAGTAACAACAACTGACGACTGAGTGCGATGCGAAGCTATGTGGAATAAGATGAGATGGTTGCGCGACACGAGGAATGACACGACTTATTATAGAGTGCAAAATGTCCCAGTGCGTTTTTGAATTGAAAGTACATATTTGAAGAAACCTTTACTATCTTAAACATTGCATAAATATAAATAAATGTAAGTTACTATTTAATCAATGCAACAAAATATTTATATAAGCATAAAAACATGTTGTTTTCAAAAAAAAATATATATATATATATTATCTGAATAGAACAAAAATACAAGCTTACGGTTTTTTTTTCCTTAAAGGACCTTTCCTAAAGATTAAATTAAAAGAACTGTGCTCTTTGATTTATATCAAGTTTGATCGACAGAATTTGAGATAAGCTTTCAGAAAATATTTGTTTTTAAAACGATTACCTTAGGTATATGCTTACATATATGTACATGTAATTAAATGAAATTACATATGCACATACTTGTACCATAGCTTATTTATGACCGCGCAACTGGAATGGAAAGGAAATTATAAAACCAACTGAACTTAAATTGTATACGATAAATTCTTGGAGCAGAATCCACAAACCATCTGGAATATTGAGCCAACGGAGCAGTCACAACAAAAAATAAATCCTTCGGCCATTGGCTTACACGTTATAGAAACCACGGACATACTAAGGGCTGACCTTAGCGATTCCTCCATATAAAACTATATAAACACATTGCAAAGTGCATTATGTTATTATGCTGCCAAAGTCCCAGTAAAAACAAAAACAATAAAGATTTTACACATTAATTGATTTATTAAAACATAAAAAATAAAAAAATAAATAATAAATAAAAAAAACACGATACATGCACATCCCTAGAGACACAACTGACAATCCAACGACAACTCACGATTGTCGATTGACGAATGCCTTCCTCTCTCTCTCTCTCTTTCTTTCTCCTATTCGTTCAACAGGCGAGCAGCGAGTAACAAAAGGGAGTGTGGGTGAGTGAGGAGGAGATGAGGAGGGCGGTGTTGTCTAGCTGGCAGGCACTTCATATTCATGCTCATTGACAGCACGCTAACGGCATATAAATTGACAGGCGAGGGAGGCTTAAAGTCTTTGCTGTTGCTGCCCTACCTCTTCCTGTTCCACATCCTGTTGCTAAAGTCGCAGTATTACATCCTTTATTGGCTGCCAACTCCAAAATGGCGCCTGTACTTGCACAAAGTACGTTCTTACATAGTATATTGGCGGAACAACCCAACCGCCCGAACCTCTCGCTCCCCTTTATACTTTTTTTTAAGTTTTTTGTTTCCTTTTCAAAACCCTAAAAATTAAGTCAACTATGTGGAAAAAAAATTAATGTGTGTTAGAGATTAGTTATAGATAATTGTTTTAAAATAATACTTACCATTATCTTATAGGTTCAGCTTAAATTATATCAACGTTAAATTTCATTTCAGAGTGTCTTTTAGTCGACTTTACTTTTTATGTAGCATACCAATGTTGCTTTGTTTTCATGTGTTGTGCTTGTCGGCATATCCTTTTGTTGGTGCTTTTCTGTATTTTCAATTACAAATGACGCAAGTGCCTCACGCTCCAATTTTCTTACTACATTCGTATCCACATTTTGCAACAAAAAAAATTTTAAACAACTAAGAAGGCTCTAGTCGGGAGAGCCCGACTAGAAGATACCCTGAACCCAGTTGCAATAAATATATTTAATTTATATAAGACTTTGGTATACTGGCTTAGCTTCCATCGATTAAGTTCAATATCTCCGGTGTATCTTAACCGATTTGGACGAAATTTTCAGAAAAGTTCTATCATTATTCATTACTTCAACCCTCATTTTTAGATTTTCCAAATTCGATATTTTATTGCTATCGATATTATGTGTATATCGGAAACCAGAATAGTTATCGATAATTTGAAGCAAACTTGTTCTGCTCATGGTATAGGAAAACTTAAATACAAAATCTGAAGTCTCTAGCTCTTGTAGTCTCTGAGATACACGCGTTCATATAGACGGACAGACAGACGGACAGACGGACATGGCTATATCGTCTCGGCTGTTGATGCTGATCAAGAATATATATACTTTATAGGGTCGGAGATGCTTCCTTCTGCCTGTTACATACTTTTGCACAAAACCATTATACCCTTATTTACCCATTTTATGGGTTAAGGGTGTAAAAAAAACCCCTTCTGCTCAAGTGTGTGTGAGTGCGTTTGTATGTATGTGTGTGTGCGTCCATAATAATAACAAGCACCGCAATTTGTTGCTCTAAACTTAAGAGTCTAAAGAGGCACCACAAACATCAACAACAAATACAATCTAACACGAATTCGTTTCAGTTTCTATCGTTATTTTCAATGCTTATTGTTTCCATTGTCTCGTTTCTCAAGTTGTTGTTTGCATAATTAAATCACACACAATTTCGATTTGGAATATTAAATTTATAAACATTGGAGATTATTTTATAACGACTTCATATAAACAAATAATTTTTAAAGGAATACAATTCACTTCCAATGACTTCATATTATATCAAAAAAGAAAATTCTTCTGATTTTATTGTTTATATAGACAGGCACGTCTCTCGATGTTTGCATTTAGCATTTTAGCAGAGCCTTTGTCTTGTTTTTAATACAACCAAAAGGTCCCTACACATTATGCGTAATTGAGATATAAACTGAACCCATGAAACGGGTAAAAAGGATATAATGGTTTTGAGCAAACGTATGTAAAAGGCAGATGGAAGCATCTCTGACCCCATATAGCATTTATATTCTTGATCAGCATCAACAGCCGAGTCGATATGGTCATGAGCAACAAGTGACTGTAAGAAATTACTCTAGGCATAAATTCTAGGGTCCAAGGTATCTCCTAGTCGAGCTTGCTAGACAAGAGCCTTCTTACTAAGTCAATAAATCTCCGGGACAAGATACTCAAATAAATGCCATCATCAATAAAAATGCCGTTGACCTAAACTTTAACTTGAAACAACGTAGCAAACAATGTTTGATCTGAGCTACATACATTTTGCAATAACAAATTTAATAAAAATAATAAATAAAATAAATTAAATTGTCCCATCGTTAGTTTGCTGCTCGTCGCCTACACTCAATATCCATGTTGAATTCGCACACAGACGGGAAGTTGTTAATGAAGAGCATACACTCATGAGGGACGAGCATTTGCTTTCGTCTATTGTCAATTTCAGTTGGTCGACGGAGATTTTAAAATGATTTTAAAGCAGCGAACATGACCATTAAAAAATATAGTTTGAAATTTAAAGTCGTATGAAATTTGATATTTAAAAACGTTTGTATTCTTTTTTTCTATTCAATTAAATAAGCAAATAACTTTAATTTTGAGTTGCATTCTTTTTCTGTGCATATGAACGCATTAAATTTTGCCATTTATTTTCAAAATGGAAGCTTGACCGCTTACCTGATTAACCATAGCCCTCTTCTCTATGCAACTAATTCCAGGTAAACAATAATAGAAGCTATTCCTGCCTCATTTAAAATGTGCAAAAGCATAGCTTGTGACCAACAGTTTGTACAAGTAAATATCGGGTCCAACTGCTAACAGAACCAGCCTTTTTATACTCACCGAAGGTAAAAAGAATATTGGGATTGTGTAATGTCCGTCATGGTGTCTGTCCGTCCGTCCGTCTGTTCGCCTGTATGTTCACAACTTTTTTCCACACCCTTCAAGCTAGAGACTTGAAACTTTCCAATTCTCTTTATCTATGGGATAGTAAATTAAAGTGTCAAGATTGGGGTTCTACGATAACTGGGGGGCTGGCAAACCGATAAATTCGATAACTCGAAACCGATAAATCCAAATATTTCGCACATCCTTACAGCCAGAACTACCAAATTTGGTAAGAAGATAGCTTCATACTAGCAATCCCCAAAAAAGTGCATCGAATTTCGGAGCCATCCCCAATTATGCCACCCCCAGCCACCCGCATTTTAAAGTCAAAAAAGCCTATATCTCACACAGTTTTTGAGCTAGATCCACTAAATTTGGTGCCAAGATGGGTGATGCTGACCCCCCAAAAACTGGATCAAAGCTTTGGATGCCACGCTCACCCATACCATCCTAGCCGCCCCCTTTGGTCTCACCGTTTCCTTAAAAACTGGAATGCATGTTAAATTCATAGTGTTTGAGCCACCAAATTTGGTAGGAAGATAGCTTGCAACAACTCCCAAAAATCTTCTTTAAAGTTTAGGAGCCACGCCCACCCATTCCTCACCCAGTTCCCCACCTTTTAAAAATTTTTGATCTTGAGTCACCAAATTTGGTTAAAGATAGCAACTGACATCCCAGAGTGATCCGCATCAAAAATTTGGATGCCACGCCCAACCATACTGCCCCCAGCCCACCTTCTCCCACCTTTTGCAAACTTTGAGCTAGAGTCACCAAATTTAGTGCGAAGATAGCTGGTGGCATCCCCATCTGCATCGGATAATCTTTAACGCAGCGTGGCTCTATGCCGCATTTGAACCCTATTGCAATGAGGCCTGTTTTTACTGGTTTTGAATACTGGTAACGAGTATACCGCAGTCGTTTGCGTCCGACAGCAACTTTTCCACTTGTTTTTATAGTCAAGAACATGAAAAGTCTTTTTAATAGCTTTTTCTTAGCTTCACTTGTATGTTTGTTTGCCTGCTTGCTTGCAAAAATTATTATAAAGCATACTTTAAGTGCGGCTTTTAATTTTTAAGCATCGAACTTTAAAGCTTTAACAAATACATATAGCCATAACAAATACAAATAAAAATCTAAAAGCATCGAAGTTTACAGCTATAACAAAGACATATACCCATAACATATACAAATTAAAATCTAAAAAACACGTTTCTAAAGAACATCGAACTAAAAGTTAAAAATGGATATACACAGTTTAAAACAAGTGGAAACGTTGCAGTCGGACGCAACCGACTGCGGCAGACTCGATACCAGTATTAAAACCGCTTAAAAAGAGGCATGATTGCAAAGGGGTACGGATGGGGCAGGGGTTTACGCTGCCTTAAAGATTCTCCGATGCAGATGGGGATGCAACCAACTATCTTAATTCCAAATTTGGTGACTCTAGCTCGAAGTTTGTAACAGGTGGGGAAAGTGGGGCTGGGGGTGTTATGGGTGGGTGTGGCATCGAAATTTGTACTGCAGATCTTTGTGAAATGTCAATTGCTATCTTCATACCAAATGTGGTGACTCTAGCTTGAAGTTTGTAAAAAGTGGGGATATGGGGGCTGGGGGCAGTATGGCTGGGCGTGGCATCAAAATTTTTGGTGTTGATCTTTGTGGAATGTCAATTGCTATCTTCATACCGAATTTGGTGACTCTAGCTCGAAGTTTGTAAAAAGTGGGGAAAAGGGGGCTGGGGGCGGTATGGGTGGTTGTGGCATCCAAAGTTTTGATGCAGATCTGTGTCGAATGTCAATTGCTATCTTCTTATCGAATTTGGTGACTCTAGCTCGAAAATTGTAAAAAGTGGGGAAAGGGGGGCTGGGGGCGGTATGGGTGGGCGTGGCATCCAAAGTTTTGATGCAGATCTGTGTGGAATGTCAATTGCTGTATTCATACCAAATTTGGTGACTCTAGCTCGAAAATTGTAAAAAGTTTGGAAAGGGGGGCTGGGGCAGTATGGCTGGGCGTGGCATTCAAATAATTGATGCAGATCTTTGCGAAATGTCTATTGCTATCTTCACACCAAATTTGGTGACTCTAGCTAAATGTTTGTTAAAGGTGGGGAAAGGGAGGCGAAATTGGTAGGCGTGGCTCCAAAACTTTTATGAAGATTTTTGGGGGTCGTTGCCAGCTATCTTCCTACCTAATTTGGTGGCTTTAGCCTCACAACTCTGGAAGATACACGCATTTCCGTTTTAGACGAAGCGTTGCGGAGGATGGGGGCGGCTTGGGCAGTATTGGTGGGCGTGGCATCCAAACTTTTGATGACTTTTGGAAGGTCATCATCACCTATCTTGGCACCAAATTTTGTGGCTCTAGCTAAAAAACTGTGGGAGATATAGCTATTTCTGATTTCAAAAAAGGTGGGCGTGGCTCCAAAATTCTTGATGCAGTTTTTTGGGGGTTGGTAGTAGCTATCTTCTTACCAAATTTGGTAGTTCTAGCTGTAAGGATGTGCGAAATATGTGTATTTATCGGTTTTGAGTTATCGAATTTATCGATTTGCCAGCCCCCCACTTATCGTAGATCACCAATTTTGACACTTTAATTTACTTTCCCAAGTTTCAAGTCTCTAGCTTGAAGGGTGTGGAAAAAAGTTGCGTTCATACAGACGGACAGACACCATGACGGACATTGCACAAACTCAATATACTTTTTACCTTCGGTACCGAGCATAAAAACTTAAATATACGCTTTCAAAAAACATTAAATTAAAAAAAAAAAAATTTTTTAAATAAGCTTCGAAAAATGCTAGTTTTATTGTGAAAAAAGCGTCAAGCGCTCGTGAACGAAATATATAGCACATAGCGCATTTTGACTATTTTTGGCCAGAAACCTGTTTATTTATTGTGCTTTAATTATCTTAATTTTTGTAAAGCTTATCTCTATATATAAAAGAGTTTGTCCTAAGTGAAAAGTGTCCTAACAAAAAGAGCTACAAGGCTGAAATTTTCACACAATATTTTATGCAGGTTGAAAGTGAGCACTAAGAAAGGAATTTTTATTTGGACAACTCCTTCAAGTACCTCCCATACGATTTGGAGCACTTTTTACCCATTTTAAAAAACTAATTACAATTACAACAATTACCCATTCCACTACTGTCGCCAGATTGTCGGACAAGCTGAGAGCTCGATCGCGAGCGAGAATACAAAAACAAATCAATGGGCAATGACGCCTTTGAGTCCCGCAAGCAAAGTGTCATAAAAAAAAGGTTCGTACACTTGCAAGAAGCGTTTGTTGTTGTTGTTGGGCCCGCACTGCTACTTTTTGTTGGTGTGATTGATTTAAAAAAACAAAAATTGGTGCGTCTAAAAAAATTACCCACACCAGAATACTTTATGGGGGTGGATTTGCCTACTTGCTGCTTATATAACTTAGACAAAACTAACTAACATTATTAATATGTTATTGATATGCAATTGCGAAGAAGCATAGGGCGTTGACATAAGTGCGCGTGTTGCTCTTAAGATAATCAGGTAACTACAAATCTCGCTCCGATCATGTTCCTTTGATGTTGCTCATTTACGTTCACTCTCTATTTTATGTGCGCGCATTGCATGTCAATCATAAAGTTTAATAACCCTAACTCCTCCGCACACACTGAATTAAAGCTAAAGGCAATATGCAATTCACTTAGCTGCAGCCTCTTAGATATGTTTTGCGTTAATTCAGTGCGTGCGAAGAATGTAGCGTTACTACGCTCTTTGTTAGACTTGCAGAGCGCGCGCATACATTGTAAATGCATGCATACATTGTTGACTTCTGAAGCAAGCTAAAAGAAAGCAAAAAAAATGTTCAGCAAATATATACCGTGCAAAAACAAACACACTAAAAAATAGAAACTTAAGAAAATGTAATCTACATCAGCAGCAGTAGCATGCATTGCAAATAAAATCTTACAAAATTGATTGACTGAACTTCCCGCATATACATATAATATATACATATGTACATATAATTGGGTCAGAAATACTTCCATCTACCTGTTACATACATTTGCACAAAAGCAATATACCCTCTGGTCTGTAGATCAAATGGTCATTCGCCAAGCAATAGCGTTCTGTGTACACATCGAGAATAGGCAAATGCAAAGAAAATACAAGCTAAACACTTGCAAGTTGCTTCGAAATACAAAGCACAAAATTTTAATACCCTATGTTTTAAAATTTCATAAATAGCCATTGCTAACAATTTGTTTTCGGCATTTAATTAACAAAATAATTTTATTTTTATACAGATTGTTTTTGTCAATTATTTAATGCCAATAAGAAAGGTAATATGTATTATGAATAATACATTTTATATATTGCATTTATTAATTAATAAGTCAATTAAGTATATACCACCCTTTTTTACTAAGCAGCCGCAGCAACAGCAGGAGCAAAAGCATCATAAACGGCAGCAAGCGAATGCAATGCAATGTGCGGTACAACTAATCTTTGTCTCGCACTTCGCTCACTTTGCGAAAAAAAATCGCGAGTCCGCTATTTCGTCATTTCTCTATCCACCGCTGTTTGTTTACAATGTCTTCGCCGCATTCGATCTCAGCAAGCAGAACTTAAGAGAGCGATGTCACGTTAAATGCTCTTTGTGCGACTGGTTTAAGCGCATGAATATGTGATATTATTGTTTTCTGTAGATGAGATCAATTTACAGAAATAACTGTAACTCTTTCAGCTCTCAGAGAATTTTTAAATTTTTACTTCAGTGTGCCATTTTCGTATTGGCTTATTTCATTTCCAAAAGTGACTGACCATGAATGGTTATAATTTGGATTCCGGTGCCACCCCAGCAATATTTTTTGCCGCCGCTTCAGCATCAGCAGCAACAGCTGTTCCAGCCACAGCAGCAGTTCCAGCCACAGCAGCAGTTCCATCCACAGCAGCAGTTCCAGCCACAGCCGCAGTTCCAGCCACAGCAGCAGCAGTTCCAGCCACAGCAGCAGCAGCAGCCCCAGCAACAGCAGCAGCAGCAGCGCCAGCCAAAACAAAATCATGTCAAGCTGCGCCACCAAAATTTTAAATCGCTGCATAACAAAATTTTTTAATTGAATAAAAAATTAAATTTTATTATTATAAAACAAAAGAATATAGAAATTCAAAACAAACAAGTGGAAACGTTGCAGTCGGACGCAACCGACTGCGGTTTACTCGATACCAGTATTAAAAATTTTGATGCCCATCCATGTGGGATGTCAATTGCTATCTTCATACTAAATTTGGTGACTCTAGCTCGAAGTTTGTATAAAGTGGGGAAAGGGGGGCTGGGGGCGGTATGGGTGGAATTGCATCCAAATTTTTGATACAGATCTTTGTGGAATGTCAATTGCTATCTTCATTACAAATTTGGTGACTCTAGCTCAAAGTTTGTATAAAGTGGGGAAATGGGGGCTGGGGGCGGTATGGTTGGGCGTGGCATCCAAATTTTTGCTGCAGATCCTTGTGGAATGTCAAATGCTACCTTCATACCAAATTTGATGACTCTAGCTCAAAGTTTGTATAAGGTGGGGAAAGGGGGGCGGAATGGATGGGCGTGGCTCCAAAACTTTGATGCAGTTCTTTTGGGGTCGTTACCAGCTATCTTCCTACCAAATTTGGTGGCTCTAGCTCCACTACTCTGGAAGATAACTGCATTCCCGTTTTTGACGAAGCGTTGGGGCATCTGGGGGCGGCTAGGGCAGTATTGGTAGGCGTGGCATCCAAACTTTTGGTGCAGTTTTTGGGGGGTCATCATCAGCTTAATTGGCACCAAATTTGGTGGCTCTAGCTCAAAAACTGTGGGAGATATAGGCTTTTTAGACTTTGAAATGCGGGGGGTCTGGGGCGGAATGGGGGGCGTGGCTCCAAAATGTTTGATGCAGTTTTTTGGGGGTTGCTAGTAGCTATCTTCTTACCAAATTTGGTAGTTCTAGCTGTAAGGGTGTGTGAAATATGCGGATTTATCGTTTTTGAGTTATCGAATTTATCGATTTGCCAGCCCCCCAGTTATCGTAGAACCCCAATCTTGACACTTTAATTTACTATCCCATAGATAAAGAGAATTGGAAAGTTTCAAGTCCCTAGCTTGAAGGGTGTGGAAAAAACTTGCACACATACGGACGGACAGACGGACATTGCACAAAACCAATATACTCTTTACCTTCGGTATCGAGTATAAAAAGCGTTTCAAGCTATGAAATCAGAGCTTGAAAAAAAATGCCAAGCGGAGGTGCAAAAGCTGCAACATGAGTTGCAAACTTTAAAAATTTCTGAAAAATAAATTTTGTATTATTTACTACCCTTAATTATCATAGTTTATTTTCTTTTGTTGGAACGAGAACTTACATTTGGTCTTTGTATGAATTTTGTACAAGCAAGGCGCGTACACTTAAGTACGTTTGTATTTATGTGTGTGTGAGTGTGTTTGCATCGATGCGATTATAACTTTTGAGTTGGCTTTTGTAACTTTAGTTGGTTTTCTAATGCACATACAGATGTGTTCATCGACATATGTGTGTTGAACGGAAGGACGGACAGGCAGACGGACATGGCTATATCCACTAGGTTGTTGATGCTGATCAAGAATTTATATACTTTATGGGGTCGGAGATGCTACCTTCTGCCTGTTACATACTTTAGCACAAAAAAAATATACCCCTTTTTACCTATTTTAGGGTATAAAAATAACTGTGAATGCAAAAAATTTGTTCTTGCGGTTTTTGTCTATCGCTTTCGGCTTATGCACATACGAAATTGGTTTCCTATGTTTCTGTACTATAGACGTGACATCGCTCTCTTTACGAAAACTGCTTGCTGAATTCTAATGCGGGTGCGATTAGCTATAAACAAGGGCGTAGCCAGAATCCGAGGAAGGGGGGGCAAAAAAAAATTTTTTTTAGAAAGCAAAAAAACGAAGGCTTGTAAGGTATTGGTAGTGTGGTTTTGTGTTTATTTACGTTTTTTTTACCAACGTTTTTTTTTTACATTAACAAAAGTAGAAAAAACAAAAATTATGCAAGCATCAATTTACGTTTATTTTTGGCGAACTCCTCCAAGACAAGCTCTTCCAGCTCCGCTTTTCTTTCTTTTACTAAACGCCTGTGCGCACTTAGCATGCATAGCCCTGAAATGAAAAGAATGCTTTAACTGGATTTTTACAGGAAAAATATTTTCATTACCATTAAGACGTGATTCCGTCATTGTAGTCCTTAGCCAAGTCTTCACTCTACGCAAAGTACTGAACGATCGTTCAACTGTCGCTGTTGTGCACGGCAGAGCAAGTAAAATTTCAAGCGCCCGTCCGACTTTAGGGAAAAATTCGCATTCGGCATGAGCAGCTATCAAATCATCCATTTGTTTGTTTTTGCAAGCATTATACCACATTTCAAGCTCGTGCTCAATGCCATCTAAGCAGTAAAAAGCCGTAGCTTCGTCAATTTTGACTTTCATATCTTCGAAAGTAGTGCCTTGTATGCGGTTTGGATGTAGCGCCGTGAGGTAAAAAGCTGCATTGTTTTCACTTGAAAATCTTTCATTGATCGAAGTAATTAAAGAGTCGATATATGGTATAAATATACGTGGAGGTGAACGGCGGATTCGATCTATTTTTCTGTTTTTCAACAACTCTTGGAACAGTTAGTTCTATAAAAAGTTCGTTTGCAATTTTAGTAGCGTCCAAAAATAAATTATCAAACTCCACATCGGCGGTCGACCTGTAAGCTTGAAGTATATCCAACATTTGGCGGATGTGGTCTGCACATTTAATGATATCCATATTATTGGACTGCAAAATATTTGCTGCAGGCTCAATCAAAGCATAGTATTTGGAAATAATGCAGAGACTTATAATAAATGTGCTCTTGCAAGCAGCGCTGTGCAGTTAAAACGCTGATTTTCTTGTAGAAGCGTTCCCTTCTGTGTTGAGCTTTTCCAGCCCGGACATAATTTCCAAAAAGCTTTTTTTAAAAGCGCTAATGCTGGCATATTTTTCCGACCAGCGCGTTTCGCAAAAAGAGTGTATGTTTGGTACATATTTTCTGCGTATCACCGACTCTTTAAAAAAATTTATTATGTCTCTTATGGTTGAAATCGTGTTTCGAATCTCAGCGACGGAATTTAAGTCATTTACAACCAGATTAAGTCGGTGACTGGCGCAGTGAATATACAAGCTGTTTGGAAAACATTCTTTCAGAATTTGCTGCACACCACCAGTTTTGCCAGCCATTGTAGCGCAGCCATCAAATCCTAGGCCTACACATTTTTTTGGATCAAGGTCCATTTTAATTGCAAAAGCTTTAATGCTCGCTGCTATGCTCTCCGCATCCATGCCCGTGAGAACCACGAATCCAACAAATTCTTCACGAATAAGCGATTTGCTTTGGTCAAAAAACCGAACACCAATTGATAACTGCTCTTTTCCAGACAAGTCTGCTGTTTCATCTGCCAAAAACGAATATGCTGAACATTTTTTTATATCTTCAATTATGAAGGATTGCAGAACGTCACCGCTTAGACAAATAAGTTCATTTTGAATAGTCGGGGACGTGTATTTTGCATTTTTTTTAGCTTCGAAGTTATTTTTTAAGACGTTATCTCCAGATTCTATTCTCAGCAGCAACAAATCATGTAGCACCCCTAAAATTAAAGCAAAATGAAAATACTTTTATTGTTTTCGTTTACTTTTAGTAAAAATTTCTTAAAAGAAGGCAGTGATAAGTACCTTCATCATTTGATTTTCCTCTAAGTGGTAGATCATGGGTGCCACAAAAGATAATTGTTGAAACGATGGATTTTAAAAACTGTCTGTTTTCAATTACTATCTTGTCGTGTCAACTTTGCAATTGCATGTCGACAGGTTGCTGCTCCAAAAACGATTTAGCCGAACAAGTAGACTCCTTATGCACCGGTGATGAAGCATGAGATTTGCAATACTCATGAATGTTCTTAAATTTTGAAAAAGGGCGTACGACAAACGACGATACCACACCACGAATCTTAGGCGGCTTGAACAACACACAATGCAAGCAGAACACGCCCTTGAGTCTACGCGAATATACAAGCCAAGGCTTGTACAAATTAAGCCACTCGTAGTTAAATTTGCGTTTTAAATGACTGGCGTCAGCGGCAAAATCGTAATTTGGAGAAGGCACCCAGCATTTCGTCAGGAGCTCACGTTTCTTTGTTTCGTTCATAGCATTTGCTCCGTTAATCCAGAAACCAATATCATTTGGGTGACAATTGTCTTCAGTAGTAACGTCGCATTCAGCTTCTGTGTTTGTTCGTTCAGGACTTTTTTCGCTGCAATCAGAGATGCTTGATCTATGCTTTCTTTTGGATGCTAAATAAGAAGCAATAAATGTGACCAGTGCACTTGAAACTGTAGCGTGCTAATATAACTTACATTTAAAAAACAGTCGAATGTCCATATTTTGTTTTTTCCAAATATAATTGTACGCGATGTTATTGTTTATTTGTTATTGTTTATCGAAATTATCAGACGCAAGTTTCGATGTGAATGTCGATAACAAGCAATGAGCAAACTCTGCGATAAATTTTTTTATTTTTGCGTATGAATAATGAATTTTCACAAAAAAAAATTTAATTTAATTTTTGTCAAGGGGGGGGGGCAGCTGCCCCCCCTGCCCACCCCCTGACTACGCCCTTGGCTATAAACAAACCAGTGTGTTTGCGAAAACACAGGCATATTTTTGCAAAGCGCAAAGCAATATGCCGATAGCAAAGAGGAATAACGTTGCGTGGTTGCCAGCTGGCAATTGCTGCGTGCCTGTTAAAGTCAAGTTTCAAATAGTTACATTTTTGTCTGTTTTGCCTGTTTGTTAGCAAAATTAATATTTTTGGATTGTCTGTTTGTGGGTCAGGGGGCGGAGAGCAAGCGTCTTTAAAAAATACATTATTATTATTAGTATACGTTTATACTTCTGCCGGGGCCGCCAATTTTGTAAATATGCATTAGTATTGTATGCGTGTGCGTTGAACACATTTCTTGCTGAAAGATTTTTGACATTTATGATTTTTGATGCCCAGAATTTGCAATAATGTTGACTAAGAGATACACTAATCCTTTAACATTATTTGTTCATATATGGCAAATCGACTCGCCTAATGATAATGAACAAGAATACCTATATATAATTTGGTCAGAAATACTTCCATCTACCTGTTACATACATTTGCACAAAAGCAATATACCCTCTGGTCTGTAGATCAAATGGTCATTCGCCAAGCAATAGCGTTCTGTGTACACATCGAGAATAGGCAAATGCAAAGAAAATACAAGTTAAACACTTGCAAGTTGCTTCGAAATACAAAGCACAAAATTTTAATACCCTATGTTTTAAAATTTCATAAACAGCCATTGCTAACAATTTGTTTTCGGTATTTAATTAACAAATTAATTTTATTTTTATACAGATTGTTTTTGTCAATTATTTAATGCCAATAAGAAAGGTAATATGTATTATGAATAATACATTTTTATATATTGCATTTATTAATTAATAAGTCAATTAAGTCTATACCACCCTTTTTTACTAAGCAGACACAGCAACAGCAGGAGTAAAAGCATCATAAACGGCAGCAAGCGAATGCAATGCAAAGTGCGGTACAACTTATCTTTGTCTCGCACTTCGCACACTTTGCGAAAAAAAAAAATTCGCGACTCCGTTATTTCGTCATTTCTCTATCAGCTTTTTGTTTTTAAATGCTCTTTGTGCGCTCGCTCTGCATGTCAAACATAAATCCTAATATCCCTTCCTCCTCCGCACTCTCTAAGCTAAGTTAAGCATAACTAAGAGTTTGCATTTAAGGGAATGACATTGCCTAATTTGTACCACCTACACCTAGCTCTTAAGTACAAGCGTTGTATGTAAGATCTCGGTGTGTGTTGTGTAGAGGAATAAATTACTTTTTGGATCAGTGAGTTATTTATTTTTCTGATTTTCGTATTATTTATATACAATTCATATAAAATACGTATTTTAATGATAAGTTATAAAAAATATTTAATTTAAAACATTAACGATCAACGTATTTTAATTTCTTTTGTGGTTTTTTAAACACAAGAAAAATAAGTCGATTTTAGACTTAATAATTGAAGCAACATTATATGTAGTTGTCTTCTATTTTGCATATTATATAATAGTTATGTATAATAGTTATATAATATAATAGTTATATAAAATATATATATAGTTATAAACTAAGCAGTCTGAATATTCTTTTAAAATAATATAAGTTGGCATATTCAATTTTATTGAACTCTATACTTTGTATAGACGCTGTAACGTTGTTCAGTGAAGTCAATTTTTGACTTATTTAGCAGTATTTATTTATTTATAATACTTACTTTAAATTAGGCCGTCAGCCGTCAGGTGCTACAGGGGGATGATCACGCAGTGTCTAATGCTGGTACTTGTACTAGTATCTAGGCTGCGTGCCGTATCTGTAGTGCACTGGCGGAAGTGCGACTATATTCTCCTCGCGAGGGCGGCTGGAAACAGGCTCTTGGTTAGGTCATGTCTCTGCCAATGAGTGCTGGCAAATCGTAGTCGGGCGAGAGAAGACAACTCTCCAAATCACCTCAAGCCAAGGTGGAACAGCATACGCCGATGGTTGCGTGGCCGGGGAGAAGCTCGGACTCAGGGGGAACAGCCGACCCACCCTGTTTTATGTAGGCTTCCCGCGGTACATGGGCTCTGCCGCGGGTGACGATCCCCTTCCCTATTACTCGTGGGAACAATATGAACGCTACTAATAACAAAACAACAAACATAGAGGCCGACACTCGCCCAAAGTCGGATGGGACTAATAATCCCTCATCTTCTGCGCTGCCCGGTAAGCCAGCGGGCAGTGCTATTCCAGGTGTACGTGGCAAGGTTCCGGACAGGCAGCCGAGTCGTGGGGCCTGGATACAAGGTTCCGGCTAGAGCTCCGCAGAGCATACATGCGGCGGGCTCAGCCTCCACCCCAAACCGGGCCTCAATCTCGATAAAGCCGAGCATGCCCGGACCTAAGAAGCCGTCGTACAACGACAAGAGACGTGCTGCGGGTATCTTGACCCGGAACCTGTCTGGCACAGAAACATCGCCAGAAGGTTCGCAGCTGGTGGAGTGGGCAAAATCAATTTTGCCCGATTTTCATCCAGCTCCAGCGAAAGAGCCAGATGCCGCTAAGCCAAAGCGGCAGCTACCGGAAGCCAGTAGCGCACCACAAGCCAAGCGGTCGCGCCAGCAGCTCGGGACGAAATCCTACGCCGAGGTGACGAGGGGTAAGATTCTTCTCGGTGTCCTGGATAAGGGCAGCGAGGGGGGTCAAATCCCGAGGAGCCAGTGGCCGTGGGTGGAGAACGAGCTGCAAGGAGCCTTTTTGCAGATCATGCTGGCAAATGGAGGACCACCGCCCGTATGCCAAGATGCCGGCTGGCATCAAGGTTGCGTGAAGGTGGTGGCATGTGCTGATATGCACTCAGCCAGGATTTACAAAAGAGGCCATTTCCGCCCTGGGAGAAGTCTACCCTGGGGCCAAGTTGGAGGCTGTGGACTGGAAGGATGTGCCCAGCAGGCCTAGGGCTCGAGTATGGGTATCGGCTAAACCCGATGATCCGGCCGAGATCCTAAAGGTCTTCCAATTTTGCAACCCGCAGCTGCCGTCAAACGACTGGCGGGTGGCAAAATTGGAAAAGGCGGATGGTCCACGGCGCCAGATCCTCTTGGTGTTGAACGACAAGACTGTCGAACACCTCGCCAAGTCCGGCGACACCTTACAGTACGGCTTTAAAACCGTGGCTGTTAGGGTGTATCGCTCGGACAAGGCCAACGAGTCCGTCGTGCAAGAGCCAGACCTGGAGATCGACCACGACGAAGATCTAGATGAGGAGGAGCTATTAGGTTATGCCTCTGAGACATCAGAGCTAGCCAGAGATCTCTCCCGGCTAGGCCACAGCGGGGGAGACATAAAGGTAGAGGACGATGAAGAGTTTGAAGAATGTCCTTGAGACTTCTTCAGATAAATCTACACCACAGTAAGGCAGCATCGGCTGCTCTTCTGCTGTACCTGGAGAGGGGTACAGTAGACATAGTCCTTATACAGGAACCCTGGGTGTGTGGTGGCAGGGTTTCTGGACTGAAGACACAAGAACACAAGCTACTAGTAGCTGGAACCTAAGGTAGATATAGAACCTGCATACTTGCAAAAAGACATTTAAACATATTTTTGCTCCCAAAGTATAGCGACGCAGACAACACTGCAGCGTGTCTGGAGCTGGAGACGGAACCAATCCGACTAGCCTCTAGCTACTTCGCCCACGACCATAAGGGCGACCATCCGCATCCGTTGCTTCGCCAGCTGATCGCCGACTGCGAGCTGGGAGGCCTTCGGCTAATAGTGGGCTGCGACGCAAATGCCCATCATCATCAGTGGGGAAGCACTGAAACAAACGTAAGGGGTGAGTTGATTTTTGACTACCTTCTCATTACTAACATGCTTATTTGTAATAATGGTAAGGACCCGACCTTTATTATCAAAAACCGCAGGGAAGTCGTAGATATTACTCTTGTCTCTGCCTCTTTATGGGATCAAATCCTCTCTTGGAGGGTGCTGGATGAGCACTCCTTCTCGGATCACAGGTATATTGAAACCATACTAAAGATTCCAAGGTCCCAAACCAACTCAGTTCAGAAACTTAAGAAGAACTGATTGGAAGAATTATGCTGTTTCTCTGCAAAGATTGCTCCCTGAAACTCCACCTGAAGGGCCAAATACCGTCGAGTATACAACCTTTCTCATAAGAAAATTCAATAAAGCGTGTGAAAACTCCCTGAATGCATCTTGTCCCATTAGCAGACCAAAAAGGAAGAAAAAACCCCCTTGGTGGACTACTCAAATCGGAGAGTTGAGGGCAGCTGCCAGAAAACTCTTCAATAAAGCAAAGGCTCAAAATGACGAACAGTCATGGGCTGACTACAAGGCAGGGCTCTCTATGTTCAAAAAGGAGCTTCGCAAAGCAAAACGAACTTCTTGGAGAACTTTCTGCTCAGAGATAGATAGTACTTCCGAAGCAGCCAGACTAAGGAAGCTACTAAGTAAAACTCCTCAGACTCTTGGTTTCATCAAGAATGCAAACGATGAATGGACATCATCCAGTGAAGAATCACTAACCTTACTCCTGGACACACATTTTCCGGGGGGAAGTAGATCGCAAAGACCTTGTGATCTGCACGCTAGCGGGGAGACACAGAAGCTCTTGCAATTGCTCAGTGAAAGCAATATCCATCGGGCAATTAAGAGCTTTAAACCCTATAAATCACCAGGAATAGACAATATCATTCCTGCCCAATTGCAGTCCGCGGGGAAATTAGCCATAAATTGGCTTAAGAACATATTCTCCAGGGTTTTTAAAAGTGGTATAATCCCGGGGCCATGGCTGGAATCGAAAGTAGTTTTCATCCCAAAAGCCGGAAAACCCTCGCACACAACAGCTAAAGATTTTCGACCTATCAGTCTCTCGTCTTTTCTACTGAAAACGATGGAGAGGCTGCTCTGTCTTCATTTGAGAAGCACTATTCCCATATCGCTTCTCTCACCAGTTCAGCATGCCTATTCTAAGGGCAAGTCTACCGAGACCGCACTGCATGCACTTACTGCATGTATTGAAAAGTCTATACACAGGGAAAACTATACGCTAGTAGCGTTCCTAGACATAGAGGGAGCTTTCAACAACGTCACTCCTAAGACTATCACCGACTCGCTGACGGATTTGGGGGTTGACTCCCTGACTGTGCACCTGATTGATCAGATGCTCCAATGCAGGATCGTAAGGGCCGCACTGGGGGCAGTGACTGTCACCAAATCCGTTGATCGTGGAACCCCACAAGGCGGAGTCCTCTCTCCTCTTCTATGGAACGTAGCAGTAAACCAACTGCTGCTGTCCATGGATGGGGAGGGTGCAAAGTGGTAGCCTATGCAGACGACGTTGCCCTAGCCTTTTCAGGCAAGTTCCCGCAGACGTTATGTGACCGTATGACGGAAGCCCTTGCTAGGCTTTCCGGTTGGGCAAAAAGATCTGGATTAGAAGTTAATCCTGCTAAAACGGAGCTGGTCCTCTTTACGAGGAAATACAAAATTCCGTCTCTACAGCCACCAACTCTAGATGGGGTTGAACTGTCCTTTAGTGACTCAGCAAGATACCTAGGTCTAATTCTAGACAAGAAATTAAACTGGAATCTTAATACTGAAGAGCGTATAAGGAAGGCACATGTTGCTCTATACGCCTGTAGGAAGACAATCGGACTTAAATGGGGCATGACTCCGCAAGTTGTCCATTGGCTCTACACTGCGGTAGTCAGACCAATTTTATTCTATGGTGCTTCTGTCTGGTGGCCTGCACTTGACAAGAAAACAGTCACCAAGAAATTAGGAAGGGTGCAGCGAACTGCTGCGCTCTGCATAACAAGAGCTTTACGAACGACCCCGGGTAACGCTCTTGATGCCATACTGCACTTCCTACCTGTCGAAATGATGGGGCGGAAAATAGCAACTATGTCAGCGCTCCGAATGAGGGAAGCCAAACAGTGGATAGGCCAGGATTTTAGACATTCAAGTATCTTGGAAGACAATCCACTCATACCAGACAATGCGGACTATCAGATCCCACAGGTGTATTTAGATACTCCCTTTACCACCCTAATCCCAACTAGAGAGAACTGGGAAGAAGGCTTGCCCGCAAGACCTGCGGAAGCCATAGAAATTTTTACAGACGGCTCAAAGCTGGACGGTAGAGTAGGAGGCGGCATTTTCTGCGCCAATTTCAACCTACGCAAAGCTTTTCGACTCCCTGACCACTGTAGCGTCTTCCAGGCAGAAGTGCTAGCAATTCAGGAGTCACTAAGTTACATTCCACATAGGTGTAATGTCAGCAAAATCTATATCCTCACGGCAGCCAAGCAGCTATTAGATCGCTGGAGTCGTACACGTCGAACTCTAAGGCTGTTCATAACTGTCGCAAATCTCCAAGCGAGATGGCAGAGCAGTTTAGCATATGCCTAGTATGGGTCCCAGGACATAGGGACATAGAAGGCAACTGTATCGCTGATGAACTCGCCAGATTAGGAACTACCATGGAACTCCTTCCAGACAAAGAGTGCATTGGTATACCTATGGCATCCTGTAGACTCAACCTAAGAGACTTCTTCGAGATGGAAGCCAACAGAGTATGGCAGCTCTCCACTCACAACTCACGTATTGCTCATCAAACCTGGCCAACCAGATGCCGGAAAAGATCAAATGAGCTCTGCCTCCTAAGCCGGAACAAGTGCTCTATTGTTACCAGAGTGATGACTGGGCATTGGCTTGTGGGGGCACATGCGGCCAGATTATTGGTCCCATACAACGACTTCTGCAGAAGTTGTAGAGACGAGGAGGAAGAAGAAACAGTTCTTCACCTTCTTTGTACCTGTCCGGCCTTGTGCAAAACTAGGCAAAGAATCCTTGGTGACTTTTTCTTCGAAGATCTATCTGAACTTGCGAGTAAAAGACCCAAAGATGTAGCAAGGTACATCCAAGTCACAGGATGGACTCATGATGCGGAGTCATACCAAGAGTGATAGAGGGGTCTCAGAGCCTTTCGCGGCATCACAATGGGCCGAGTGTGGCCTAAGTGCGCCGAGGGGGTATCCCTCCTTGGTAACCGCTCTAACCTAACCTAACCTAACCTACTTTAAATTAAGTTGTTAATTTGTTTTGTTGTTTTTTTTTTTTTAACAAAAATAATAGTAAGTCGATTTTAGACTTAATAATTGAAGCAACATTATATATAGTTGTCTTCTATTTTGCATATTATATAATAGTTATATAGACGCTGCTTAAGTGCATTTAAAAATCAAATAAAACTAAGCAGTCTGAATATTCTATTAAAATAATATAAGTTGGCATATTCAATTTTATTGAACTCTATACTTTGTATAGACGCTGTAACGTTGTTCAGTGAAGTCAATTTTTGACTTATTTTGAAGTATTTATTTATTTATAATCAGGGTGTCAAACCGAAACGAATAAAGGTTCCGGTACCGGTTCTGGTCCGGACCGAAACGATCGTTTCGGTACAAGGTTCTGTTTTGGTTCTCATTTATAAAGGTTCCAGGTTCGGGTTCTGGTTCCAGTTTATTAAGGTTCTGTACCGGTTCCGTACCGGTTCCCATTTTTTTTTCATATATTTTGAGGTGTATACAATTTGAGAGTTAAAATTCAATAAACCATTTTTTTTTTTTAATTTTATTGACTTTTTTTTACTGTTTCGATACAAATTTAAACTTTTAACAATTTGTTATTATTTCGAATAAGCATTATAGCTGATAATGTTTCCGAGTCCAACCTATTTCTAGTTGGAGACATTATAAATTTTACACCTGAAAATAGGCGTTCAACGCTTACTTGAGTAGCTGGAACACCGAGAACAATTTTAGATATTTCAAAAAGTTCTGGAAAGCTACTGCTATTATGAAGCCACCATTGAAGCACATTTTCCTTACTTTGTATGCGTTTTAAATTTAAAAATATTTTTATAGATGCCAATAAACTGTTTTGTGCTATTAATGAGTTGTTGGAATCTTCTTTTTTTTCAAACAAATTCATAAATGCATCTATCTCATCTCCGCTTTCAGAAAAGGTATTTGTGTCAGAGCTGCTTTCGTTTAGTAGAACAAGGGACTTAATCCTATTGTTTATGTCTGTCAACAAATTTATACAAATCTTCTTTTGCTCATGTGTTAACATAACATTATATCTTGGGTCAAGAAATATGCCACACAGAAATGCGTTATTTTTAAAAAGATAAGTTTCTCGTTTTTCAATTTCAGAATATAAAACTTTTGCTAATCTTGAGGTATTCTTTTGGATTTGTAGCTTACAGTTAAGCCATGTGGCATAAAAATCTTCTAAAATTAATTTTAAGATTGTAATTTTAAAGTTGCAATTTCAGCTGGTTCGAGAACTTTAACAATATCTTTAATATTGTCCCAGACTTTTTTTTCTAACAAGAAATCTGTGTTCGCAGCTGCGAAGTCTGAACAAAACTCTTGAACATTTTCCTCAACTAAATACGCCAACATTCTATACATAGAGCTCCAGCGGGTAGGACAGTCGATTGGCGGCTTTCTAATCTTCCTATCTGACAAAAGATGGCTAATAGTCGGCGTACGAAGCTTTTTAGCCAAGGCTCTGGCGCTCAGAATCGATTTGGTAAACTGCTCGTCCTTTAACGCCGAAGTAACTGCCAACTGGAGCGTGTGAGCTGCACAACGCACTCCTGAAAGGACTAAATATATAATTAAAATTAATATATTGAATGCATTTGTATGAATACTTGTAATTACCTATACATTTTCTGTCGATGTTTAAATCGTGTATTACGGCCAAATCATCGTCCTCATCGATATCATCGAATGTCTCCTCAAGCTCCCCCAACAACTCAACCATTTTCAACATATTCCGTCCATTGTCGGTTGTGCATGAATAAATTTGATTTTGATCAATGTCAAATTTTTTTAGCACATTTAGAATGAGGGTCTTTAGGTTCTGAGCTGTATGACTAACGTATATTTCCTCTGCTGCCAGTGTGCGTAGTACAAGCTGCCCATTAGTAACAAATTGGACATTAACGCCTGGAAAATCCGAAAAGTTTGCAAGAGTAAATATTTTATAAAACAAATATTAATATTAATATTATTATGAATATAACTTACCAATAAATGACCGATTTAAATGAGTCACGCCATCAACTTTTAGTGAAATCAATTTTCCATCGAATTCATTCTTCATAAGCTTAATTACGTGCTCCGACTTTGAAAGAACATCAGTTCGCACTGCTTGTGGATTAAGAAAGTTGTCGCACTCCATGCCACTTAAAATTGGGTCAACTATTTTTCGAAATCCCACGTCGCCCATAATGGAAAACGGCCTTCCATCTACAGTGCATAATAGAACTACTGCATCTTTCAATTCTTGTTTAGTTATAGCTACGCGAATCGACGGCTTGAATATATCTATGATTTTTTGGCAATCTGCGGCTTTTTCTTGCTTTTTTTCTTGTAGATCTTTTTTTTCGAAACCAATTTTAGCAAAAACGTCACTGTGCAACCTGGAAATATGTTTTTTTTAGGTTTGTCACGTGATCACCCTAAAAAAGAATATGTATATGCAATTAATCTTGTTTCACATAGTTAAGCCTTTCATATTTTCATGTATGCATGCATATATGTATGTACATATGTACATACATATGCGTATGGATATTTACATATGTACATACATATGCATATAGATATGTACATACATACTTGTAATTGCAATTTAAAAATTGCAAAGCATTTGCATTTGTACATACATACATATGTACGTAGTGCACGTCGCAACGAACATATGTATGTGTGTACATATGTACATATATGATAAACCACTGTTTTTCATAAAAATTTTAAACTTTAACTTACCTTAATTTTAAGTCCACATTGATTAATTTTGCACTGACTATAATTAGTATTTATATCAAATGAAAAGTGTCCGCGAATATTACTATGCTTGGAACGCGGCATTTTTAATATGTGAACGTTTTCTCTGTTCGCATTAATTTTTGCTGCGACATGCACATCTTTTCCCGTTATAATACTTCATTGGTTTCATTCGAAGGGTTGCCACAGTAAAACGTTTTTCTCATATAAATTTAGGCCATACACAGTAAACACAAAACGCGTGAATTTTACGTTGTTTGGCAACCCTGAAAAACACACAATAAAGTGCACAGTGGTCGGTTGCAGCCAAAGATAGAAAACATTTTTAATTTAGAGATTTTTTACAATAGTTGAATTAAATAACAATAGCTATGAGTTTTATGAGATAATTCATGAACTAAATACTTTTTAAACTTATTTCAGATTTATAAACTTGTCCCACTGTCACACGCTTTTCACCTATTTTAAATGCCGTTGCTTTTAAATTTTAAGCCAATAGATTCACGCGAATAGTGACTTCATTCTTGTGTTGACTATGTGTTATATTATTCAAGTAACGGTAAAAGTCAGTAGCCAGAACTTGCGGAAAATTAAAAAAAAAAGAACTCAGAACCGAAACGGTACCGGTACGACGTTTAGGTTCTGGTTTTTATACCGGTACCAAATAATATTGGTTCCAGGTTCCGGTTCTCAGAACCTTTAGGAATACCGGTTCCGGTTCCGGAACCGGTACCTCATTTGAAGGGGTTCTTACGGGTTCTGGGTTCTGGTTCTGATTCGGTTTGACACCCTGTTTATAATACTTACTTTAAATTAAGTTGTTAATTTGTTTTGTTGTTTTTTTTTTTTAAACAAAAATAATACGTCGATTTTAGACTTAATAATTGAAGCAACATTATATATAGTTGTCTTCTATTTTGCATATTATATAATAGTTATATAGACGCTGCTTAAGTGCATTTAAAAATCAAATAAAACTAAGCAGTCTGAATATTATATTAAAATAATACAAGTTGGTATATTCAATTTTATTGAATTTTATACTTACCTATAGACACTGTAACGCTGTAACAATCGTTTTACAGTGAAGTCAATTGTCTCACAGCCAAATTAAAAGATGTCTATTGAAATATAAGTGGTGTTTTGGTGCCGCATTCAGTTGTTCGCATATTTGGTGATGGAGCCTGCCTTTTTAGATCCATTTCCTACCTTTTATATGGTAGGCAAGGCTTCCATGGCACCATACGCCAACATATTGTAACCCATGTCGTTACCAACTGGGAAACTTTTGCTTGCTTCAGCATGAACATAAATGGAGAGTGTTATAGCTCTTCTGAACAATATGAGTGCACTATGTCAAATTCATATACTTATGGTACTGCATGTGAGCTTCAAGCAGCAGCAGAAATTTATGCTGTAAGTTTCAAGTTTTTCTAAATGGAAACTTATATCTATCATTAGGAAATGATATGCATCCTGTGAAAAAATTTCGTTTTACCGGCGAATTAATGAATGGACATTTTGATGTTTATATTCCTTTAGAGGAAGTATTAACTCAAGATACCGATACGTCAAGTGAATGTATAACTGAAAATGTTAAAAATCCCATCAAAAGACGTAGTCGGTTCACCGACAAAACAACACAAACGGTACGAAAACATATAGTTGAAAAATATCTTGAAAAAAATAAGGGTAAGCACATAGAAGCATCAAAAAGATATCAGGTTAATAATCCAGAAGCTCATAGAGCTGCAAAGAGAAGACATCAGGCTGATAATCCTCAAGCTAATAGAGATGCAGTGAGACGACATCAGGCTAATAATCCTAATGCACGTCAAGAAAGGCGTTTGCGTGCATGGAGTGTTAAAGCCATGTCTGGCCTAAACTATGATTTTGAAATAGCTTATAAGTCAGATAAAATTACTCAACTTGGTAGTATGAATTTGATATGCAAACATTGTGATGCTTTAAAATGGAAAAATGAGCCCCTGGGTATCTGTTGCAAGGCAGGAAAAGTTAGGCTTTCACAAAATGAAAGTTTGCCTGATCCACTTAAGAGCTTAATAATTGGTGGACATCCCAAGCATGATCATTTCATTGATCGTATAAGAAAGTATAACAGCTGCTTTCAAATGACTTCTTTTGGTAGTACAAAAATTATAAATGAAAGTTGGTCAACCTTTAAAGTCCAAGGACAAGTGTATCACTTAATTGGTAGTGTCCGCCCTTTGCCAAATGAAGAAATGCAGTTTCTTCAAATTTATTTTGTTGGTGATGATGAAAAGGAAGCTCAACTACGTTGCAAAACTATTCCAAATGTTGATTTAAGCGTAGTAAAGGATCTTCAATGTATGTTTCATCATCATAATCGTTATGTAAAAGATCTAAAAATGGCTCTCAATAAAATACCAATAAGTACTAAAGATTATAAATTGGTTATACATGCTGATCGAACACCCGCTGGTGCACACAAAGGGCTTTACAATGCACCTCTATTAAGCGAAGTAGCTATAGTTATTGTTGGTCAGCAATTTGCAAAGCGCGATATTATTATTGAAAGCCATAATAATAAATTACATCGCATTAGTGAGGTGCATCGATCATACGATGCCTTACAGTACCCTTTGCTATTTCCTTATGGCGAAGATGGCTATTCAGTGGATATACCACAATGGAATCCATTATTAAAAAGGGAGGATCCAAAAAAAAATTATATCTGCGTTAAGCTTCTACAGCTATAAAATAATGATTCGTCAATCCGAGATAAATCATTTAATTTATTGTCGTTCCCTTTATAATCAATTTTTGGTTGATATGTATGCTAAAATTGAAACAGAAAGGTTAAATTATATTCGCTACAATCAAGCGAAACTCAGAGCAGATAGCTATATACATCTACAAAATGCAATAGGCCAACAAGATGTTGTCGCAGCTCAACTTGGTCAGATGGTAATTTTACCATCTTCTTTTACAAGCTCTGCACGATATATGCATGAAAAGACTCAAGATGCTTTGACATATGTTCGCCATTATGGGCGACCAGATCTTTTCATAACATTCACATGCAATACACAATGGAATGACATCAAAAGTGTTTTATTACCGGGTCAAAAATCGCATGATCGTCACGATATTATAGCTCGAGTTTTTCATTTAAAAGTTAAAGCTTTAATGTCACTATTGATAAAAGGTTCCTTGTTTGGAAGCGTGCAATGTTTCATGTACTCTGTGGAATGGCATAAGCGGGGCTTACCACATATTCATATTTTACTTTGGTTAGAAAATAAAATAAGACCAGATAAAATCGATAAGATTATCTGTGCCGAAATACCAAACGCAGATGAGGATCCTTTGTTATATAACATTGTTAAGTCAAATATGATTCATGGTCCTTGCGGTGCATTTAACAATAAATCGCCATGCATGAAAAATCGAAAATGTACCAACAGGTTTCCTCGAAGATTACTTAAAGAAACTGTGACTGGAAAAGATAGTTACCCTCTATATCGTAGAAGAGCGATAGAAGATGGTGGTAATGCAATTAATATAAATGGTAATTGCATAGATAATCGTTGGGTAGTGCCTTACAACTGTGTACTATTGAGAACATTTGAAGCTCACATAAATGTTGAGTATTGTAGTTCTGTAAAGTCTAATTAATACATCTGTAAATATGTTAACAAGGGCAGTGATCAAGCATCATTTACTCTTGAAGACCAACGTAATGAAATTAATATGTACGAAAGTGGCCGTTATATAAGTAGCTCAGAAGCGGTATGGAGAATCTTTGCATTTCCCATACATGAACGTTTTCCGGCTATTACACACTTAGCTGTTCATTTAGAAAATGGTCAACGAATATATTTTATTTTTTAACCCCAATAATCCGCAACAATTACTTGACAGATTAAGCATTACACCCAAAACCACTTTGCTAGCCTTCTTTGAGCTATGCACACGTGATGAGTTTGCAAGAACGCTTCTATATTGTGAAGTTCCATCGTATTTTACATGGAACAATAAAGAATTTCAAAGAAGAAAACGAGGGCATGATGTGCCAAATTTTCCTGGAGTTAAAAGAGATTCAGCTTTGGGAAGAGTTTACACTATTCATTATTATTGGACGTAGATGTACTAACGAACAGTACAGTCAAGTGGCCCAACGATACCAAGCACCGGCTTGTTAACGCGCGGACCCACGCACAAAGCGACCCACCTCCCGCCCATCCGACCGAGGGGCGCTCCGCTTAACGTGCGGTTACGATGATCGCGAACATGCAGACAAATGACACAAAACTAACTTTTTTATAGAGCAAGTAGGAGTGGCACTGTGTATTAAGTGGGAAAGATCGTTATAAATAGAACACAGAATACGAAAAGGGTTATGAAGAGCAATATTAGAATTACAAGTTTGAAGAGATATAGGTACAAAATTTTTAGTATTTCTAATAGGAACAGCAAAGTTAATTTGGTTAATTAATTCAGAAGAATCAATTTCACCATTAATTAATTTGTGAAAAAAGGAAAATGCTAGCATTACTCTACGATCATTAAGAGAAGGAAGATCTATTAGTAAAAGTCTACTACGATAAGATGGCAAATTATTGTAATGCTGCATTTACACTAGTTGATGCAGCGTCAATTCTAGCTATGTCAACAATTGATATCCAACGTCAACGCATTTGTTGTGTTTACATTAGTTGATTGAGTTGACAAAAAAACCGGGCTGCCAACTAATTTTCGAGTTGAGCAACGCGCAAGATGCCAACGCGTTGATATTGAAGTTGAGAGTAATTTACACCAGTTGATATCCACATTCGTTGACATTCACGTTGCTATGCATTTTTCGTTGACGTCGATATTGTGAATGTATCGAAACTGATTTTCGATATTGTGTTGTTTTGTTAATTGAGAAAAGTAAAAAAGTGGTTAGTACTAATGCATATGTAACTTAAAACAAATTGATATGCAATTTGTTTACTTTAGAATAAATCAGAACAATGGCAACAGCGAAGAAGAGCAAAATAGCGGCAGCAGTGGTTTTGGTTCTCGCTCTTGAGTTAATCGATAGCTATCGCCAGCAACTGAAGCAGGTCTACTTTCGATTTTAAAATATGGTTCAATAAATATGCATAAAAATAAATAAAATTGTATTTTAAATAGCTTTTTATTACTAATTTTTGTTTTCATAGACTGCACAGTTGAAAAAGCAGACAACATTAATTAAAACGGATGGCGAAGCGAAGTGCTGCCACCTTTAATATGTTCATAAAGTTTGTCAACACACAGCAAAAGAATGAACATGAGCTCAACTTAATTTTGTGTTGTCAACGCGCCGATTGTGACTTCAACTGTTGACACAAAGTGTTTACACTATGTTTACACTCAGAGCAACAATTAACGATTTTCGCAAAGTCAATCTACTGTCAACGCAACAGTTGATCAAGTTGACAGCTGTTCACACTAGGATTGATAAAGTTGATATCAACGTTGACTTGTTTATCAACTAGTGTAAATGCAGCATTAGTGTCCCAGTTAAGACCTCTAAGTGCGAAGAGCAGAAATTGTTTTTGTACCGATTCTATTTTATTCTGATGAATTTCGTATTTGGGAAACCATATACAAGATCCATATTCCAGAATCGGTCCTACAAGAGAAGTATACAGAGTTTTTGTTAAGTAGGGATCGTTGAACTCCTTCGACCAGCGCTTAATGAAGCCCAAGACACCAGATGCTCGATTAGAAATTGAAGAAATATGCTTGTCAAACTTAAGCTTTGGGTCCATAACAATGCCCAAATCGTCAACCCATTCAATTCTGTCTAGTGGTTTGTTGTCAAGAAAATAAATATTAACAAGTGGAAACGTTGCAGTCGGACGCAACCGACTGCGGTATACTCGATACCAGTATTAAAAATTTTGATGCCCATCCATGTGGGATGTTAATTGCTTTCTTCATACCAAATTTGGTGACTCTAGCTCGAAGTTTGTATAAAGTGGGGAAAGGGGGGCTGGGGGCGGTATGGGTGGAATTGCATCCAAATTTTTGATGCAGATCTTTGTGGAATGTCAATTGCTATCTTCATAACAAATTTGGTGACTCTAGCTCAAAGTTTGTAAAAGTGGGGAATGAGGGGCTGGGGGCGGTATGGTTGGGCGTGGCATCCAAATTTTTGCTGCAGATCCTTGTGGAATGTCAAATGCTACCTTCATACCAAATTTGGTGACTCTAGCTCAAAGTTCGTATAAAGTGGGGAAAGGGGGGCTGGGGGCGGTATGGGTGGAATTGCATCCAAATTTTTGATGCAGATCTTTGTGGAATGTCAATTGCTATCTTCATAACAAATTTGGTGACTCTAGCTCAAAGTTTGTAAAAGTGGGGAAAGGGGGGCTGGGGGCGGTATGGTTGGGCGTGGCATTCAAATTTTTGCTGCAGATCCTTGTGGAATGTCAAATGCTACCTTCATACCAAATTTGGTGACTCTAGCTCAAAGTTTGTATAAGGTGGGGAGAGGGGGGCTATGGGGCTGGGGCGGTATGGTTGGGCGTGGCATCCAAATTTTTGCTGCAGATCTTTGTGGAATGTGAAAGGCTACCTTCATACCAAATTTGGTGACTCTAGCTCGAAGCATGTAAAAGGTGGTGAAAGGGGGCTATGGGGCTTGGGGCGGTATGGGTGGGCGTGGCATTCAAATTTTTGCTGCCGATCCATGTGGGATGTCAATTGCTATCTTCATACCAAATTTGGTGACTCTAGCTCGAAGTTTGTATAAAGTGGGGAAAGGGGGGCTGGGGGCGGTATGGGTGGGCGTGGCATCCAAATTTTTTATGCAGATCTATGTGGAATGTCAATTGCTATCTTCATACAAAATTTGGTGACTCTAGCTCAAAGTTTGTAAAAGGTGGGGAAAGGGGGGTGGAAGGGGTGCGCGTGGCTCCAAAACTTTGATGCAGTTTTTCGGGGGACTTTGCAAGCTATCTTCCTGCCAAATTTGGTGGCTCTAGCTCCACAACTCTGGAAGATACACGCATTCCCGTTTTTGACGAAGCGTTGGGGTGGATGGGGGCGGCTAGGGTGGTATTGGTGGGCGTGGCATCCAAACTTTTGATGCAGTTTTTGGGAGGTCATCATCACCTATCTTGGCACAAAATTTGGTGGCTCTAGCTCAAAAACTGTGGGAGATATAGCCATTTCTGATTTCAAAATGCGGGGGGGCTGGGGGCGGAATGGGTGGGCGTGGCTCCAAAATTTTGATGCAGTTTTTTGGGGGTCGTTACCAGCTAGCTTTCTACCAAATTTGGAGGCTCTAGCTCCACAACTCTGATAGATACACGCATTCCCGTTTTTGACGAAGCGTTGGGGTGGATGGGGGCGGCTAGAGCAGTATCGGTGGGCGTGGCATCCAAACTTTTGATGCAGTTTTTGGGAGGTCATCATCACCTATCTTGGCACAAAATTTGGTGGCTCTAGCTCAAAAACTGTGGGAGATATACGCTTTTTTGACTTTAAATTGCGGGGGGGTTGGGGGCGGAATGGGTGGGCGTGGCTCCAAAATTTTGATGCAGTTTTTTGGGGGTTGCTAGTAGCTATCTGCCCACCAAATTTGGTAGTTCTAGCTGTAAGGATGTGCGAAATATGAGGATTTATCGCTTTTGAGTTATCGAATTTATCGATTTGCCAGCCCCCCAGTTATCGTAGAACCCCCATCTTGACACTTTAATTTACTATCCCATAGATAAAGAGAATTGGAAAGTTTCAAGTCTCTAGCTTGAAGGGTGTGGAAAAAAGTTGCGAACATACAGACGGACAGACGGACGGACACCATGACGGACATTGCACAAACCCAATATACTCTTTACCTTCGGTATCGAGTATAAAAAAGGGCAAACATCTAAAAAATGACATTACTTTACATTTGCTGTAATTAAGATTTAAAAAATTTACTTTACACCACATTTGAAAGTTGTCTAAATCTCTTTGAAGCTGTTGAGCAGCTAGGGGAGTTGCAGCTGACGTGCATAACTTTACATCATCAGCGTACATCAAAACCCGAGAGAACTTTATAACCGATGGAAGATCGTTTATAAACAAAATAAATAATAAAGGACCAAGATGACTACCCTGAGGAACGCCTGAAGTGACCTGAACCGTCTTGGAAACGGACCCTTTGAATAAAACCCTCTGAGTTCTAATAGTTAGGTAGTCTTTAATCCAAAGAACTAGAATATTTGAAAAGCCCAAGAGTTCTAGTTTATGTATTAGGAGACGATGATTTACAGAGTCGAAAGCCTTACTAAAATCAGTATAAATAACATCAGTCTGCAATTTGTACTGAAAACCCTTGATAACAAACGAAGTAAATTCTAACAAGTTAGTGGTAGTAGATCTTTGTTTCATAAATCCGTGCTGGCACGGTGAAATAATAGATTTACAAAGGTGTTGAAGATGGGAGGTTATTAATTTTTCAAAAATCTTAGGAATAGCAGACAACTTGGAGATACCCCTATAATTTTGAACATTAGATTTGTTTCCTTTTTTATGGAGAGGAATAATAAATGACTCTTTCCAAATTTTTGGAAAGGAGCCTAACTCCAGGGACAAGTTAAACACTTTAAGCAACGGCTTTAAAAGACCATGAGCGCAGTGTCTAAGCACACAGCTTGGCACTCCGTCAGGTCCTGGGGAAAATATAGGTTTCAAAACATGAAGATTATTTAAAAGTGAGTTTTCAGTGATTTTCAGTCCAAAGATGCGATTCGAGCCATTAACCTGATAAGGGTAAGGCAAACCGACTTGAGATTGACATGAGCTATAAGTCGTTTGAAAAAATTGGGCAAATATATTTGCAATCTCTTGATCAGAATTGGCCTCCGTTTCCTCAAAGAATACTTCCGTTGGGAGTGTCGATGACCTCAAAAAACCGCTTTGGACCCTGCTGAAACTGTAATCTACACCGAGTCAGGTAATTCTTATAACATAGGTTATTTAAGATATCAAACTGGCACGAGCAATCAAGTATGCAGAATAGGTTACCGATGAGCCGCTCTTTCTAAATCTCTTGTAGAGTTTAGATTTTCGATTTTTGAGAATTGTCAACTCTCGGGTAAACCACACAGGTTTGTTAGACCTGTTTAGCTCACCAACCGGGACACATAAATCAAATAAAGAATATAAGGTATTATAAAAAATACTGATTGCCACGTCCAAGTCGTCAGACTCGTAGAGGGGAGACCAGTCAGTTTGGGATAAAAGATGAGCGAGTCCCTCAAAATCAGTTTTCCGAAATTGACGAACTCGACTCAAAGGCATCCTGACATTGCAACGCGTTCGGGAAGGTAAATTAATCAACAGCTCCAACGTAGGATGGTATAAGTCTTCGGGATAAGATATAGGCTGGGAACGGGAAACGGATGAAGATGATGAATCCAAAACAAAAATCAGATCAAGCATTTTATTGAGAGAATTTCGGATAGCATTAATTTGACTCAATGACATCCCAAGTAGGTCGATTAAAAATTCATTCGGGGCCATGGGAGTCAGGGCACCAGAGTCAGGACAAGAAATCCAAGTAGCTTCAGCAATGTTGAAATCACCAAGAACTACAAGAAAATCACGATCAGAAAGCAAGGCAGAGACAGAATGAATAGCAGATAGATGTGTCTCATAGATAGAGAGATCAGAAGAAGGAGGAATATACGAACAAGTGATAAAAATGTTAATACCGCAAATGTTTAGCTTAACAGCAATAAACTCTATATCAAAAGAACTATCTAATACGACTGTTTCAGAAGGAAAGTCTACATTCACAGCAATAAGCACTCCACCACCACGCCGAAGAGTACGGTCCTTTCTGTAAATAGAATATGTACTACATAGAATTTCGGAATTGAGAATGTCTTGCCTTAACCACGTTTCAGTAAAGGCAATGACATGGAAAGGGAAAGAAAGACTATTAAGGTATAAACTAGTGAGTTTACTACAAAGACCTCTTACATTATGATAGCCAAGTAAGAAGGAGGATGTTAGTTTTTTGAACTATCAGTAATTGGGAGAGTTACCTTAGAACGAACCACCGGAAGTGTAGATACAATCGGGGGCCGATTTTTTTTTCTTGCAGTATACTCTTTCACAATTATGTGTTCTGGCCAAAATTCTTTGCAGCATATGGTGCAAAAATCTTGATTCGAAACACTGATTTTAAAAGACGAAATGTTCCGATCATAGGCAAATTTGAATTTCTCCACCGTGACATTGGCATTCGATTTGGCCTTGATATAGACCTTGACATCATCTGATGTTAAATCAGGGGGAAGCCTTGAAACAAATATTTGTTTTTTAGGTGGGACAGCAACAAATTTTTTAATTATATCCTCCACTGAGGCTGGTTTGGAAGACTCAGTCTCGGATAATTGAATATTTGGCTCTTTAGGTTTGATAGAGTTTTTTTGTTGATTAACATCAACACTACTAACCACCAAAGGAACCGAAGGATCGGGATCAGATAAGACAATATCCATGGGAGTTATTGTTATATCATCTAAGTTCTCGATAACTTTAGTAGAAGGGACATGAAGATTTTTATTTACTTTACCCTGTGGTATCGGAGCGTTTGGAGTATTTTCCGACATCACAGAGCCCGATAACTGCCCAACGTTGGCCTTTTTACGCTTTGGAGAATCCTGTACGAGATTTTTCTCGCTAAGGTTTCTCTGAACCGATGAGAATTTTTCACACAGTTTATTCAACTGACTGAAAACGCCCTCTAAGCCAAGCTGAGTTCCTATAAAGCTTGCAATGTCTTTTTTTGTCTCCAAACATGACCAACACGGCCACTCTAAATTAGTATCCTTCAAGAGGTCTGAGACACGGCCATTAATGCCAGCACATTGCTCATGAGCAACATTTGTGCACATCCAGCAGCAGACAAAACCCATTTTTGAGTTAGCACGGACTTGACAATTCGCATAGCAGCAAACAGACATTTTTTAAAAGAATATAAAAGTAAAAAAAAAAATAAATAAATAAAAATAAAAATAAAAAAAAAATTCTCTGCAGAAAAATTGTTATTATTAAGACACAGGTCCACCCTAATGTGCAAATAGTAAAGCTACAAACAAAACTTACTTCACAGCTTCACAAACAAAAACGGCGCGAGCGCGACCACCGAAAGCAACAAGCAACGGAGAAGAGTTTGACCGCGACCAACACCAATACAAAAGAGCGCGTTAGAGTAAACGATCAAGAAACGGTTTAATGCACTGCAGTGCTTGAAAAAAGAGAGAGAGAGAGTGAGCGTAAAAGCACAAAAACAAAACAAAAGCAGGCGACAGCAAGTTGAGCAATGTCAGTATGCTGGACTGCAGTTTGTTGTTGTGCTTGGAAACACTTTAAAACAAATGCAAATTAAATCGTTAATTTAATGTCCACTTTGGGTTTAGGCAAACCGACAAAACACAAAGTCACAAAACTATTAGTTTACACAAATTCGCGAAATTAATAGCAGAAATAAGACGCACAATATTCAAAAAAGCGAAGCGCATAAAAAAAACACGTCCGTTGCGATGCAAAGCGAGAGCAAAAACAATAATACAGAATGTTTTTATTTAAGACTTTTACTACATTTTGTAAGAGGGCCAACTTCATTTTCAAATTTAAAAACCGTTAATGGTAAATGGCGTGTAAAGCTCTAGGATTACTAGAAGATGATAAGCACTGGGATTCAACTATAGCCGAAGCTGTCATATGTCAAAATCCTACAAAACTGAGGGAACTTTTTGCAATAATGTTAGTATTTTGTCAAATTTCGAATGCTCTTAAGCTTTGGAATATTTATAAAGAGAGTTTCTCAGAAGATATTTTAAGAGTCTTTCATATTTAACAAGACAGAAATATTGATCAAAGTATTCTGAATAATGTATTTAATAAATGTCTTTTGTACATTGAAGATATAGTACTGTCTATTGGTGGTGAAAACTTGACCAACTATGGACTTCCACTACCAATCAGATCCGAGGAAATTGTTCAAAATAATGAATATCATAGAGAAACAAATTATGAAAATTGCGATGATTTTGTTGTTAATAATGAGCTACTCCTTACTGCTGAGCAAAAACAAGTATATGAAAAGTTACTGCATAGCGTTGAAGCAGAAAAAGGATAAATCTATTTTTTAGATGCACCTGGTGGAACAGGTAAAACGTTTCTTTTAAATTTATTATTGGCAAAGGTACGGCAAAGTAAAAACATTGCATTGGCCGTTGCTTCTTCCGGTATCGCAGCCACTTTACTAAATGGTGGTCGCACAGCGCATTCTACTCTAAAGATTCCATTTAATTTGTTTCATTTAGAAACACCACATTGCTCAATTTCAAAGCAATCTAATATGGCTGCTGTGCTCAAAGATTGCAAGCTTATTGTTTGGGATGAGTGTACTATGGCCCATAAAGGTGCTTTTGAAGCTGTAGATCGATCTTTGAAAGACATTCGAGATAGTGAATACCTAATGGGTGGCATAACTGTTCTCTTAGCTGGTGATTTTCGACAAACTCTTCCAGTGATCCCCAAAGGAACAAGAGCAGATGAAATAAATGCTTCTTAAAATAGGAAATGGATTATTTCCAACCCATGATGGCAAAATAACTTTACCATCAACTTTGTGTCATGTTGTGAAAAGTATTGAATAACTAACTCTCAAAATATTTCCGGATATTTCAAAAATCACTCGAATGGTTTTCAGAACGTGCTATTTTGACTGCGAGAAATGACAATGCATTGGAAATAAACGAGTTTTTATTAAAATCATTTAAAAGTGAAGAAATGACATATAATTCTGTAACTGAAATCGAAGATGCAGTTCATTACCCCGTCGAGTTTCTTAATTCATTAAATCCGGCTGGCCTGCCTCAACATAAATTAACTTTGAAGATTGGTTCACCTGTAATGTTGATTCGCAACTTGAAGCTGCCAAAACTGTGCAATGGTACAAGATTGCAAGTTAAAGTCCTTCATAAGAATGTTGTCGAAGCAATTATCTTTACTGGCAATGGTATAGGGGAAACGGTTTTTATACCGAGAATTCTATTAATACCTTCTGATTCTGAATTGCCAATTCAATTTAAAAGATTGCAATTTCCTTTAAAAGTTTGCTTTGCCGTAACAATTAATAAATCACAGGGACAAACTCTCAAATTAGCCGGACTAGATTTAAGACACGATTGCTTCTCTCATGGCCAATTTTATGAAGCCTGCTTAAGAGTCAGTTCACCAAAAAGTTTAGTTGAATTAGCACCTGACGGAAAAACAACCAATGTCGTTTATCAAGAAGCTCTTAACAGTTGTTAATAATTGCAAATTAAATTCAACAAGTGGATAAGGCCTACTGGGGAAACCACAATAAAAAATTACGCACCTGATTCTCTACCTCAATGGTGGCGTGGAAAAGAGAATATTAAATACTTTGCTTTAATTTGTTGTTAAATATTTTCTAATTTATTTATTTTACATCTATCTTTTATTGCTAAAATAATATAAACTATCTGCGCAGCGAAGTAAGCGGGGCACTTACTATGTCGTATAAACGGAAATGTAGGATTTCATCAGATGTACATACATACATTCGCTTTGCATCGCAACGGACGTGTTTTTTTATGCGCTTCGCTTTTTTACTATTGTGCGTATTATTTCTGCTATTAATTTCGCGTCTTTGTGTAAACTAATAGTTTTGTGACTTTGTGTTTTGCCGGTTTGCCTAAACCCAAAGTGGACAGTAAATTAACAATTTAATTTGCATTTGTTTTAAAGTGATTCCAAACACAACAACAAACTGCAGTCCAGCATACTGAAAAATTTGCTCAACTTGCTGCCGCCTGCTTTTGTTTTGTTTTTGTGTTTTTACGCTCACTCTCTCTCTCTCTTTTTTTCAAGCGCTTCGCTCCCAGTGCATTAAACCGTTTCTTGATCGTTTACTCTAACGCGCTCTTTTGTGTTGGTGTTGGTCGCGGTCAAACTCTTCTCCGTTGCTTGTTGCTTTCGGTGGTCGCGCTCGCGCCGTTTTTTTTTGTGAAGCTGTGAAGTAAGTTTTGTTTGTAGCTTTACTATTGCACTTTAGGGTGGACCTGTATTTTAATAATAACAATTTTCTGCAGCTATATTTTTTTTTTATTTTTTATTTGCACTTTTCTTCCCTTTTAATAAATTAAATAAAAATGTCTGTCTGCTGCTATGCGAATTGTCAAGTCCGCGCAAACTCAAAAATGGGTTTTGTCTGCTGCTGGATGTGCACAAATGTTGCTCATGAGCAATGTGCCGGCATTACTGGCCGTGTTTCAGACCTCATGAAGGATACTAATTTAGAGTGGCCGTGTTGGTCATGTTTGGAGAAAAAAAAAGACATTGTAAGCTTTATAAATACTCAACTTGGCTTAGAGGGCATTTTCTGCCAGTTGAATAAACTGTGTGAAAAGTTCTCATCGGTTCAAAGAAACCTTAACGAGAAAAATCTCGTAATGGATTCTCCAAAGCGTAAAAAGGCCAACGTTGGGCAGTTATCGGGCTCTGTGATGTCGGAAAATACTCCAAACGCTCCGATACCGCAGGGTAAAGTAAATAAAAATCTTCATGTCCCTCCAACTAAAATTATCGAGAACTTAGATGATATACCAATAACTCCCATGGATATTGTGCTATCTGATCCCGATCCTTCGGTTTCTTTGGTGGTTAGTAGTGTTGATGTTAATCAACAAAAAAACTCTATCAAACTTAAAGAGCCAAATATTCAGTTATCCAAGACTGAGTCTTCCAAACCAGCCTCAGTGGATGATATAATTAAAAAATTTGTTGCTGTTCCACCTAAAAAACAAATATTTGTTTCAAGGCTTCCCCCTGATTTAACATCAGATGATGTCAAGGTCTATATCAAGGCCAAATCGAATGCCAATTTCACGGTGGAGAAATTCAAATTTGCTTATGATCGGAACATTTCGTCTTTTAAAATCAGTGTTCCGAATCAAGATTTTTGCACTATATGCTGCAAAGAATTTTGGCCAGAACACATAATTGTGAAAGAGTATACTGCAAGGAAAAAAAATCGGCCCCCGATTGTATCTACCCTTCTGGTGGTTGGTTCTAAGGTAACTCTCCCAATAACTGATAGTTCAAAAAACTAACATCCTCCTTCTTACTTGGCTATCAGAATGTAAGAGGTCTTTGTAGTAAACTCACTAGTTTATACCTTAATAGTCTTTCTTTCTCCTTCCATGTCATTGCCTTTACTGAAACGTGGTTAAGGCAAGACATTCTCAATTCCGAAATTCTATGTAGTACATATTCTATTTACAGAAAGGACCGTACTCTTCGGCGTGGTGGTGGAGTGCTTATTGCTGTGAATGTAGACTTTCCTTCTGAAACAGTCGTATTAGATAGTTCTTTTGATATAGAGTTTATTGCTGTAAAGCTAAACATTTGCGGTATTAACATTTTTATCACTTGTTCGTATATACCTCCTTCTTCTGATCTCTCTATCTATGAGACACATCTATCTGCTATTCATTCTGTCTCTGCCTTGCTTTCTGATCGTGATTTTCTTGTAGTTCTTGGTGATTTCAACATTGCTGAAGCTACTTGGATTTCTTGTCCTGACTCTGGTGCCCTGACTCCCACGGCCCCGAATGAATTTTAATCGACCTACTTGGGATGTCATTGAGTCAAATTAATGCTATCCCAAATTCTCTCAATAAAATGCTTGATCTGATTTTTGTTTTGGATTCATCATCTTCATCCGTTTCCCGTTCCCAGCCTATATCTTATCCCGAAGACTTATACCATCCTACGTTTGAGCTGTTGATTAATTTACCTTCCCGAACGCGTTGCAATTTCAGGATGCCTTTGAATCGAGTTCGTCATTTTCGGAAAACTGATTTTGAGGGACTCGCTCTGCTTTTATCCCAAACTGACTGGTCTCTCCTCTACGAGTCTGACGACTTGGACGTGGCAATCAGTATTTTTTATAATACCTTATATTCTTTATTTGATTTATGTGTCCCGGTTGGTGAGCTAAACAGGTCTAACAAACCTGTGTGGTTTACCCGAGAGTTGACAATTCTCAAAAATCGAAAATCTAAACTCTACAAGAGATTTAGAAAGAGCGGCTCATCGGTAGCCTATTCTGCATACTTGATTGCTCGTGCCAGTTTTGATATCTTAAATAACCTATGTTATAAGAATTACCTGACTCGGTGTAGATTACAGTTTCAGCAGGATCCAAAGCGATTTTTTGATTTTGTTAATGCGAAGCGTAGGTCATCGACACTCCCAACGGAAGTATTCTTTGAGGAAACGGAGGCCAATTCTGATCAGGAGATTGCAAATATATTTGCCCAATTTTTTCAAACGACTTATAGCTCATGTCAATCTCAAGTCGGTTTGCCTTACCCTTATCGGGTTAATGGCTCGAATCGCATCTTTGGACTGAAAATCACTGAAAACTCACTTTTAAATAATCTTCATGTTTTGAAACCTATATTTTCCCCAGGACCTGACGGAGTGCCAAGCTGTGTGCTTAGACACTGCGCTCATGGTCTTTTAAAGCCGTTGCTTAAAGTGTTTAACTTGTCCCTGGAGTTAGGCTCCTTTCCAAAAATTTGGAAAGAGTCATTTATTATTCCTCTCCATAAAAAGGAAACAAATCTAATGTTCAAAATTATAGGGGTATCTCCAAGTTGTCTGCTATTCCTAAGATTTTTGAAAAATTAATAACCTCCCATCTTCAACACCTTTGTAAATCTATTATTTCACCGTGCCAGCACGGATTTATGAAACAAAGATCTACTACCACTAACTTGTTAGAATTTACTTCGTTTGTTATCAAGGGTTTTCAGTACAAATTGCAGACTGATGTTATTTATACTGATTTTAGTAAGGCTTTCGACTCTGTAGATCATCATCTCCTAATACATAAACTAGAACTCTTGGGCTTTTCAAATATTCTAGTTCTTTGGATTAAAGACTACCTTACTCTTAGAACTCAGAGGGTTTTATTCAAAGGGTCCGTTTCCAAGACGGTTCAGGTCACTTCAGGCGTTCCTCAGGGTAGTCATCTTGGTCCTTTATTATTTATTTTGTTTATAAACGATCTTCCATCGGTTATAAAGTTCTCTCGGGTTTTGATGTACGCTGATGATGTAAAGTTATGCACGTCAGCTGCAACTCCCCTAGCTGCTCAACAGCTTCAAAGAGATTTAGACAACTTTCAAATGTGGTGTAAAGTAAATTTTTTAAATCTTAATTACAGTAAATGTAAAGTAATGTCATTTTTTAGATGTTTGCCCTTTTTAAATATTTATTTTCTTGACAACAAACCACTAGATAGAATTGAATGGGTTGACGATTTGGGCATCCTTATGGACCCAAGGCTTAAGTTTGACAAGCATATTTCTACAATTTCCAATCGAGCATCTGGTGTCTTGGGGTTCATTAAGCGCTGGTCGAAGGAGTTTAACGATCCCTACTTAACAAAAACTCTGTATACTTCTCTTGTACGACCGATTCTGGAATATGGATCTTGTATATGGTTTCCGAAATACGAAATTCATCAGAATAAAATAGAATCGGTACAAAAACAATTTCTGCTCTTCGCACTTAGAGGTCTTAACTGGGACACTAACAATAATTTGCCGTCTTATCGTAGTAGACTTTTACTAATAGATCTTCCTTCTCTGAGTGATCGTAGAATAATGCTTTCATTTTCCTTTTTTCACAAATTAATTAATGGTGAAATTGATTCTTCTGAATTAATTAACCAAATTAACTTTGCTGTTCCTATTAGAAATACTAGAAATTTTGTACCTATAGCTCTTCAAACTTGTAATTCTAATTATGCTCTTCATAACCCTTTTCGTATTCTGTGTTCTATTTATAACGATCTTTCCCACTTAATACACAGTGCCACTCCTACTTGCTCTTTTAAAAAGTTAGTTTTGTGTCATTTGTCTACATGTTCGCGACTATCGTAACCGCACGATAAGCGGAGCGCCCCTCGGTCGGATGGGCGGGAGGTGGGTCGCTTTGTGCGTGGGTCCGCGCGTTAACAAGCCGGTGCTTGGTATCGTTGGGCCACTTGACTGTACTGTTCGTTAGTACATCTACGTGCAATAAATGTGCAAGTGAATACACAGGGGCTTCAACACACGGTTATTTTCAAACGTTATAATTGCTTGCATTCGAAAATCGAGCGCGTAGCGCGAGGGGGGTTGGCGAGTGAAGCGAGCAGGGGGGGACCCCCTAGTGATATATATAATCATTTGAAGCTTTAATCATTATTACAGGGGTAAGCCTTTTGCTTTTCTACTGAAATATTTTGTATTTATTATTATTTCAGTGTGTTTTTTTATACCCTTAACCCATAAAATGGGTAAATAAGGGTATAATGGTTTTGTGCAAAAGTATATAACAGGCAGAAGGAAGCATCTCCGACCCCAAAAAGTATATATATTCTTGATCAGCATCAATAGCCGAGACGATATAGCCATGTCCGTCTGTCTGTCTGTCTGTCCGTCTGTCCGTCTGTCTTTCTGTATGAACGCGTGGATCTCAGAGACTACAAGAGCTAGAGACTTCAGATTTTGGATATAAGTTCTCCTATACCATGAGCAGAACAAGTTTGCTTCAAATTATCGATAGCTATTATGGTTTCCGATATACACATAATATCGATAACAAATAATATCGAATTTAGAAAATCTAAAAATGAGGGTTGAAATAATGGGTAACGATAGAACTTTTCTGAAAATTTCGTCCAAATCGGTTGGGAAACACCGGAGATATTGAACTTAATCGATTGAAGCTAAGCCAGTATACCAAAGTCTTACATAAATTTAATTTATTTATTGCAACTGGGTTCAGGGTATCTTCTAGTCGGGCTCTCCCGACTAGAGCCTTCTTACTTGTTTATTTCTACGTATGATGTATTGGCGGTGTAGATGGCTGCGTCATCAGCAAGTAAAGAAAGCTTGAAATTTATTGAGAGTGGTATATAATGTGTGTATATACATATTTAATAGAACTGGTTATAGGACTTAAGGGTTAGGAAGGGAGTTGTGCAATTGAATCCAAATCTAAACCCATGTTGTGTTGGGGGTGTATAATATGTGTGTTCAGATAACGAACCAAACGAGCTTTAATAAGTTTTTCCAATAACTTGTCAACAAGTAAACACTGTTTAAAAAGTTGAGATAAGAAACTAAAAGCGGATGGAGAAACATTTTTCAGACAGATATTGCGAATTCCATTAACTCATGGAGATTTTCTTATCACTAAAGCATTAAGGTACACTTAAGGTAGATGGAAGCTGTATTGGAAATTCATTAGGACACTCTCCTGAATGAATCGAATGTGATTCCCTAATGCTTTTTATCTTATGTGATTTTTCTAAGTGTCTTCGAAAGCATTTAAAATTAGTAAATGTTATTTTGCAGTTATTTTGAGCGCAAGTACATTTCAAAAATTTAGTTGTTAATTGATGGTCAACCTTGAAATGGCAAATTAATTGCATAGAGTTGAGAATTGCTTATAAAACTAAAAACCGGAATTGATTTTTAGTAACACAATTTATCCGTTAGATTTATGAATTAAGCTTGTTGATAAGACTGGTTATCTTAACCGATTTAAAATCACAAAATATACAAAGAATTCGCCAATGTCGGTATCGGAAAGCCCCTTTACCATAAGGAGTGGCTGAAAATGGGAAAATATTTTTTAATTATACCCACAATTTTGCATTGGTAAAGCTCTCCTGGCCGTCCAGAATTGTGACCTTTTTATTTCTTTTTTTGCACATAGGATAAGCACCCCGTTGAGCAGGATGGTGTAAATTTAATTCTCTGGATCTATTGGAAACACAACAAGTGGAAACGTTGCAGTCGGACGCAACCGACTGCGGCATACTCGATACCAGAATTAAAACAGGTAAAAAGAGGCCTGATTGCAAAGGGGTACGGATGGGGCAGGGATTTACGCTGCCTTAAAGATTCTCCGATGCAGATGGGGATGCCGCCAACTATCTTCCTTCCAAATTTGGTGACTCTAGCTCGAAGTTTGTAAAAGGTGGAGAAAGTGGGGCTGGGGGCGGTATGGGTGGGTGTGGCATCGAAATTTTTACTGCAGATCTTTGTGAAATGTCAATTGCTATCTTCATACCAAATTTGGTGACTCTAGCTCGAAGTTTGTAAAAAGTGGGGAAATGGGGGCTGGGGGCAGTATGGCTGGGCGTGGCATCCAAATTTTTGGTGCAGATCTTTGTGGAATGTCACTTGCAATCTTCATACCGAATTTTGTGACTCTAGCTCGATGTTTGTAAGAGCTGTGAAAAGGGGGGCTGGGGGTGGTATGGGTGGGCGTGGCATCCAAAGTTTTGATGCAGATCTGTGTGGAATGTCAATTGCTATCTTCATACCAAATTTGGTGACTCTAGCTCGAAAATTGTAAAAAGTTGGGAGAGGGGGGCTGGGGACAGTATAGCTGGGCGTGGCATCCAAAGTTTAGATGCAGATCTGTGTGGAATGTCAATTGCTGTCTACATACCAAATTTTGTGACTCTAGCTAAATGTTTGTAAAAGGTGGAAAAAGGTTGGCGAAATGGGTAGGCGAGGCTCCAAAACTTTGATTAAGATTTTTGGGGGTCGTTGGCAGCTATCTTCCTACCAAATTTGGTGGCTCTACCCTCACAACTCTGGAAAATACACGCATTCCCGTTTTAGACGAAGCGTTGGGGAGGATGGGGGCGGCTAGGGCAGTCTTGGTGGGCGTTGCATCCAAACTTTTGATGCAGTTTTTGGGGCGTCATCATCACCTACCTTGGCACTAAATTTGGTGGCTCTAGCTAAAAAACTGTGGGAGATATAGCTATTTCTGATTTCAAAATGCGGGGGGACTGAGCGCGGAATAGGTGGGTGTGGCTCCAAAATGTTTGATAAAGTTTTTTGGGGATTTTTAGTGTCTATCTTCTCACCAAACTTGGTAGTTCTAGCTGTGAGGATGTGTGAAATAGGTGGATTTGTTTTGAGCCAGCCCCCCTGTTATCGTAGAGACCCAATTTTGTCACTTTAACTTACTATCCCATAGATAAAGAGAATTCGAAAGTTTCAAGTCTCTAGCTTGAAGGGTGTTGAAAAAAATTGCGTTCATACCAAAGATGGGCGTCGGGATCGTTACATTCGGGAATCCCGCGAGTCCCGAAAAAATTATCGGGATCGGGTGGGATGGGAACGATTTTAAAAAAATCCGGGAAAGTCGGGATAAGTGGTCGATCCCGAAATTCCCACGGGTCCCGGTTAACCTGTCGGGACCCAAAAACAAGTCGGGACCCAAACAAAATGTACTCGGTAAATGTTCTGTATATATCGAAATTACGCACCGATTGCATTTTTTAGAGACACGATATCGGGAGAGCCCGACTAGATGATACCCTGAACCCAGTTGCAACAAATAAATTAAATTTATTAGATTTTCTAAATTCGATATTTTTATACTCGATACCGAAGGTAAAGAGTATATTGGTTTTGTGCAATGTCCGTCATGGTGTCTGTCCGTCTGTCCGTCCGTGTGTATGCAAGTTTTTTCCACACCCTTCAAGCTAGAGACTTGAAACTTTCCAATTCTCTTTATCTATGGGAAAGTAAATTAAAGTGTCAAGATGGGGGTTCTACGATAACTGGGGGGCTGGCAAATCGATAAATTCGATAACTCAAAACCGATAAAGCCACATTTTTCACACATCCTTACAGCTAGAACTACCAAATTTGGTAAGAAGATAGCCACTAGCAACCCCCAAAAAACTGCATCAAAAATTTTGGAGCCACGCCCCCCCATTCCGCCCCCAGACCCACCGAATTTTAAAGTCAAATAAGCCTATATCTCCCACAGTTTTTGAGCTAGAGCCACCAAATTTGGTGCCAATTTAGCTGATGATGACCCCCCAAAAACTGCACCAAAAGTTTGGATGCCACGCCAACCAATACCGCCGTAGCCGCCCCCAGATGCCCCAACGCTTCGTAAAAAACGGGAATGCGTGTATCTTCCAGAGTTGTAGAGCTAGAGCCTCCAAATTTGGTAGGAAGCTAGCTGGTAACGACTTCCAAAAAACTGCATCAAAGTTTTGGAGCCACGCCCACCCATTCCGCCCCCAGCCCCCTGCATTTTGAAATCAGAAATGGCTATATCTCCCACAGTTTTTGAGCTAGAGCCACCAAATTTGGTGCCAATTTAGCTGATGATGACCCCCAAAAAACTGCATCCAAATTTTGGATGCCACGCCCACCAATACCGCCCTAGCCACCCCCATCTGCCCCAACGCTTCGTCAAAAACGGGAATGCGTGTATATTCCAGAGTAGTGGAGCTAAAGCCACCAAATTTGGTAGGAAGATAGCTGGCAACGACCCCCAACAATCTGCATCAAAGTTTTGGAGCCTAGCCCATCCATTCCGCCCCCCTTTCCCCACCTTATACAAACTTTGAGCTAGACTCACCAAATTTGGTATGAAGGTAGCATTTGACATTCCACAAGGATCTGCAGCAAAAATTTGGATGCCACGCCCAAACATACCGCCCCCAGCCCCCATTTCACCACTTTATACAAACTTTGAGCTAGAGTCACCAAATTTGGTATGAAGGTAGCATTTCACATTCCACAAGGATCTGCAGCAAAAATTTGGATGCCACGCCCAACCATACCGCCCCCAGCCCCCCTTTCCCCACTTTATACAAACTTCGAGCTTGAGTCACCAAATTTGGTATGAAGATAGCAATTGACATCCCACATAGATCTGCACCAAAAATTTGGATGCCACGCCCAAACATACCGCCCCCAGCCCCCATTTCCCCACTTTATACAAACTTTGAGCTAGAGTCACCAAATTTGGTATGAAGGTAGCAATTGACATTCCACAAAGATCTGCATCAAAAATTTGGATGCAATTCCACCCATACCGCCCCCAGCCCCCCTTTCCCCACTTTATACAAACTTTGAGCTAGAGTCACCAAATTTGGTATGAAGATAGCAATTGACATCCCACATGGATGGGCATCAAAATTTTTATACTCGATACCGAAGGTAACTAGTATATTGGTTTTGTGCAATGTCCGTCATGGTGTCTGTCCGTCTGTCCGTCCGTATGTATGCAAGTTTTTTCCACACCCTTCAAGCTAGAGACTTGAAACTTTCCAATTCTCTTTATCTATGGGATAGTAAATTAAAGTGTCAAGATGGGGGTTCTACGATAACTGGGGGGCTGGCAAATCGATAAATTCGATAACTCAAAACCGATAAATCCACATATTTCGCACATCCTTACAGCTAGAACTACCAAATTTGGTAAGAAGATAGCTACTAGCAACCCCCAAAAAACTGCATCAATAATTTTGGAGCCACGCCCCCCCATTCCGCCCCAGCCCCCCCGAATTTTAAAGTCAAAAAAGCATATATCTCCCTCAGTTTTTGAGCTATAGCCACCAAATTTGGTGCCAAGATAGGTGATGATGACCCCCTAAAAACTGCATCAAAAGTTTGGATGCCACGCCCACCGACACTGCCCTAGCTACCCCCATCCACCCCAACGCTTCGTCAAAAACGGGAATGCGTGTATCTTCCAGAGTTGTGGAGCTAGAGCTTCCAAATTTGGTGGGAAGATAGCTAGTAGCGATCCCCAAAAAACTGCATCAAAGTTTTGGAGCCGCGCCCACCCATTCCGCCCCCAGCCCCCCCGCATTTTGAAATCAGAAATGTTTATATCTCCCAAAGTTTTTGAGCTAGAGCCACCAAATTTGGTGGCAAGATAGGTGATGATGACCCCCTAAAAACTGCATCAAAAGTTTGGATGCCACGCCCACCGATCCTACCCTAGCCGCCCCCATCCACCCCAACGCTTCGTCAAAAACGGGAATGCGTGTATCTTCCAGAGTTGTGGAGCTAGAGCCACCAAATTTGGTGGGAAGATAGCTAGTAGCGATCCCCAAAAATCTGCATCAAAGTTTTGGAGCCAAGCCCACCCATTCCGCCCCCCTTTCCCCACCATTTACAAACTTTCAGCTAGAGTCACCAAATTTGGTATGAAGATAGCAATTGACATTCCACAAAGATCTGCATCAAAAATTTGGATGCCATGCCTACCCATAACGCCCCCAGCCCCCCCCCCCCCCTTTTCTCACTTTTTACAAACTTCGAGCTAGAGTCACCAAATTTGGTATGAAGATAGCAATTGACATTCCTCATGGATCGGCAGCAAAAATTTGAATGCCACGCCCACCCATACCGCCCCAAGCCCCATAGCCCTCCTAACCCCACCTTATACAAACTTTGAGCTAGAGTCACCAAATTTGGTATGAAGGTAGCATTTGACATTCCACAAGGATCTGCAGCAAAAATTTGGATGCCACGCCCAACCATACCGCCCCCAGCCCCCCTTTCCCCACTTTATACAAACTTTGAGCTAGAGTCACCAAATTTGGTATGAAGGTAGCATTTGACATTCCACAAGGATCTGCAGCAAAAATTTGGATGCCACGCCCAACCATACCGCCCCCAGCCCCCTTTCCCCACTTTATACAAACTTTGAGCTAGAGTCACCAAATTTGGTATGAAGGTAGCATTTGACATTCCACAAGGATCTGCAGCAAAAATTTGGATGCCACGCCCAACCATACCGCCCCCAGCCCCCCTTTCCCCACTTTATACAAACTTTGAGCTAGAGTCACCAAATTTGGTATGAAGGTAGCATTTGACATTCCACAAGGATCTGCAGCAAAATTTGGATGCCACGCCCAACCATCAAAAATTCACCAAATTCGGTGCTTATATCTTTTACTACATTCGCAAAATAGGTGCAAACTTAGATGATTTTTTCCAAGATCTGCGTAAAAAAATCGCAGCCCACACAACACCTTTTGCCCCTAGCCACCACCTCTTTGAATTGGAAATACCTGAATATCAATATTCATTTAATTGAACGTAACGTAAGTTTTCCTAGCTAAGGATTTACTATAAAAAGCTGACTGCTAATCCTTATCAAATAGGGTTTAGCGCCATCTAGCTTGATCTTTTGCAGCTTATCAATTGATAGGTAAACACTTGGGTCCGTTTAGAAACTAGATGGCGCTGTATGGTCTCTTAAATTGTATAAATATGCAAATATCGCGATTGCGTTAGGATTACAAAAATGAACACAGCTTACATATATTTGAAACTATGGGCTGGGGCAGAACACTTTTCGGATCACTATCGTTTTTGTGAACATGTGTTTTGCTTGATCGCATATACATATACATAATGCACTCGTTTTGGCATATTTTTAAGCGTTGCCAGATAAGATACACCTACGCATGGAAATGCAATGCATATGCAATGCTCAAAAGTGTAAGTGCCTTTATGTTTTGCGCGAATTTTTATTTATTTTCTGGTTTTGCTCAATTTGAATGGAACGCTTAATTCCAAGGCTCCAAATTACGCAAAATTTAGTGCTGCCAGTAAGTGGAATTCTAATCATATGTAGTCTGTGGTTAGTAGTAGTTGAATTGCCAGAGTTGCCAGTAAATTAAAATTTGATTTGTTTGGCTGCTAACCACACCAATACATAGAAATGCAACGCAAACGCTATACTCAAAATTAGTTAGTCCCGTTACTTTTTGCGTGTATGTGTCTTTGCTCTCTTTTTACTCAATTTGAAACGAACGCTTTAATCGAACGCATCATATTTTGCAAATCAATATTAAACTTATTCTTTCTATTTATTAAAAAAAAACCATTACTTTTAATTAAATATACATAGCTTCAGAAATTGTTTATAACTGTGAGACATTTTAAATTAAATAATCGCAAGTGAATACAGTGAACAGTGCCATTGTGTGTGTTGACATACATATGTTTGTTTATATGTAGCGTCTTAAAGTGGATACACAGCAGCGGTCTGCTGCACACGGTATTCACTTAAGAAGTCTTTTTTAAGACTACTTAATTAAATTATTTCTTTATTTGTTATAAATTTTCAACTTATTTTACTTTTTTACGCCATTTGCATAATTTGACAACGCGATTTAATCGGTCGATTCAAGTTCTGTTTAATTTTAATTAATAACTAAAAAGATAAGTTAATATTCTAATTCTACTTTTTATACACTTATAACTTTCATATATAACTTTCATTTACATACAAAATATATTAATATATCTTAAATTATTTTGCAATCAATTGGCAAGCGTGCCAACTTAGCGTCGCAGTCTTGTGTGGCATTTTACACATCAATTATACCGATTATTTATGCAAAATAATTTGAATTATATTAATATATAATTTTATAATTATATTTAGTGCCTTTATAAATAAAATATATACTTATATATAAATAATATATTAACATTCAAGTTAAGAATTATTCAATTTTACATATAAACAAATATCGGTAAATTCGATATTTAAAGTTTTTTAATAAACTTTTACGTTTGCAGCTTTATATAAAATATCAAAAATTATATATTTCACGGTTTTTAATTTTAATTCTCCAACTGACAAATTTAAAATGCCGCGTTTGACTAGGGTGACTGCATCACAAAGATTGCGAGCGCAGGCAATTAGAACTAGAATTGTCCGTGAAAATGTTGAATATGTAGAAAGAGAATTAAGTTTAAATGCAGAATCCCAAAGAATTCGTCGAAACGACGAGGACTACAGAATTGCTGAACAATCAACAAACACTGTCCGAAGAGCAGCTCGCAGGCAAGATACAGAAATAAGAAGAATCGAACAGAGACAGAATACGATAAACCAAATACGCAGACGTACAAATACACAAGTTCGGCAAGCCGAACAAGCAGTGGACAGTTCGCGTCGGGCAACTAGGAGACAAATCAACGACATAAGAACAAACGAACAGGGACAAAATATAATTCAACGAGCACGGAGACGTACAAATATGCAAGTTCGGCAAGCCGAACAAGCGGTTGACAGTTCGCGTCGGGCAGTAAGGAGAGGAAATGATAGTATTAGGAGAATCGAACAATCACAAAACACAACTCAACGAGCACAAAGACGTTCGAATAGACAAGTTCGGCAGGCCGAACAAGTGGTAGACACATCGCGTCGGGCTACTAGAAGACAAAACGACGATATAAGGATAAACGAACAGGGACAAAATACAATTCAACGAGCACGGAGACGTACAAATATACAAGTTCGGCAAGCCGAACAAACGGTTGACAGTTCGCGTCGGGCAGTAAGGAGAGGAAATGTTAGTATTAGGAGAATCGAACAATCACAAAACACAACGCAACGAGCACAAAGACGTTCGAATAGACAAGTTCGGCAGGCCGAACAAGTGGTAGACACATCGCGTCGGGCTACTAGAAGACAAAACGACGATATAAGGATAAACGAACAGGGACAAAATACAATTCAACGAGCACGGAGACGTACAAATATGCAAGTTCGGCAAGCCGAACAAACGGTTGACAGTTCGCGTCGGTCAGTTAGGAGACAAAACGACGATATAAGGACAAGCGAACAGATGCAAAATACAATTCAACGAGCACGAAGACGGACCAATTTACTAATACGACAGGGGGAGCAAGTGGTGGACAGTTCCCGTAGGAGAATGCGTAGACAAACGAACATAACAGAGTTTATGAACAGATTCGTAGAAGGCTGGCTAGATCCTTACGCCGACAGGAGCTTGAGCTTAGTATTTTGATGCGAGAGCAAAATAGAGCTCAGAGAGCTCGGATACGTAGCAATCGTTTGCGTAGGCTAGCTGAGCAGAGCAGAAATTCAGCTAATAGGAAAAATGCAAGGAGACTAGCAAGAGAAGCAGCCGCGCAAGAGCCTAGTGAGCTAGAGCAAGAGAATAACCCCCGATCAGCCCATTGTCAATTAGATTCCAAAATAAGTGCTTTTAATAAAATAGTTAAACAAGGCCCTGACCAACTTTGCCTTTGCTGCAAGGGGCTTTGGTTTCCACATCAAGTGGACAAGATTAGATCTCAATATATTGAAGAAAAAAATTCATATAGTGCACAGATTTTGTTTTTATCGAGAGAATTTCCTTCTGAAGATAGTACCTACAAGTTTTGTAAGTCATGCAGTCGCACTATAAAATCAGGTAGGCTGCCAAAAAATTCCATTACTAATGGCCTAGATTTCCCAATCCTTCCCCAATGCTTAAAGGATTTGACTCCCTTAGAAGAACGACTAATTTCTCCACGTCTTCCATTTATGATAATTAAGTCATTAGGGCATGAGCGTCAAAGTGCAATTAAAGGAGCTATTGTGAATGTTCCCATTCCTACCGCCAATGTCGTCACCTCTCTCCCAAGAGCTTTTCATGAAGCTGAGGTTGTTCAGCTCCACCTCAAACGTAGATTGGAATATAACCATGATTTCATGGCTGAAACAATTAGACCTTTTAAAATTATTGATGCAATGCGCTTTTTAGTTTCCACTGAGCTTTATCAGAAGCATAATATTTCTATTAATGAACAAATAATGTCCTCACTTTCAACTGCACCTAACAATATGCCATTCTTTGCAACTAATGAGGACAGAGTTGTATTCGATCAAATCGCTTTAAATACTGAGAATCAGGAGGCCCAACAAGACATAGAAGAAGAGCAGCTAAATCCAGGTGGGCAAGAAACATTGTTAGATGACATTCAAGCAGATCAGGTGAATATGCAAAGAATTCAAATGGCCCCCGGCGAAGGCCAACGACCCCTTGACATGATTGGAGATGAGGATGCAGAAGAATTGTCTTTTCCGACTTTATTTGCTGGCAAAAAAAGAATGTGCTTAGAAAGTTTCACTACTATTGTTAGATCTGAGCTTAGAAATTATGATAGACGAGGTTGTAGAACCGATAAAATATTTTATAATTATAAAAAGTTGGAAATGATCCACATTAGAAGTAATACTTCAATATGCCTGCGAAAACACACTGCTCCTCGCTGCACAACTGCAGCCCATGCACTTAATGCTGATTTAGTTAGTAATTTAATTCTTCATGATGAAGGCTATCGGGTTTTAAAGGGTATTCGCTCATCTCCAGCTCACTGGGAAAGTGAAAAAAAAAAGGTAATGGCAATGATAAGACAATTTGATTTGCCAACCTTTTTTATCACTCTGTCGGCTGCTGAAACTAGGTGGGGTGAACTGTTAGTTCTGTTGAAGCGAAATGTTGATAAGGAGCACATATCCGAAGATAGTGCAATCGCTTTGCAATTTGCTGAAAAAGCAAGGCTGATCAGAGCCGATCCGGTGACATGTGCTCGGTATTTCGACTTTCGTTATAGACAGATTTTAAAACTTATGAAAAAAGAGGGCGGGATTTTTGGATGTCATCCAGTTATCAGATATTATTGGCGAGTTGAATTCCAACAAAGAGGTTCCCCTCACATCCACGGTATGTTTTGGCTTAAAGGTGCCCCAAAAATTAACTTTAAAGACGATGAAAGTAGAGACAGGTCTATTCCACCGGTAATAGACTTTATCAACCAATTTGTCACTACAGATGTGACAAATGTTGATCTTAGCCAGTATATTGAATACCAAAAGCATAATCATGGGCGTTCATGCATGCGGGAAATAAGGGGGTCCCGCATATGCCGCTTTGGTATTCCATATCCTCCAATGCCTCAAACACAAATTCTTTTTCCTTTGTCCGAAAGTGATCTCGGTACTTCACATCGCAAAAATCTTCAATCTATTCAAAATTTGTTAAATTTTCCTTTTGATCGTGATACATTGCCGACATTTGACACCTTTGATGATTTCTTAGCTCACGATCAAATCAACCTCACTTACGAGCAATACATAATGGCAATTAGGTCTGGTTTAAAGAAGCCACAAATATTCCTTAAGCGTTCTTTTAACGCAATAAAAGTAAACGCCTACAACTAACATATTCTTGCGATGCAAAGAGCTAATATTGACATTCAGTTTATATTAGATCCTTATGCATGTTGCAGTTATGTTATTAATTATATTAATAAATCACAGAGAGGGATTTCTAAATTAATGCGCGATGCCGTGGATGAAATTAAACAGCGCCACAATTACACAATTAAGCAAAAGTTGCAACACATTGGGCATAAATTCATTTCTGGCACTGAGATTTCCGCTCAGGAAGCCGTGTACTGTTGTATGGGGTTGCGTATGTCCGAGACCAGTAATGGTGATGTTTATATCAACACAGTACTTCCCGAAAATAGAGTTAGAATGCTTCGGCCCAAGCAACAACTTCAAAATTTAGCCCAAAACTCCACAGACATTTTTACAGTTGGTCTGTTAGATCATTATGTACAGCGGCCTTATGATCTTGAAAATATTTCCTTAGCTGATTTTGCCGCAAACTATAATTATAGCAAAATTTGTAGAGTGTCCCGCCATAATATTGATAGCGACGATGACGAAGAAAATGAGGTCGTGGGTTCCGAATCTTTTCCGCTTTTAGATGGAAGTGGTTTTATTAAAAGAAGGTCCAAGTCACGCATAATTAGATATAGGAATTTTAGCCTTCACAAGGATAGACAAAACCACTTTAGAGAGTTAGTGATGTTATTTTCACATTGGAGGCAAGAGCAATGCGATTTAGTTGACAGGAATTGTGAGGCATACTACTGGGAACATGAGAGCCGTATAAACAACGAACGTGACAACTACGACGTATTTAGAGAAAGACCAACTATGCTAGAAGACGCGCTTAGGGATGCTGTAGAGGGTGAAGATATAGAAGAAAATTTAGAAAATCAAGTGGTTCTTGATGAAGAATTTAGAGTTCTAGCTTTCCCAGAAATAAGTTCTCAAATGAATGTCCTTAATTTGAATGCCAATGATAACACCTCTGAAGAAACAGATAACGTCCGGCTTATTAAGCTTCCTCCACTCATATCCCCAGAAAATTTAGCAGATCTCGTAAAATCATTAAATTTAAAGCAAAAAACTTTTTTTTCTCATGTTCTTCATAACGCTAATATGAAGAACGTTTTCCATGAGTTTGTTGGTGGGGGTGCTGGCGTTGGGAAGAGTCGTCTTATATCAGCACTTTACCAGTCCTTAACTTCATTTTATAATAGTAAACCTGGATGTGATCCAACTTCGGCAAAAGTCATATTGTGTGCTCCAACTGGTAAAGCTGCTTTTGGAATCAATGGTTCCACACTTCACACTATGTTTTCTCTTCCCATTAACCAGTCTGGGTCCGCTTTTAAAGAATTGGGTGCAGATTTGCTTAATAGTCGTCGATCAATTCTAATTGATCTTAAAGTTTTAATCATAGATGAGATCTCAATGGTGGGATCAAAGATGTTTTCGTTTATAGACTCCCGTCTTAAGCAAATTTTCAACAACCGTGAATCTGCATTTGGAGGAATTTCAGTGATCGTTTTCGGCGATCTTAGACAACTACGTCCGATAGGAGATAGATGGATATTTCAATCCACTTCCGAGTCGCATAACCCTTATAGTGCCTTATTTGGGTCTTCTCTTTGGGGATGCTTTAAGTTTTTTGAACTTACAGAGATAATGCGGCAGCGAAATGATCAACCTTTCGCAATAGCTCTCAACAACATGGCATCTGGTCAAATGTCGACAGAGGACGTAGATTTATTTAAAAACAGGATTTGTAGAATTGACCAAGTTCCAGATGATGTCATTCATCTTTTTGAAACCAACGCCGAAGTTAATAGTTTCAATACAACAAAGCTTAACTCAATTACAACTGACCAACATATTTCAAACGCTAGAGATTTTGTAAAAGCCGCACATTTAAATGACTCCGCCAAGAGTCGAATTCTTGAGTCTATTGAGGATTTTAAAACTTCCCAAACGCAGGGATTACCCTATTCTCTCATTTTGAAAACCACAGCAAAGTATATGGTGACGGTTAATGTAGACACTGCTGATGGATTAGTTAACGGAGCAACAGGAACATTAATGGAAGTAGGATTCAGATCAGCCACACCATCAATTTTGTGGATAAAATTTTTAGAAGAAAGTGTAGGAGTTAATGCTCGAGCTAAGTGCTCACATCGTCAAGAAACTTCTTGGACACCAGTTCAGAAGACTATTAAAAGTTTTCAATACCATTCCAACGAGCAAATAACTATTGACCGCGAACAATTTCCTGTAGTACCTGCAGAAGCTATTACTATTTATAAGAGTCAGGGTGCAACATATAACAAAGTGGTTGTCCACACTTGTAGCAAAATGCGCCGAGAAGCATTATATGTGGCATGTAGTAGAGCAACCAATGCGTCTGGTTTGTACATAATCGGTGAATTTTATCCACCAAAACCTGATGCAGGCTCGGCTGTAAATCAGGAACTTCAAACTTTACGCTCCGAAAAACTTCTTAAGACGCATTTCGATATTATACTTAACTCTTCTGAATTTAATTTAATTTTCCATAATACGGAAAGTCTGCATTGCCATTTTAGTGATATTTCGTCCGATCAACTAATGTTACAATCTTCTATTCTATGTTTTGTTGAGGCTTGCACATACTCACACGAAACATATGAACTAAATGACTTTTCAACAGTCGTGCGACTAGATTGCACACCTAATCCAAGAAATCGACCAAAAAGAGGAATTATTGTTTTTATTAAAAATGAATTATACCAACACGTAAGTCTTTGTTCGACGGGTCAGAATTTTTCGGGTTCACATGTCTTTGAGTACGCGTTGTTTAAATATAAGTCCTTGGGGGTTCTGGTAGTGTACAAAAGTCCGTCTTATCCATTGCGCAAATTTGAAACAGAATTTGAGAACTTATTCAATCAATTCACTTTTTTAAGAAGCAATACCTTAGTTTTGGGGGACTTTAACTTATGTCTGCGAGCTCATTCAGGAAGTAGCAGTAGGGTTTATAACTTTTTACGCTCAATAAATTATAATTCACTTCTCGATTTAAATTTACCAACCACCAAGTCCGATACCCATATTGACTGGGCATTTTCAAATATTTCTAATGGGAGGGTCAACGCGCGAACTTATGAAACAATATATAGCCATCATAGCGGGATTTCGGTAAACCTTGAGAGCTTATTGATTGAAGAGTAATTGTTTTTGTTTGTGTTAATATTTATGTTTGATATTTTATTTATTCATATATTTTTATTTTATTTATTAACATATTTTTATTTGTTATTTATTTATTTTGTTTTAAGCATTACGTATTTATTTATTTTGATTTTTTCACATATGTATATATTTGTTGCAAAAATAAACTTTAAGGTAATTTTAAGTGTTTGATATTTTATTTATTCATATATATTTATTTTATTTATTTACATATTTTTATTATTTACAAATTTTTATCTGTTATTTATTTATTTTGTTTTAAGCATTACGTATTTATTTATTTATTTTTTCACATATGTATATATTTGTTGCAAAAATTAAAAAAAAATTTAAGGTAATTTTAAGTGGGGAACATGGAAATGATTTTTGATAAATTATTTCAAGTCGACTCGAAGGCTCTTACAATTATATAAGAGCCCCATTACAGTCGTGATGGCCTCCACGTGGTGTTCCCTGGATACCGATTGAAATTATTAATCGGGAGCAAATTCGAGCGGCGAAGTTAGGTTAGTTTTATATATAATTATGTTATACATAATTCTAGATAATTTTTGAAGTTACAAATTTTAAAAAAATCTTGTAATCTACATCTGTACTGGTATCGAGTATGCCGCAGTCGGTTGCGTCCGACTGCAACGTTTCTACTTGTTAATACTGGTATCGAGTATACCGCAGTCGGTTGCGTCCGACTGCAACGTTTCCACTTGTTTGTTATCGATATTATGTGTATATCGGAAACCAGAATAGTTATCGTTAAATTGAAGCAAACTTGTTCTTCTCATGGTATAGGAGAACTTAAACACCAAATCTGAAGTCTCTAGCTCTTGTAGTCTCTGAGATCCACGCGTTCATACAGACAGACAGACAGACAGACGGACAGACAGACAGACAGACAGACGGACAGACGGACATGGCTATATCGTATCGGCTATTGATGCTGATCAAGAATATATATACTTTATGGGGTCGGAGATGCTTCCTTCTGCCTGTTACATACTTTTGCTCAAAACCATTATACCCTTATTTACCCATTTTATGGGTTAAGGGTATAAAAAGCTGTATCAAAACTTTTTTATATGCAATTTTAGGCTCATCCTCTTCACCAGCTACTAACGCGCATATACTATTTTCCGCTTTGTTATGGTCGGCGGGATGCTATCGATGGTTGTGGTGCTCGAACAAGGGGTGGAGAGTCGTGCTGGTACCCGATACTAGATTGTTCGACTGCTTGACAGGTGACTGCTAGGTAGAAAGAAGGAGAGGCCGTGGATAGGCAAAATTTTTTAACTGCAGCAAAATGTGCGCCTGCAGAAAGAAAAATTTAAATAAAAGAAAAGTGCCCAAAAATAAAGAAATTAAAGTCTAGTGCATAGTGAGGCGCCTGCAGCATGAAAGTGATAGCAGCAGTGCGGTACAGACCGGCAGCCAAATTCACACACACACACGCAATTTCAGCGGCTACAGGAAGCAACCAGACCACCGGACGAGGATTGGCCAATCCGTCTGGGTGGTCATCATCTTTAATTTAAAAAAAAAAAAAAACAAGTTTGTTTCCGAGCTTATGCTCGTAGCTGTCCCTACCGAATCACAGCGCGCGCGCCCAGCTATAGTTTCCTGCGCAAACCACAACGCGCGCACGCACAGAAACAGCCGCCCGCGCTACAGCGCGCCACCACACGCACAGAGGGTCACAACAACGCAGCAGCCGCATAAATATTTATTTATGCGTGTAAATTCTCTCGCCCGCCCAATTATTATTTAATCCTTATTATTTATTTATTAAGTGTGATTTAATTTATGCATGATTTAATTTATTATTTATTTATTCGCATCATTTATTTATATATCTATTCTTAGTTTTCTGTTCAATGTTTATTTTGTTTCTAATTTAATAGTGTTTTGTTAAGTTTCGTTAATATTTATTTAATTATTTTGCACTATTATTTTTTTTTTATTTACATAAAGTAAATTTAATTTAAGAAAGCCAAAATGTTAAATTTTAAATATAAACATATTATTGTTATTAGTGTTTATGTAAACATGTGTGAGTAGAGATTTATGTGTGAGTGGGGCGAAGATGTGTTGATGTCGGGGTAGGTTGTTGTAATATGTTTAGGGAGTTGGCACGAGAACATAAATAGGCCAATTCATAGGTAGGGAAGGCACACATTAGGGGTAAATGTTAACAACTGTTTACCCAGTATATCCGAAAATTGTCCGATAAGGAGAAGAATATCTGCTAGTCTGTTTGCTGTTGTTTTTTTTTAAATATATAAATTTTTGTTAACCCGGCCCGCGTTGTATCGAGGTCGTATCCATCCCTGGGTAACCGATTTGCTAGCTGGCTATCGATAAAGTGTCAGAACGATTTTCGGTCTACACCTATATTAATTATAATTATTATAACTATAATTAAAATTTTCGGTTTAAAATTTTTTATTTTATATTTAAAGTGCTTACACTTTAGTTTTCACAATGAAAACTTTTCATTCAAAATGTTTTCATTTTAAAGTTAAGCATTAGAAACCTTAAATTTTAACTAAAATAATTTTTGAATCAAAATGTTACATCCCGATATCAGTACTTAACACCACATTGGTGATTAATTCATGTACAAATGTATACTATAAGCTACTATAAATTTATATAAAACTTTGTGCTTGGGGCGCACGGGTACACACTAGTAAGCAGCATTGCGTGATATTTCTTTGTTAATAGTTATTAGATTCCTTGAATATATGCGTGAGAAATATTATGTTTACATACTCAGTTTGAATTATTTGTATATTTTTAAGCTAATTTTTTAAACTTACGGACCACGAAAAGCCAATACCTATGCCGCGACTCGAACCTGAGACCTTACGATTACCACGCGTACGCCATAGCCATTGCGCTGTTGCAGACTATGTCTTATTGTATTTGGCAAATCGATAAATTCGATAACTCAAAAACGATAAATCCGCATATTTCACACACCCTTACAGCTAGAACTACCAAATTTGGTAAGAAGATAGCTACTAGCAACCTCCAAAAAACTGCATCAAAAATTTTTGAGCCACGCCCCCCCATTCCGCCCCCAGACTCCCGCATTTTAAAGTCAAAAAAGCCTATATCTCCCACAGTTTTTGAGCTAGAGCCACCAAATTTGGTAGGAAGATAGCTAGTAACGACCCCAAAAGAACTGCATCAAAGTTTTGGAGCCACGCCCACCCATCCCGCCTCCAGCCCCCCCGCATTTAGAAATAAGAAAAGCCTGTATCTCCCACTGTTTTTTAGCTAGAGTCACCAAATTTGGTGCCAAGATAGATGATGATGACCCCCCAAAAACTGCATCAAAAGTTTGGATGCCACGCCCACCAATACCGCCCTAGCTACCCCCATCTGCCCCAACGCTTCGTCAAAAACGGGAATGCGTGTATATTCCAGAGTAGTGGAGCTAGAGCCACCAAATTTGGTAGGAAGATAGCTGGCAACGACCCCCAACAATCTGCATCAAAGTTTTGGAGCCTAGCCCACCCATCCCGCCTCCAGCCCCCCCGCATTTAGAAATAAGAAAAGCCTATATCTCCCACTGTTTTTTAGCTAGAGTCACCAAATTTGGTGCCAAGATAGATGATGATGACCCCCCAAAAACTGCATCAAAAGTTTGGATGCCACGCCCACCAATACCGCCCTAGCCACCCCCATCTGCCCCAACGCTTCGTCAAAAACGGGAATGCGTGTATATTCCAGAGTAGTGGAGCTAGAGCCACCAAATTTGGTAGGAAGATAGCTGGCAACGACCCCCAACAATCTGCATCAAATTTTTGGAGCCTAGCCCATCCATTCCGCCCCCCTTTCCCCATTTTATACAAACTTCGAGCTAGAGTCACCAAATTTGGTATGAAGAAAGCAATTGACATCCCACATGGATCGGCAGCAAAAATTTGAATGCCACGCCCACCCATACCGCCCCAAGCCCCATAGCCCCCCTTTCACCACCTTTTACATGCTTCGAACTAGAGTCACCAAATTTGGTATGAAGGTAGCATTTGACATTCCACAAGGATCTGCAGCAAAAATTTGGATGCCTCGCCCAACCATACCGCCCCCAGCTCCATAGCCCCCCTTTCCCCAATTTATACAAACTTTGAGTTAGAGTCACCAAATTTGGTATGAAGGTAGCATTTGACATTCCACAAGGATCTGCAGCAAAAATTTGGATGCCACGCCCAACCATACCGCCCCCAGCCCCCCTTTCCCCACATTATACAAACTTCGAGCTAGAGTCACCAAATTTGGTATGAAGATAGCAATTGACATTCCACAAGGATCTGCAGCAAAAATTTGGATGCCACGCCCAACCATACCGCCCCCAGCCCCCATTTCCCCACTTTATACCAATTTCGTATGTGCATAAGCCGAAAGCGATAGACAAAAACCGCAAGAACAAATTTTTTGCATTCACAGTTATTTTTATACCCTAAAATAGGTAAAAAGGGGTATATTTTTTTTGTGCTAATGTATGTAACAGGCAGAAGGTAGCATCTCCGACCCCATAAAGTATATAAATTCTTGATCAGCATCAACAACCTAGTGGATATAGCCATGTCCGTCTGCCTGTCCGTCCTTCCGTTCAACACACATATGTCGATGAACACATCTGTATGTGCATTAGAAAACCAACTAAAGTTACAAAAGCCATATCAAAAGTTATAATCGCATCGATGCAAACACACTCACACACACATAAATACAAACGTACTTAAGTGTACGCGCCTTGCTTGTACAAAATTCATACAAAGACCAAATGTACATAACGATAACGAAAAGGTAGTTCTCGTTCCAACAAAAGAAAATAAACTATGATAATTAAGGGTAGTAAATAATAAAAAATTTATTTTTCAGAACTTTTTAAAGTTTGCAACTCATGTTGCAGCTTTTGCACCTCCTCTTGGCATTTTTTTTCAAGCTCTGATTTCATTGCTTGAAACGCTTTTTTGTTTTGAATTTCTATATTTTTTTGTTTTTTAATAATAAAATTTAATTTTTTATTCAATTGAAAAATTTTGTTATGCAGCGATTTAAAATTTTGGTGGCGCAGCTTGACATGATTTTGTTTTGGCTGGCGCTGCTGCTGTTGCTGGGGCTGCTGCTGCTGCTGTGGCTGGAACTGCGGCTGTGGCTGGAACTGCTGCTGTGGATGGAACTGCTGCTGTGGCTGGAACTGCTGCTGTGGCTGGAACTGCTGCTGTGGATGGAACTGCTGCTGTGGCTGGAACTGCTGCTGTGGCTGGAACAGCTGTTGCTGCTGATGCTGAAGCGGCGGCAAAAAATATTGCTGGGGTGGCACCGGAACCCAATAATTATAACCATTCATGGTCAGTCACTTTTGGAAATGAAATAAGCCAATACGAAAATGGCACACTGAAGTAAAAATTTAAAAATTCTCTGAGAGGTCAAAGAGTTACAGTTATTTCTGTGAATTGATCTCATCTACAGAAAACAATAATATCACATATTCATGCACTTAAACCAGTCGCACAAAGAGCATTTAACGTGACATAGCTCTCTTAAGTTCTGCTTGCTGAGATCGAATGCGGCGAAGACATTGTAAACAAACAGCGGTGGATAGAGAAATGACGAAATAGCGGACTCGCGATTTTTTTTCGCAAAGTGAGTGAAGTGCGAGACAAAGATTAGTTGTACCGCACATTGCATTGCATTCGCTTGCTGCCGTTTATGATGCTTTTGCTCCTGCTGTTGCTGCGGCTGCTTAGTAAAAAAAGGGTGGTATATACTTAATTGACTTATTAATTAATAAATGCAATATATAAAAATGTATTATTCATCTCTATATATAAAAGAGTTTGTCCTAAGTGATTGTTGACATTGCCAAGCCTAAACGAAAAGAGCTACAAGGCTGAAATTTTCACACAATATTTTATGCAGGTTGAAAGTGAGCACTAAGAAAGGAATTTTTATTTGGACAACTCCTTCAAGTACCTCCCATACGATTTGGAGCACTTTTTACCCATTTTAAAAAACAAATTACAATTACAACAATTACCCATTCCACTACTGTCGCCAGATTGTCGGACAAGCTGAGAGCTCGATCGCGAGCGAGAATACAAAAACAAAACAATGGGCAATGACGCCTTTGAGTCCCGCAAGCAAAGTGTCATAAAAAAAAGGTTCGTACACTTGCAAGAAGCGTTTGTTGTTGTTGTTGGGCCCGCACTGCTACTTTTTGTTGGTGTGATTGATTTATAAAAAACAAAAACAACAAAACAAAAATATTTTATGGGGGTGGATTTGCCTACTTGCTGCTTATATAACTTAGACAAAACTAACTAACATTATTAATATGTTATTGATATGCAATTGCGAACAAGCATAGGGCGTTGACATAAGTGCGCGTGTTGCTCTTAAGATAATCAGGTAATTACAAATCTCGCTCCGATCATGTTCCTTTGATGTTGCTCATTTACGCGCTTTGCATGTCAATCATAAAGTTTAATAACCCTAACTCCTCCGCACACACTAAATTAAAGCTAAAGGCAATATGCAATTCACTTAGCTGCAGCCTCTTAGATATGTTTTGCGTTAATTCAGTGCGTGCGAAGAAGGTAGCGTTACTACGCTCTTTGTTAGACTTGCAGAGCGCGCGCATACATTGTACTGGAATGCATACATTGTTGACTTCTGAAGCAAGCTAAAAGAAAGCAAAAAAAATGTTCACCAAATATATACCGTGCAAAAACAAACACACTAACAAATAGAAACTTAAGAAAATGTAATCTACATCAGCAGCAGTAGCATGCATTGCAAAAAAAATCTTACAAAATTGATTGACTGAACTTACTGCATATACATATAATATATACATACATATAATTGGGTCAGAAATACTTCCATCTACCTGTTACATACATTTGCACAAAAGCAATATACCCTCTGGTCTGTAGATCAAATGGTCATTCGCCAAGCAATAGCGTTCTGTATACACATCGAGAATAGGCAAATGCAAAGAAAATACAAGCTAAACACTTGCAAGTTGCTTCGAAATACAAAGCACAACATTTTAATACCCTATGTTTTAAAATTTCATAAACAGGCATTGCTAACAATTTGTTTTCGGTATTTAATTAACAAAATAATTTTATTTTTATACAGATTGTTTTTATCAATTATTTAATGCCAATAAGAAAGGTAATATGTATTATGAATAATACATTTTTATATATTGCATTTATTAATTAATAAGTCAATTAAGTCTATACCACCCTTTTTTACTAAGCAGCCGCAGCAACAGCAGGAGCAAAAGCATCATAAACGGCAGCAAGCGAATGCAATGCAAAGTGCGGTACAACTTATCTTTGTCTCGCACTTCGCACACTTTGCGAAAAAAAAAATTCGCGACTCCGTTATTTCGTCATTTCTCTATCAGCTGTTTGTTTTTAAATGCTCTTTGTGCGCTCGCTCTGCATGTCAAACATAAATCCTAATATCCCTTCCTCCTCCGCACTCTCTAAGCTAAGTTAAGCATAACTAAGAGTTTGCATTTAAGGGAATGACATTGCCTAATTTGTACCACCTACACCTAGCTCTTAAGTACAAGCGTTGTATGTAAGATCTCGGTGTGTGTTGTGTAGAGGAATAACTGTAATACTCTTTCCGACTTTATGTTTTTACATACAATGGTTAGGGAATTGGTTATGCATTTTAGTTTATATTTATTTTGAAGATAGAAAGTTACGTTTCGTTTCAGTTCATTTTTAAATATAGTTTGTATTAAAGGATAACATCGAAAGTTACTTTTTGGATCAGTGAGTTATTTATTTTTCTGATTTTCGTATTATTTATATACAATTCATATAAAATACGTATTTTAATGATAAGTTATAAAAAATATTTAATTTAAAACATTAACGATCAACGTATTTTAATTTCTTTTGTGGTTTTTTAAACACAAGAAAAATAAGTCGATTTTAGACTTAATAATTGAAGCAACATTATATATAGTTGTCTTCTATTTTGCATATTATATAATAGTTATATAGACGCTGCTTAAGTGCATTTAAAAATCAAATAAAACTAAGCAGTCTGAATATTCTTTTATAATAATATAAGTTGGCATATTCAATTTTATTGAACTCTATACTTTGTATAGACGCTGTAACGTTGTTCAGTGAAGTCAATTTTTGACTTATTTTGAAGTATTTATTTATTTATAATACTTACTTTAAAGTAAGTTGTTAATTTGTTTTGTTGTTTTTTTTTTAAACAAAAATATTAAGTCGATTTTGGACTTAATAATTGAAGCAACATTATATATAGTTGTCTTCTATTTTGCATATTATATAATAGTTAAATAGACGCTGCTTGAGTGCATTTAAAAATCAAATAAAACTAAGCAGTCTGAATATTCTATTAAAATAATATAAGTTGGCATATTCAATTTTATTGAATTTTATACTTACCTATAGACACTGTAACGTTGTAACAATCGTTTTGCAGTGAAGTCAATTGTCTCACAGCCAAATTAAAAGATGTCTATTGAAACTTTAGATATAAGTGGTGTTTTGGTGCCGCATTCAGTTGTTCGCATATTTGGTGATGGAGCCTGCCTTTTTAGATCTATTTCCTACCTTTTATATGGTAGGCAAGGCTTCCATGGCACCATACGCCAACATATTGTAACCCATGTCGTTACCAACTGGGAAACTTTTGCTTGCTTCAGCATGAACATAAATGGAGAGTGTTATAGCTCTTCTGAACAATATGAGTGCACTATGTCAAATTCATATACTTATGGTACTGCATGTGAGCTTCAAGCAGCAGTAGAAATTTATGCTGTAAATTTTCAAGTTTTTCTAAATGGAAACTTATATCTATCATTAGGAAATGATATGCATCCTGTGAAAAAATTGCGTTTTACCGGCGAATTAATGAATGGACATTTTGATGCTTATATTCCTTTAGAGGAAGTATTAACTCAAGATACCGATACGTCAAGTGAATGTATAACTGAAAATGTTAAAAATCCCGTTAAAAGACGTAGTCGGTTCACCGACAAAACAACACAAACGGTACGAAACATATAGTTGAAAAATATCTTGAAAAAAATAAGGGTAAGCACATAGAAGCATCAAAACGATATCAGGTTAATAATCCAGAAGCTCATAGAGCTGCAAAGAGAAGACATCAGGCTGATAATCCTCAAGCTAATAGAGATGCAGTGAGACGACATCAGGCTAATAATCCTAAAGCACGTCAAGAAAGGCGTTTGCGTGCATGGAGTGTTAAAGCCATGTCTGGCCTAAACTATTATTTTGAAATAGCTTATAAGTCAGATAAAATTACTCAACTTGGTAGTATGAATTTGATATGCAAACATTGTAATGCTTTAAAGTGGAAAAAATGAGCCTCTGGGTATCTGTTGCAAGGCAGGAAAAGTTAAGCTTTCACAAAATGAAAGTTTGCCTGATCCACTTAAGAGCTTAATAATTTGTGGACATCCCAAGCATGATCATTTCATTGATCGTATAAGAAAGTATAACAGCTGCTTTCAAATGACTTCTTTGGTAGTACAAAAATTATAAATGAAAGTTGGTCAACCTTTAAAGTCCAAGGACAAGTGTATCACTTAATTGGTAGTGTCCGACCTTTGCCAAATGAAGAAATGCAGTTTCTTCAAATTTATTTTGTTGGTGATGATGAAAGGAAGCTCAACTACGTTGCAAAACTATTCCAAATGTTGATTTAAGCGTAGTAAAGGATCTTCAATGTATGTTTCATCATCATAATCGTTATGTAAAAGATCTAAAAATGGCTCTCAATAAAATACCAATAAGTACTAAAGATTATAAATTGGTTATACATGCTGATCGAACACCCGCTGGTGCACACAAAGGGCTTTACAATGCACCTCTATTAAGCGAAGTAGCTATAGTTATTGTTGGTCAGCAATTTGCAAAGCGCGATATTATTATTGAAAGCCATAATAATAAATTACATCGCATTAGTGAGGTGCATCGATCATACGATGCCTTACAGTACCCTTTGCTATTTCCTTATGGCGAAGATGGCTATTCAGTGGATATACCACAATGGAATCCATTATAAAAAAAGGGAGGATCCAAAAAAAATTATATCTGCGTTAAGCTTCTACAGCTATAAAATAATGATTCGTCAATCCGAGATAAATCATTTAATTTATTGTCGTTCCCTTTATAGTCAATTTTTGGTTGATATGCATGCTAAAATTGAAACAGAAAGGTTAAATTATATTCGCTACAATCAAGCGAAACTCAGAGCAGATAGCTATATACATCTACAAGATGCAATAGGCCAACAAGATGTTGAAGCAGCTCAACTTGGTCAGATGGTAATTTTACCATCTTCTTTTACAAGCTCTGCACGATATATGCATGAAAAGACTAAAGATGCTATGACATATGTTCGCCATTATGGGCGACCAGATCTTTTCATAACATTCACCTGCAATCCACAATGGAATGACAGCAAAAGTGTTTTGATACCGGGTCAAAAGCCACATGATCGTCACGATATTATAGCTCGAGTTTTTCATTTAAAAGTTAAAGCTTTAATGTCACTATTGATAAAAGGTTCTTTGTTTGGAAACGTGCAATGTTTCATGTACTCTGTGGAATGGCAAAAGCGGGGCTTACCACACATTCATATTTTACTTTGGTTAGAAAATAAAATAAGATATCTGTGCCGAAATACCAAACGCAGATGAGGATCCTTTGTTATTTAACATTGTTAAGTCAAATATGATTCATGGTCATGAAAAATGGAAAGTGTACCAAAAGGTTTCCTCGACAACTACTTAAAGAAACTGTGACTGGAAAAGATAGTTACCCTCTATATCGTAGAAAAGCGATAGAAGATGGAGGTAATGCAATTAATATAAATGGTAATTGCATAGATAATCGTTGGGTTGTGCCTTACAACTGTGTACTTTTGAGAACATTTGAAGTTCACATAAATGTTGAGTATTGTAGTTCTGTAAAGTCTATTAAATAAATCTGTAAATATGTTAACAAGGGCAGTGATCAAGCATCATTTACTCTTGAAGACCAACGTAATGAAATTAATATGTACGAAAGTGGCCGTTATATAAGTAGCTCAGAAGCGGTATGGAGAATCTTTGCATTTCCCATACATGAACGTTTTCCGGCTATTACACACTTAGCTGTTCATTTAGAAAATGGTCAACGAATATATTTTGACCCCAATAATCCGCAACAATTACTTGACAGATTAAGCATTACACCCAAAACCACTTTGCTAGCCTTCTTTGAGCTATGCAAACGTGATGAGTTTGCAAGAACGCTTCTATATTGTGAAGTTCCACCGTATTTTACATGGAACAATAAAGAATTTCAAAGAAGAAAACGAGGGCATGATGTGCCAAATTTTCCTGGAGTTAAAAGAGATTCAGCCTTGGGAAGAGTTTACACTATTCATCCCAATAATACAGAATGTTTTTATTTAAGACTTTTACTACATTTTGTAAGAGGGCCAACTTCATTTTCAAATTTAAAAACCTTTATTGGTATAGCATACGCCTCATTTCAATTGGCGTGTAAAGCTCTAGGATTACTAGAAGATGATAAGCACTGGGATTCAACTATAGCCGAAGCTGTCATATGTCAAAATCCTACAAAACTGAGGGAACTTTTTGCAATAATGTTAGTATTTTGTCAAATTTCGGATGCTCTTAAACTTTGGAATATTTATAAAGAGAGTTTCTCAGAAGATATTTTAAGAGTCTTTCATATTTCACAAGACAGAAATATTGATCAAAGTATTCTGAATAATGTATTTAAAAAATGTCTGTTGTACATTGAAGATATAGTACTGTCTATTGGTGGTCAAAACTTGACTAACTATGGACTTCCACTACCAATCAGATCCGAGGAAATTGTTCAAAATAATGAATATCATAGAGAAACAAATTATGAAAATTGCGATGATTTTGTTGTTAATAATGAGCTACTCCTTACTGCTGAGCAAAAACAATTATACGAAAAGTTACTGCATAGCGTTGAAGCAGAAAAAGGATAAATCTATTTTTTAGATGCACCTGGTGGAACAGGTAAAACGTTTCTTTAAATTTATTATTGGCAAAGGTACGGCAAAGTAAAAACATTGCATTGGCCGTTGCTTCTTCCGGTATCGCAGCCACTTTACTAAATGGTGGTCGCACAGCGCATTCTACTCTAAAGATTCCATTTAATTTGTTTCATTTAGAAACACCACATTGCTCAATTTCAAAGCAATCTAATATGGCTGCTGTGCTCAAAGATTGCAAGCTTATTGTTTGGGATGAGTGTACTATGGCCCATAAAGGTGCTTTTGAAGCTGTAGATCGATCTTTGAAAAAAAAATCTTTGGGTGGCATAACTGTTCTCTTAGCTGGTGATTTTCGACAAACTCTTCCAGTGATCCCCAGAGGAACAAGAGCAGATGAAACAAATGCGTGCTTAAAGTCATCAATTTTGTGGCCCAAAATACAGAAAATTGCATTAACAAAAAATATGCGAGTGCACTTAAAAGGTGATAGCATAGCTGGTGAATTTGCAGAAATGCTTCTTAAAATAGGAAATGGATTATTTCCAACCCATGATGACAAAATAACTTTACCATCAACTTTGTGTCATGTTGTGAAAAGTATTGAATAACTAACTCTCAAAATATTTCCGGATATTACAAATATCTCTGAAAAATCACTCGAATGGTTTTCAGAACGTGCTATTTTGACTGCGAGAAATGACAATGCATTGGAAATAAACGAGTTTTTATTAAAATCATTTCAAAGTGAAGAAATGACATATAACTCTATTGATTCTGTGACTGAAGTCGAATATGCAGTTCATTACCCCGTCGAGTTTCTTAATTCATTAAATCCGGCTGGCCTGCCTCAACATAAATTAACTTTAAAGATTGGTTCACCTGTAATGTTGATTCGCAACTTGAAGCCGCCAAAACTGTGCAATGGTACAAGATTGCAAGTTAAAGCTCTTCATAAGAATGTTGTCGAAGCAATGGTCTTTACTGGCAGTGGTATAGGGGAAACGGTTTTTATACCGAGAATTCCATTAATACCTTCTGACTCTGAATTGCCATTTCAATTTAAAAGATTGCAATTTCCTTTAAAAGTTTGCCTTGCCCTAACAATCAATAAATCACAGGGACAAACTCTCAAATTAGCCGGACTAGATTTAAGACACGATTGCTTCTCTCATGGCCAATTTTATGTAGCCTGCTCAAGAGTCAGTTCACCAAAAAGTTTAGTTGTATTAGCACCTGACGGAAAAACAACCAATGTCGTTTATCAAGAAGCTCTTAACAGTTGTTAATAATTGCAAATTAAATTCAACAAGTGGATAAGGCCTACTAGGGAAACCACAATAAAAAATTACGCACCTGATTCTCTACTTCAATGGTGGCGTGGAAAAGAGAATATTAAATACTTTGCTTTAATTTGTTGTTAAATATTTTCTAATTTATTTATTTTACATCTATCTTTTAGGGGCACTTACTATGTCGTATAAACGGAAATGTAGGATTTCATCAGATGTGCAAGTGAATACACAGGGGCTTCAACACACGGTTATTTTCAAACGTTATAATTGCTTGCATTCGACAATCGAGCGCGCAGCGCGAGGGGGGTTGGCGAGCGAAGCGAGCAGGGGGGACCCCCTAGTAATACATATTACCTTTCTTATTGGCATTAAATAATTGATAAAAACAATCTGTATAAAAATAAAATTATTTTGTTAATTAAATACCGAAAACAAATTGTTAGCAATGGCTATTTATGAAATTTTAAAACATAGGGTATTAAAATTTTGTGCTTTGTATTTCGAAGCAACTTGCAAGTGTTTAGCTTGTATTTTCTTTGCATTTGCCTATTCTCGATGTGTACACAGAACGCTATTGCTTGGCGAATGACCATTTGATCTACAGACCAGAGGGTATATTGCTTTTGTGCAAATGTATGTAACAGGTAGATGGAAGTATTTCTGACCCAATTATATGTGTGTATATATTATATGTATATGCAGTAAGTTCAGTCAATCAATTTTGTAAGATTTTTTTTGCAATGCATGCTACTGCTGCTGATGTAGATTACATTTTCTTAAGTTTCTATTTGTTAGTGTGTTTGTTTTTGCACGGTATATATTTGGTGAACATTTTTTTGCTTTCTTTTAGCTTGCCTCAGACGTCAACAATGTATGCATTCCAGTACAATGTATGCGCGCGCTCTGCAAGTCTAACAAAGAGCGTAGTAACGCTACCTTCTTCGCACGCACTGAATTAACGCAAAACATATCTAAGAGGCTGCAGCTAAGTGAATTGCATATTGCCTTTAGCTTTAATTTAGTGTGTGCGGAGGAGTTAGGGTTATTAAACTTTATGATTGACATGCAAAGCGCGCACATAAAATAGAGAGTGAACGTAAATGAGCAACATCAAAGGAACATGATCGGAGCGAGATTTGTAGTTACCTGATTATCTTAAGAGCAACACGCGCACTTATGTCAACGCCCTATGCTTGTTCGCAATTGCATATCAATAACATATTAATAATGTTAGTTAGTTTTGTCTAAGTTATATAAGCAGCAAGTAGGCAAATCCACCCCCATAAAATATTCTGGTGTGGGTAATTTTTTTAGACGCACCAAGTTTTGTTTTGTTGTTTTTGTTTTTTTAAATCAATCACACCAACAAAAAGTAGCAGTGCGGGCCCAACAACAACAACAACAACAAACGCTTCTTGCAAGTGTACGAACCTTTTTTGATGTGTTAACATCTTTAGCGGCGGTAGGGTAACTTTAAAAAATGTCAATGTATACATATCACACAGCGTTAGCACACAGCGTTACCATTCTTTGGTATTGGTGAACTATGAGTCGATTGTAGAAGCGAACAGATATACAGACAGCAAGACAGCGAGCAAGTAAAATAATATGTATAAGCATGCGAGTGAGGTAGCGAATTTAAAATTTAGCAATACTTTTTATTCATATAATTTTATAAACTAGTTTTATAAACTAGAGTCACAGTATTAACTGAAAAAGTTTTGTGCTGTAAAGTATTTATTTTGTGCAACATTTATATATAATTTCTATCGATTGTTTATGCTATGTTATGCTCGTGTATACCGATATATTGTAAGCTAGTATTAAGGTATCGATGTTAGTATTAAGATTTATCAGAAAGTGTGGTTCGGCCACACTGATCTTGCCTCTGTCTCTTTTCCGGTTAACCTTACGCTGACAACATGTATATGTAACAGCTGCCGAAAAGAATCGATTAAACTATTAACCATCCTAGATATTTAAATAAATAATTAAGAGTGTTACAACTCAGAAGTGGGATACGCCCAACGCCCAACCTGTATTTAACGCCCAATCAACAAAGATGGGCTTGAACAAGGAAGAGATGTTAAATTTGCTGAAGGCAAATAACGTTACAGTGCCGCCGCTAGCAAACCTTGTGCAGATACGCAAATTAGTATCAGAGGTGACAAAATCTGCTGCCGCCCCGCCAACTGCTGTCCCAGCGCCCCCTGCGCCTGCTGCTGCCGCAAAATCTGCTGCTCAAGTGTCAACGCTGCCGTCGACGAATTCCGCTGCCACCCAGTTGACTGCCGTTTCAGCAACAATTCTGCCATCAACCTCTTCCACTGCCGCCCCATTGTCTGTTGTGCCATCAGCAACACCGCCGTCAACCGTTCTTGCTGCCGCCCCGCTGTCTTCTGTTTCAGCGCCAAATCTGCCGTCCACCGCTCTTGCTGCCGCCCCACTGTCTGCTATTTCAGCAACAATTCTGCCGTCAACCGATCCTGCTGCCGCTCTGCTGTCTGCTGTTTCGGCAACAACTCTGCCGTCAACCGATCCTGCTGCCGCCCCGCTGTCTGCTGTTTCAGCAACAATTCTGCCGTCAACCGATCCTGCTGCCGCCCCGCTGTTTGCCGTTTTAGCGCCAATTCCGCCGTCGACTTCTTCCGTTGCTGCACTTGTGTCTGCTGCGCCACCAGCAACCCTGCCGTCGACCGTTCTTGCTGCCGCCCCGCTGTGTGCTGTTTCCGAAACAATTCTGTCTGCCGTTTTCGAAACAATTCTGACGTCAACCGCTGCTGCTGCCGCCTCACTGTCTGCTGTTGCCGAACCACTTTTGCTGTCAACTGTTCCGGCTGCCGCCATGCTGCCTGCTGTCCAAGCGGTAACCCCGCTGCCCACTGCGCCTGTTGCTGGCCCGCTGTCTGCTGTTCCAGTGTCAACCTTGCAGTCAACTGCTTCTGCTGATGCCTCGCTGTTTGCTGTTCTAGCGTCATCTCTGCCGCCAACCGCTTCTGATGCCGCCTCGCTGTCTGCTGTTCCAGTGTCAACCTTGCAGTCAACTGCTTCTGCTGTTCCAACGTTAACGCCGCCGTCAACTGCTTCTGCTGATGACCCGCCGTCTGCTGTTCCAACGTTAGCCCCGCCGTCAACTGCTTCTGCTTATGTCTGCTGTTCCAACGTGAACCCCGCTGTTAACTGCTCCCGCTGCCGCCTTGCTGTCTGCTGACTAAGTGCTAAGCTTACCATCAACTGTTCAAGCTGCTGCCCCGCCGTCTGCTGTTCTAGCGATAACCCAGCTTCCAGTGTTGTTGAATCTAGACAAACAAGTGGCTGCCGTGAACCAGCCTCTGCCTCGACAACCTGCCGCTACAAGTGTTTCCCTTCCGTCCACGAATGCCTTCCCTGCTGTAAGGATTTGCGGTGCTTTAATTGTTTTGGATCTGGACACTATAAGTCCCAGTGCCCGCAGCCAATCAGACCAGCGAATTCCTGCTTTAAATGCGGCAAACTGGACCATATATACAAGAACTGCCCGTCCAAGATTGGAACTTCCGGTGTCACCAACGCCGCCGCTGCCGACGCAGTCACTCTTCCCCATTGCGGAGACGCCTTGATAGATAAAGTAGATAATCTACAAATGGTGAGTGTTGCCTTTATGTCAAATCAAGTGAAAAGCAGTGAGTTTACGAATATTTTTTCCCTTCTCGACTCTGGTAGTCCTAGAAGTTTCATTCGGCAATCAGAAGTGCCATCTTCATATAGCCTGAAGCCAACCCTGCTGAACTGCCGTGGTCTAGGTAACGACCAACTTACATCTTTAGGAAAAATTCAGTGTGAAATTAGAATATTCCAACAAACAGTATTCCATCAATTTGATGTACTGAGACTTTTTTGTTAAAACAAATTTGAAATTATGTAAAATAAAAGTGTCTTATACAAAAAGTAAATTACTGAAGTTAGATAAATATAAAATGAATTGTAACAAGAAACTCACTGCTGTCCTTAATTCACTTGATTTGTTTAGGAAAGATGTCAAACGCACAATGACCAAAAATGAGTCAACCCGATCGCTTAATGAAAATGAGTTTATACCTGCCAAATCACAGTCGTGTACCATTAAAATAGAGTGTTCCGTCATGTCTGAGTATTCGTTGAGTGATGCCCTAGCAGCCATTAATGCAATCGAGTTACCTGCTTTTAGTGAAAATGAGTTTAATATACAGCCTACTCTGCTGTTAGAACAATCTACAAAGTTGCAGTCTGTTATTTCCGCCTCCTATGTTGATGTCCCTTCCGAACTGATTAAACCGACCAATTACGAAATGAAAATCGAATTGACAAGTCAGACCCCTATTTTCTGCCGACCCCGCCGATTATCACATCACGAGCGTAACGAAGTGCGCCAAATATGTGATGACTTATTAACTGCCGGCATTATCCGTCATAGTAGTTCCCCTTACGCTTCCGCTATAGTGCCCGTTAGAAAAAAAGATAATACCTTAAGGAAGTGTGTTGATTATCGCCCGCTGAATAAAATAACTGTCCGTGACCACTTTCCAATTCCGCTGTTAGAGGATTGTGTTGAACATCTGGGGGGTAAATCGTACTTTACTGTACTAGATTTAGAAAGTGGATTTCACCATGTCAAAATGCATCCTGATTCGATTAAATACCCAGCCTTTGTAACACCTGATGGTCAATTTGAGTACGTACGCATGCCGTTTGGCTTATGTAATGGTCCTCCAGTTTTTGCTAGATTTGTATACTTTGTGCTGAAGGACTTGATCAATAGAGGTCAATTAGTGATTTATATGGACGACATATTGATCGCGTCGAATGATTTTAAAACCCATCTGCAAGTGTTGAGAGAGGCACTTTATACCTTACGAGTGAATGGGTTACGCCTTGAACTGTCTAAGTGTCGTTTTGCGCACAAAAAGTTGGAGTATTTGGGGTATTTAGCGAATTCTTCCGGTATCACCCCGAAACCAGGTCACCTTCAAGCCATAAAAAGTCTACCGGAACCCCGGGATAGGAAAGAATTTGAACGTTGTTTGGGTCTCTATTCTTACTTCCGCCGCTTTGTACCCAACTTTGCCAAAATTGCTTATCCGATGTCGCGCCTGCTGAAAAAAGATGCCTCTAACGTTTTTTCTGATGAGTGTCTTAAATCATTCCGAACACTGCAGTCCAAACTGATCGATTCACCGGTGCTGTCTATTTATAACCTGAAGTCTGAAACTGAATTACATTGTGATGCTAGTTCCGCCGGTTTTGGAGCGATGCTCCTGCAGAAACAAACTGATGATAAATTTCATCCTGTGTGTTATTTTTCGAAGACCGCTTCCGTCCCAGAATCCAAATTGCATAGTTATGAATTGGAAACCCTGGCTATTGTATACGCCTTAAAGCGTTTTGAGACATACCTGAAGTTCATTCCGTTTAAGATAATAACAGATTGTAATTCATTAGCGTTAACCCTTAAGAATGGTGGATCTTCCGCGAAAATTGCCCGCTGGGCATTACTTTTAGAAAATTATAACTATACCATTGTACATCGGTCCGGTATTTGTATGCCGCATGTTGATGCACTTAGTAGAATAGACACGTCTGCATATGTGGATGATGTGAACCTAGATTTCCTACTACAACTGACGCAAACCGTGATCCAGAAATTGTCAAACTTCGGAGTGTCCTGGAGAACCAAGAGGTTGCTGGTTTTGAGCTGCAAGATGGTGTCGTGTATCGCCGATCACCGACTGATGTACCTCAGCTTTATGTCCCTGCCGAAATGATTAACAGTGTCATACGAACAGTGCATGAGAAGCTAGGCCATCTGGCCACTGAAAAGTGTTGTACACAGATTAAAAAACATTATTGGTTTCAGTATATGAAATCTTACGTTAACAACTTTATTAAAAACTGCCTCAAATGTATTTACTATTCCCCTTCCGCTAATAATGGTAATGCTACCCTGCATAGTATTCCGAAAACCCCTCTGCCATTTGATACTCTTCATATTGACCACTTAGGACCCCTTCCGTCCACGCCGTCTAGAAAAAAAATATCTTCTTGTGGTCATTGATGCCTTTACGAAATTTGTCAAATTGTACCCTGCCGCTTCAACTAATTCCCGAGAAGTATGTCACACTTTAGAGACGCAGTATTTCCCCAACTATAGTCGACCTCGCCGAATTGTTAGCGATCGAGGTACGTGCTTCACTTCCGCCGAATTCGCTGATTTTCTGCAGTCCCACCATATAATCCATGTCCAGAATGCCACTGCCTCCTCCCGTGCTAATGGGCAAGTGGAACGTGTCAATCGTGTCTTAAGTCCCATGATTGCTAAATTGGCCGAGCCATCGGATCATGCCGATTGGGTGAAGCAACTTCCGAAAATTGAGTACGCCTTGAATAATTCAATCCACTCCACAACTAAATTTGCAGCCTCCGTCCTCCTTTTTGGTGTCGAACAGCGCGGTGCTGTTATAGATGAGTTAACTGAGCGTTTAGATGATAGGCTTATTAGTGAAGTGCCCTTAGTAGACACCCGTAAGATTGCCCTGCAGAACATTGTCAAATCTCAAGAGTATAACACAGAGTACTTTAGCAAATATCATCGCCTTGCCGTTAATTTTGAAGAAGGTGATTTCGTCGTCATCAAGAATGTTGATACGACGGCCGGCATAAACAAAAAACTCATTAAGCGATACCGCGGTCCCTATGTCATCCACAAGAAACTTTCGAATGATCGTTATGTCATCCGAGATGTTGAAGGCTCCCAGCTCACATAGCTTCCGTATGATGGTGTGCTGGAGTCCTCTAAACTAAAATTGTGGCTCACGTCTGTTTGAAATTGTGCTTTTGATGTCTGACCGCAGGCAACACCCGCCGTTTGGTAAGATTTCAAGCCCTCTATGATCTAGAGTAGGTGGAATCGAGGTCGATTCCCTGTCAGGACGGCCGAGTTGTAAAGTATTTATTTTGTGCAACATTTATATATAATTTCTATCGATTGTTTATGCTATGTTATGCTCGTGTATACCGATATATTGTAAGCTAGTATTAAGGTATCGATGTTAGTATTAAGATTTATCAGAAAGTGTGGTTCGGCCACACTGATCTTGCCTCTGTCTCTTTTCCGGTTAACCTTACGCTGACAACATGTATATGTAACAGCTGCCGAAAAGAATCGATTAAACTATTAACCATCCTAGATATTTAAATAAATAATTAAGAGTGTTACAGTGCAAGGGTATATTTATTTTTTTAATATTATTAGATCATTAATTGGAAAGAAATATCGATTATTTAAGTCTATGAGATTAATGTTTCCATCAGCAATGGACAACGTTGACATTTTAGCCATTTTTCGATATTTCGGATAAAATAAAATAAGGTTGATAAAATCTAATAGAAGTTGTTAGATTATTTGCAAAAAATTCGTTTAATATTCCATATATAACAAGCAAATATATTGTTTAATCTAATCTATCAAAGTAAAAAATTCATCGATTATCGATTTTCTGATTATCTTGCCATCGCTAACAATGCCGGGATTTGTCATCGCGAAAATAAACAAAAGCATTGTAGCAAAGTGAAGTGATTTTATATATTGCGCGAACGTAAACTGTTTTAGTGAAATACTTTTAAACTTTGTACATAATGGAAGTGAGTATATATCGTATAAGGGCTATTATACACACGGTGCACAATGTTTTGGTATATTTAAAATTCATTATTTAATTTCAATACAAATGAGCAGCAACACGAACAATTGCAACAAGATCGTCCATCTACGACAAATACATTGCCTGCAGAAGAAAGAAGAGAACAAAACAGATTAAAACAGGCAGAATATCGGAAGAGAAAGAAAATTGTTCCTATGCAACCATCTACGTCAAATTCATTGACTGCTGAAGAAAGAAGAAGAGAACAAAACAGGGCATATCAGGCAGAATATCGGAAGAGAAAGAAAATTCAACAACAACATACTACACAGCATCAAGAACAGCACCAAGCTCCACAACAGCAACAACAGCTGGAGCAGCACCAAGCCCCGCAACAACAGCATGTGGTAACAGCTGAAGTTCCAATGCAACCATCTACGTCAAATACATTGACTCCTGAAGAAAGAAGAAGAGAAGTTAGTATATTTCGTATAATGGCTATTCATTCATTCATTATTTAATTTCAATACAAATAATATAGGACTTATTAGTTCATTAACATCAAGAGCAGCCACAAGAACCATTGCAACAAGATCGTCCATCTACGACAAATACAATACAGCAACAACAACAAGAAGCACAGGATCAGCAACATGTGGAAACTATTTCTTACCATAATTTCAATGAACACATTAGCGCTCATAGACAATTTAAGCTCAAATTTATCAACAATCACTTCGCATATACATGCGCTGTTTGTGATAGATTGTGGTTCTCCGAAGATTTAAAGTCAATTCCTCTTGAATGCAAAAATTTAATTCAATTAGAATTTCAATAACGATCGCGTGTGTGGCACATGCCATTCAACATTATAAAAGAATAAAATTCCGCAGCTTTCAAAATCGAATGGCTTCAAATATCCGTTCCGACCACCGAATTTACCGGAATTGGATATTTTAACAGAACGTTTGGTGTCGCCGAGATTGCCTTTCATGCAGATTCGACGTTTAAGACATGGCCAAGGACAGTACGGTATACTTGGTCAAATTATAAATGTACCTGTGTCTGTCAATAATATGGTGCAAGTTTTACCGCGGAATATTGATGACGATTTTGCTATTAATGTGCATATAAAGAAAAAAAATTTATGTGTGTCCGATCACATGGGAGATGTGTTAACATATGTATTTTGTTACTGTATAAATGTTACATGATTCAATAGAAACAAAATAGAATACGTTTTTATATAAGTTTATTGGATAAGTTTACTATTTAATTTTTTATTTTGACATTTTGTACCTTTGAAAGCACAAAAGCTGTTTTCGCACTGCATCACAACTGATTTAGAATCAAGTTTATGTATCATATTTCAGTACTGACAAAATTGGTCTATGATAACTGAAATAGGATACATAAACTTTAGATTGCAGATTATTTAAATAACGGGAAAACACAGCATCAATTGTCGTTCCTTGAATAGTAGTTGGAGAGTCTGGTGAAGTATTTAGAACGAGGTTGAATTTTTCGAAGAGGAATTCAATAAGTGGCTGGGCTTCTGTTGTTGAAAAATTTGTATTGAAGTCACCTCCCAGTATTATTGGCATTGAAAAATAGTTCTCTTGTAAATAGTAAACTTATCCAATAAACTTATATAAAAACGTATTCTATTTTGTTTCTATTGAATCATGTAACATTTATACAGTAACAAAATACATATGTTAACACATCTCCCATGTGATCGGACACACATAAATTTTTTTTTTTTTATGACACTTTGCTTGCGGGACTCAAAGGCGTCATTGCCCATTGTTTTGTTTTTGTATTCTCGCTCGCGATCGAGCTCTCAGCTTGTCCGACAATCTGGCGACAGTAGTGGAATGGGTAATTGTTGTAATTGTAATTTGTTTTTTAAAATGGGTAAAAAGTGCTCCAAATCGTATGGGAGGTACTTGAAGGAGTTGTCCAAATAAAAACTCCTTTCTTAGTGCTCACTTTCAACCTGCATAAAATATTGTGTGAAAATTTCAGCCTTGTAGCTCTTTTTGTTTAGGCTGTGGCAATGTCAACAATCACTTAGGACAAACTCTTTTATATATAGAGATAAGCTTTACAAAAATTAAGGTAATTAAAGCACAATAAATAAACAGGTTTCTGGCCAAAAATAGTCAAAATACGCTATGTGCTATATATTTCGTTTATCGAGCGCTTGACGCTTTTTTCACAATAAAACTAGCATTTTTCGAAGCTTATTTAAAAAATTTTTTTTTTTTGAATTTAATGTTTTTTGAAAGCGTATATTTAAGTTTTTATGCTCGATACCGAAGGTAAAAAGTATATTGAGTTTGTGCAATGTCCGTCATGGTGTCTGTCCGTCTGTATGAACGCAACTTTTTTCCACACCCTTCAAGCTAGAGACTTGAAACTTGGGAAAGTAAATTAAAGTGTCAGAATTGGGGATCTACGATAAGTGGGGGGCTGGCAAATCGATAAATTCGATAACTCAAAACCGATAAATACACATATTTCGCACATCCTTACAGCTAGAACTACCAAATTTGGTAAGAAGATAGCTACTATCAACCCCCAAAAAACTGCATCAAGAATTTTGGAGCCACGCCTACCTTTTTTGAAATCAGAAATAGCTATATCTCCCACAGTTTTTTAGCTAGAGCCACAAAATTTGGTGCCAAGATAGGTGATGATGACCTTCCAAAAGTCATCAAAAGTTTGGATGCCACGCCCACCAATACTGCCCTAGCCGCCCCCATCCTCCCCAACGCTTCGTCTAAAACGGAAATGCGTGTATCTTCCAGAGTTGTGAGGCTAAAGCCACCAAATTAGGTAGCAAGATAGCTGGCAACAAACATTTAGCTAGAAGCACCAAATTTGGTATGTAGATAGCAATTGACATTCCACACAGATCTGTATCAAAACTTTGGATGCCACGCCCACCCATACCGCCCCCAGCCCCCCTTTCCCCACTTTTTACAATTTTCGAGCTAGAGTCACCAAATTCGATATGAAGATAGCTATTGACATTCGACACAGATCTGCATAAAAACTTTGGATGCCACAACCACCCATACCGCCCCCAGCCCCCCTCTCCCCGCTTTTTACAAACTTCGCGCTAGAGTCACCAAATTCGGTATGAAGATAGCAATTGACACTCCACAAAGATCTGCACCAAAAATTTTGATGCCACGCCCAGCCATACTGCCCCCAGCCCCCATTTCCCCACTTTTTACAAACTTCGAGCTAGAGTCACCAAATTTGGTATGAAGATAGCAATTGACATTTCACAAAGATCTGCAGTAAAAATTTCGATGCCACACCTACCCATACCACCCCCAGCCCCACTCTCCCCACCTGTTACAAACTTCGAGCTAGAGTCACCAAATTTGGAATTAAGATAGTTGGTTGCATCTCCATCTGCATCGGAGAATCTTTAAGGCAGCGTAAACCCCTGCCCCATCAGTACCCCTTTGCAATCATGCCTCTTTTTAAGCGGTTTTAATGCTGGTATCGAGTCTGCCGATATACCACGCCCACCCATACCACCAACAGCTCCCCTTGTCCCTTCTATTACAAATTTTGAGCTAGAGTCATAGTATTTGGAAGGAAGATAACTGGTGGCATCCCATTTGCATCAGACAATCCTAGAGACAGCCTACACCCCTGCCGCATCCGTACCCCTTTGCAGTTAGGCCTATTTTTACCGGTATTAATACAGATATCGAGTATACCGCATTCGGTTGCGTCCGACTGCAACGTTTCCACTTGTTTTAAACTGTGTATATCTCTCAGCGCAATAGAATGTACTATTCTTCTATAATAATAATAACAAGTAAGAAGGCTGTAGTCGGGAGAGCCCGACTAGAAGATACCCTGAACCCAGTTGCAATAAATAAATTAAATTTATGTAAGACTTTGGTATACTGACCTAGCTTCAATCGATTAAGTTCAATATCTCCTGTGTATCTTAACCGATTTGGACGAAATTTTCAGAAAAGTTCAATCATTACCCATTACGTCCTCATTTTCAGATTTTCCAAATTCGATATTTTTTGTTATCGATATTATGTGTATATCGGAAACCAGAATAGTTATCGATAATTTGAAGCAAACTTGTTCTGCTTATGGCATAGGAGAACTTATATACAAAATCTGAAGTCTCTAGCTCTTGTAGTCTCTGAGATCCACGCGTTCATACAGACGGACAGACGGACATGGCTATATCGTCTCGGCTGTTGATGCTGATCAAGAATATATATACTTTATGGGGTCGGAGATGCTTCCTTCTGCCTGTTACATACTTTTGCACAAAACCATTATACCCTTATTTACCCATTTTTTGGGTTAAGGGTATAAAAAGAACGAAATTCGCACTTTAACAGGTTACCTAGCGGGTCATTGCAACCTAAGGTATCACCTTAAGAAATTAAAACTTTCGGAAATCGACACATGCAGATTCAGTGAACTGGAGCCTGAAACATTAGAACATGTTCTATGTGAATGCCCCTCGCTAAGCAGACGTCGACTTCTACAACTAGGAGGTGAACTTATCCCCCCCTATATGATATGGGAACATATAGACCTTACCAAAGTGCTCTCTTTCATTAGAAGCCTCGGTATAGAGGCTCTACCCTAAATCCTACAGGCCGGCACAAAAGATCTGACATCTGGTCGCAGTGCAACAAGGCCCTAGTAATAATAATAATAATAATATATATATATATATATCTATACTATTATATAAAGAGGAAAAGTTTGATTTTTTGTATGATACTATTTGGCTCCAAAACTACTGGACCGATTTAAAAAATTCTTTCACCGTTGGCAAGCTACACGTTTCGCGCTGAACATGGGCATTGTTTCATTTTCAACAAAATTAGGGATGCTTACCTAAACTTTAAAAAAGCAATTTTGTGAGGCAATATTTAACTACTTTCAACTGCTTGCACTGCTTGCGACCGAAACTTACCGCAACTACTTGCTTACTTGCCACTGCTTTTTTGCTTAAAATTCCTAACTGGTTCCATCCTTCTGAGCATTGTATGAAACCTTCTCAATTGAAAAATATAGTAAAGCTATAAAAGTCTCGCAAACGACACAACTCTACTTTACTGCCAAATCTTTTACAGCTGATATTATTACATACATATATATATATCTATATATATATTTTTTTTTTGTTAAATTTGTTATTTTTGCTAATTTACTATAATATTTCGATCGTCATGAAATAATTTCAAGGGTATTTCATTTAAAGATGAGGAAATTAATAAAATTATTCAATAAAGATGAAATATTCGGCAAAGTGAAATGTTTCATGGCAAGTGTGGAGTGGCAGAAGCGAGGTTTACCACACTGTCATATGCTGTTTTGGCTAGAAACAAAAATCCAACCAGACGAAATTGATAGTCTGATAGTTGCGGAACTGCCCAACCAACAAAACGATCCGATACTGTTCGATATCGTAACTAAAAATATGGTGCACGGACCATGCGGAGAACATAACTTAACAGCGCTATGTACGAATAACGGAATTTGCACAAAAAAATACCCACGACGCACAGTGGGGCCTTTGCTCATTTAGCTTATCAAAAATCATATCTTCTAAACTAATGAAGCGATTTCAAAAATTTAAAAAGCAATTAATAGATGACTCAGCTTGTATAACTTCCTTTCTTCTCTGTATATCCTCACGAGGCGTATTATCCGTTTTTGTTTCTCCTGGCCGAGGAAGTGTGTACGCGAGCTTCAGAATAAATTCCATACACTTTATTCTGCAATGCAACGGAGAAATTCCATATTTGTAGCAGTTCTCCTCACCCGTTGAGTCGTCTAAACTGTGAAAGTCTTTTTGAGTTTTTTTTACAAATGGGACACCTCAATGTTGAGGAGGTGTTTGTAATTTCATTTAAGACTTTTCCATCAATCATTGTCAGGAAGAAATCAAACTTCACCGTGAATGTTTTTCCACTCTTGGTTTGAAAAACAGTAGGCTTCAGTTGGCTAATTTGATTTTGTATGTCGGTTACAGTTGATTTAATCAATTCAGACGACTCCTTCGCATATTTGAAGAAAATAGGGCGACAATAATGAATCGATGATGGTCGGCGATTTTTCCAATGTTCAGAAGTTTCACTCCTAAGGTGTAAGGGAACTACAGAAGCCATAAACATATTTTCATCCATTAAATCCTGGAGTTTGACTTCTACAGATGTCTCTGTTATTATTGTATTAGGTGGCACTGCTTCCTTTTTGGCAAATACAATTTTTTTATATCCGGGAAGAACTTTGACGTTATGTTTTTTTAAGAAGCTGCGTAAAATATCATATTTCTCCTTAGTCAGTCCCAAGTCCATAAATATGGAAAACGCTTCTTCGTGAGTGTACTTAATTCCGACTGAGTTTGGAGGCGTGGGAATACTTTCCTTAATCCTATACAGCCGTAAAGGACTGGCGACCTGCACAGCTTTCGTAATTGTCGCTCTTGTCCTCTCTTGTTCCTTCATATACTTGGATGAAAGTGCTTCCGACAGATGTTCAGCTGTTAAGCTATCCGTAGCATCCTGAAGCTTACGTTTCCTTGTAACACATGAACACTCCTCCATACTTTTTTGCGGCCTTCCTCTTCCTCGGCTAGTCGATGGGTAAACTTCTTCCTGTTCTGAATATCCGAATGTTGTACATTCCTCCAACCAATTTTCATGCTTTTTATGAAAGCCGACATGGTTCTATGGACCAAGTTCCATTTTCGCTTCAAGTTAGCGTGAATGAATTAAATTTGTGTCTGAAGCGCACAACTAGCGTTTTCGAGTACGCCAATCTCTTTAAGCAATGCCACTTGAAAATCGTTAGTATTTTCAGAAGCACGAAAAAGTTCAAAAATCTTTGAATTTGTTAAATCCATTATTGCGCTTATTCATCAAAATTTCGTGAATTATATTGAAAAATACTATTCAATCTGAAAATTTCTTATTGTTCGCAGCAATAAACAACAAGTGTTTCCTCTTATGAAGTTATGAAATAACTGTTGCCATCAAGTGACATATTTTGCACTTTATACCGTATTTTTGAGTTAGCTAGGTAAGCAAGCAAAATTGGTATAACCCTTTTCCAATTAGCTAGGTAAAAAACAATATATACCTAAGGTATTGATTTACATTAAAGATAGGTAAACGGGGAAATACAGAAATTAAAAAAAATAAAATAACCTGTAGTACCGCAACTTTCCATCAACTACAATTATATTTACCTGCCTCCTCAGACCTTTTCCATTCAGGTAATTAGAAAGGATAGGAAGGAAAAAAGGATTAGAAGGGATATATATAGACAGGTAGTACTTATAATACAACATTTAGAAATGTTGTCAATAAACAGCACACACGCTACAGCCAAATTTGTATGCGCTCTTCTTCTTCCTTATACCTGCCGCGTGTTTTTAACTCGAGGTATCCCTAGTTTTTTGGCTCGCGTTTCCAAAATGCAGATTTTCGCAGATTGTGACTATATACATATGAAAGGTATATATTATAGCTTTCAAATGCATGTGGTCCCACCGTAACTCTGAGAGATACTTTTTTGTTATAGTCCACGAAAGTTCAAAAAATGCCAAAATTTAGTGTATTTTTTAAACGATTCTAATTTAATAAGTATTTCAGCTATATTTAAACTGTATACAGAAAAACACTGAGATTGAATATACTTTTCAGATAAAGAAAAAAGATCGAAGATCGGTTGTGTACGTCGCCCAATATTCAGTTCGAAAGTGGTAAATTTCTGTAAAAATTGTCATTTTTTCGAACTCACGTAAAATTTCTCAACTTTGAGGAGCTCTACCACCCATAATTATTAACCGATTTAAAAAATCTTTTGGATCCATAATCTTTGAAGTATTCTCTATCGATTACATATTTCACTTTTGCCAAACGCGTCCATGAAAAAAATGATTTTTGATAAGCTATCCTAGAAAAGGCCCCACTGTGCGACGTGGCAGTATTCCACTCTGCCTCTTGCGAGTTTGAGGCTGCTGATGGAGCCCAAGAATATATCCACATCCTTGAGAGCTGGGCTCGCAGGTGGAACATCAAGCTCAACGCCTCGAAGAGCCAAGCTGTCAACTTTACACTGAGACGTGGAGAAGCACCGGCAGTCTGGCTTGATGGTTGTTCCTTGCAGCTTGGAAATCATGCTCGATACCTGGGGATCACATTGGACAAAAGGCTCTGTTTTCGCTCTCACTTTGATGGGCTCCTTAAGTTATGTCGGTGTAAGCTGGCTAAAGTAAATTGGATGATAAACGCCAATAGCGCCTTGCCTCTACGCTGCAAACGGGCGGTGTATAATACTTTGGTTGCTCCGACTTAAAGATATGGCATACAGATTTTTTAGAAATGCAGTCCATGTATCGTGAATTGGCACAGAGCAGTCTTACTTTCATTTATCTTCGACAATCAGCAAGCAACAGGCCAAAAAATTTATATGAAGGAAAATAAAGGAGTAAGCCTTGCCTGTTTTCACTATAGCTATAGTCTGCCTATGTTTACGAGATCTGCTCAAAAATCACACATTATGTTTACGGACAGTTATAACTAAATAAGCAATAGAAAAACAAGCTATATATGTAAAGTACTCGTTAAGGAATCATATGCAGTGTTCAGTAAATAATCAAGTTCAATACGGAGCGAATTACCAAAGCGAAATTCTTATTATACTTCTTTTCCAACTTTCTCATTCCTTTGCCATAGCATCTGCCGTTATAAAACAAATACTCCAAGAAAGAAAATTGCTTATGGGAGAAATCTGGAGTTTTCCCAATACTCCAACCATTGTCGCCCCCTATAAACAATAGAAAATGATAATATTTATGACATTAAAACAGAAACATATATTGAATTGAAACCAAACTACCTCCTATTACTTTGCTCAATACGAAACAAGTTAATGAGATCATGAATGTACTTAAAATTTAAAATACTACTTAAAAACTATCTCCATTGGGATTGAAATATTTATGGAAGACATGGAATGTGCTAAGCAACTATCAACAAAACTTGAGGAATTAGATTGTAAGCTCTAAACTTTCGATACCAAAACCACTAAGCCATATAAAGCAATCTTGTCTGGAGTGGATAAACTTCCCACAATTAATATGAAGTCCATGCTGGTTGACATGGGCTTACTATGCACAGACGTAAAAATAGTTGAGAGGATAACCAAATCTGGCTATGATCTTCTTCTGCACATCGTTTATTTTGTAAACAAAATTAATATTTCTTTTGCTAACTGTGCCGGACCTTACGTAACGGTTTCATTTGTGCACCTAAGCAACAAAAAATGTGCCAGTTGTAAAGGCAATCATCCATCCACTGATAAGACTTGTCCATATCGACTATCTCAACTTCAACAATTAACACTGAGCTTTTTTCAGCAGATGAAATGAACTCATAATTAATAGAATTAACAAATAAATAAAGCACTTACTCCAGCAAAGGAGAAAACTTTCAGGCCATCTCAAACTAAGCTATTCGGTATGTATATGCAAACAAATAACTCCTTGGATGTTTGAATGTTATGGCATGGAATGACCGTGCCATAAAACACAAACGCTTAAAACTAATTAAGTTCTTAGATGATAATAAAATTCATGTAGCTGCATTAAGTGAAACATGGCTCAATCAAGACGATAGGTTAAACATACCTAACTGTACTATTTACACATATGATAGATCAGAAAGCAAAGGTGACGGTTTCGCCATAGTTGTAAGCAACAAAATAGAGCATGAAAAAATTACCGACTTTAAAACCAAACTCCTTCAGAATGTAGGAATTCAAACAAAAACAAACCACAATACTAGCAGCTTAAAAATATACTCTGCTTACATCCCTGACTATCCAGCAAAATGTTAAAATCATGCAACGAATCAAATCCAACATACTAAAAATATTTAGAATGCAGGGACATTTTATAGCCTGTGTTGACTTTAATTCTAGGTATCGAAATATCACCATATTCACCACCCCATTAATAATAACAATAGATCTTTGCCTAACAAACTCTCCCAATCAGACTACCTACCCAATAGTCTTAAGCGAACTATCTTCCGACCATTTAAAAATGTCAATAAAATATTCAATAAATTTCACACAAGTTGATAGACTCCATCCAATTATCAGTAATGCAAATTGGAATTCATTTAAAGAAATTGTCAAGGACAAATTATAAGATATGCAATCCAGCTATAGTTCCTCGATTTCGACCTCAGATGTTGACCTGCTTGTTAACTCATTAACAGAAGTAATCAAAAATGCCTTTTTGCAATCAGTTTCACATAAAAATTAAACATAAAAAAATAACAAGATTCCCCAGCAACATAACGGAGGCAATGGATGGGGTCAAGACTGCCTCTGCTTGAAGCTAGATGATACCACCTAAATTATATTACATATAATGCAGAAGTTATGTTTTTATAATAATGGATAAAAAGCTTTAAAAACAAGCTAAATGTATTTTGCTGCAGATCTTTGTGAAATGTCAATTGCTATCTTCATACCAAATTTGGTGACTCTAGCTCAAAGTTTGTAAAAGGTCGGGAAAGGGGGGTGGAAGGGGTGCGCGTGGCTCCAAAGCTTTGATGCAGATTTTTGGGGGTAGTTGCCAGCTATCTTCCTACTAAATTTGGTGGCTCTAGCTCCACAACTCTGAAAGATACACGCATTCCCGTTTTTGACGAAGCGTTGAAGCAGCTGGGGGCGGCTAGGGTGGTATTGGTGGGCGTGGCATCCAAGCTTTTGATGCAGTTTTTGGGGGTCATCATCACTTATCTTGGCACCAAATTTGGTGGCTCTAGCTAAAAAACTGTGGGAGATATAGCTATTTCTGATTTCAAAATGCGGGGGGGCTGGGGGCGGTATGGGTGGGTGTGGCATCCAAATTTTTGATGCAGATCTTTGTGAAATGTCAATTGCTATCTTCATACCAAATTTGGTGACTCTAGATCGAAAATTGTAAAAAGTTGGGAGAGGGGGCCTGGGGGCGGTATGGGTGGGCATGGTATCCAAATTTCTGCTGCAGATCTTTGTGGAATGTCAATTGCTATATTCATACCAAATTTGGTGACTCTAGCTGAAAGTTTGTAAAAGGTGGGGAAAAGGGGGCGAAATGGGTTGGCGTTGCTCCAAAACTTTGATGCAGATTTTTGGGGGTCGTTGCCAGCTATCTTCCTACCAAATTTTGTGGCTCTAGCCTCACAACTCTGGAAGATACACGCATTCCCGTTTTTGACGAAGCGTTGGGGTGGATGGGGGCGGCTAGGGCAGTATCGGTGGGCGTGGCATCCAATCTTTTGATGCAGTTTTTGGGGGGTCATCATCACTTATCTTGGCACCAAATTTGGTGGCTCTAGCTAAAAAACTGTGGGAGATATGGGCTTTTCTGATTTCAAAATGCGGTGGGGCTGGGGGCGGAATCTGTGGGCGTGGCTCCAAAATTCTTTATGCAGTTTTTTTGGGGTTGATAGTAGCTATCTTCTTACCAAATTTGGTAGTTCTAGCAGTAAGGATGTGCTAATTATGTGCATTTATCGGTTTTTAGTTATCGAATTTATCGATTTGCCAGCCCCCCAGTTATCGTAGAGCCCCCATCTTGACACTTTAATTTACTATCCCATAGTTAAAGAGATTAGTTAGTCGGGCTTACCAGTATTCAACGGTTAAAGTCGACAGATGCTGGAGATGTGGTTTTGGAGCTATATATTGCAGGCCAAATGAGAGGATATTGACTAATGATTTTAATAATATCCTTAACTTGGCTGGTAACAAGTACTTGGTGGGTGGAGATTGGAACGCTCATCATTAGCTGTGGGGTGGACGAAGCAGCAGTGCACGAGGCATTCAGCTTAATGGGAGCCTGTCTCGCAGACAAGCAAAGATCCTTGCAACGGGATCACCAACAAGGTACCCTTATGGAGCAAGAGGTACTCCTTCCTTCATTGACTTCGCCATCTACCAGGGGATTCCAGACCAGCTTCTTTCCCTATCTGATGATTGGGACCTCCCTAGTGACCATCTTGCCCTGATAGTTACTTTGGATAGCAGCGCAAGAATGGTCAGTGGGCCACCAAGGCTCATTAACGCACGAACCAACATTGAGGAGTTTCAGAGACGGCTTGGCGAAAGTATCCAGCTTAACACTACCATCAACACTGGACTGGATGTTGAAAATTCCATTGATCTGCTAAACGCCAAGATCCGGTCGGCTGCAGCTGAAACCACCCCGCCCCCTATGGTAAGACGCCAGGATAATTCTGGAAACAGACTCCCAGCGGATATAGCGAGCTTGCTCAGAATCAAAAGGCGAAACAGACACGGATATCAGACAACGCATAGCCCTCAAGACAAGGCAGTATGGCTAAGATCTGAGAGGGAGCTTAAGGAGGCACTACGCAGGCTTAAAAGTAAAACTTTTACTAGGAGGTTAGAGAGTATGGATTACACACGTGATGCTGGTTACTCTCTGTGGCGTGCCACCCGTAGCCTAAAGCGTCAACCTTGGAGAACTGTACCGCTTCGCTGTCCTGGGAACGGGCACGACGAGCAAGCTGAGACGTTTGCAAGTCACCTTGAAGAACGCTTTACCTAGCTGATCAGATTAACCTCAATGAGACCGCCCAAGTACTGGAGACTCCGCTGCAGATGTCTCTGCCCATCAACCCCATCAGAGTGTAGGAGGTCAAGGAAGCGATTAAAATTCTTCCTAGATCTAAGGCTCCTGACCATGACGGTATTTGCCACACCACCCTGAGGGCCCTGCCAGTTCGAGCGCTCCTTTTTATAACGTTGATTTTCAACGCTATTCTAAGAACCCAGCACTTTCCTGCCCAGTGGAAGTTAGGAAGGATCCACATGATTCATAAGTCGGGTAAGCCGGAGGACGACCCTGAGTCATATCGACCGATCAGCCTCTTACCATCTCTGTCTAAGGTTTGGGAGAGGCTTATTGCTGCACGGCTTGTTAGGCTTATGGATAATATGACCATTATTCCTGACCACCAATTTGGGTTCAGGAGAGGGCGTGGTGCAATTGAACAGGTACACAGAGTGGTTAACATACTCAAGGCATACGATGAAAAATAAAAACGCACCTCCCAGCTCCCTATTTCATGCTAATGCATTCATACCTAACGGAACGCAGATTTGAAGTTAAGGTGAGAGCTGCGATCTCTTCCACGCGGGCAATGAAGGCGGGCGTTCCGCAAGGCAGCGTACTAGGCCCTTTCATATACAACCTGTACACGGCGAACATACCCACTCCTGATGATCTTGAAGACCTCCCCTCACCAGGTAGTTTTCTCATTGCCACATTTGCTGACGACGCACAGTGGGGCCTTTGCTCATTTAGCTTATCAAAAATCATATCTTCTAAACTAATGAAGCGATTTCAAAAATTTAAATTAATAGATGACTTTTCAAGCTTTAAAATGAATGTTCGCCAAGAGTGCTAGGTATCCGTGGTGCTTAAATATTCAAGGTCAAAGTCAAGAAATATTTCCAGCACATTTTACCTGTAAAATTCCAATTAAAAACGTTTGTTTTTAATCATAACTGAAAATTTTTATAACTTCAATGACTATTTCGCATTTTTTGTTGTTTTTATTCGATTTTCTAACTTAAATACATAAAATTTAAATTCTTATTTTTGGGTTATTTTTTGAGGTTAATTTTAATATTTGCTATCGATGGCTGATTTTCAACCAAATAATCATCAACATTAATGCTAGTAAGGTTAACATCTAATAAACTCAACATTTCGGAACTATAGTTGCTATCTTCCAAATCCTTTCGTGATCGCACATGTCTCAGCGATGCAAGAAGTGGATCCGATGAGGCTGCCAGCATGTTGAAAAGGTCTCCATTTTGTCGCCCCCGAGAAATTTTGCACGTATTAGTGTATCTGAACCTCTTGTAGTCCTTGTTTTTACATTCCTGTGCTTCTTCGGACAGCTCTCCAATAGGTAAGCACTGATATTCTATTAAGTCCTTTCCATGAGCCAAAATCCTATGTACCGTGGGGGTTAGTTTTTTCTGAGGATACAATCCATTCAAAAGTTGAGCTGTTTTTGATGCGTATTCGCCAAATTTTGCACCATCTATCATTTCTTTGCAGTTTATAACATTTAGGATAACAGCAAACCTGTTAATGATCTCATTATGAACACCTGTTATCAAAGTTGTTATTTGATCATTTTCAAAAAATCTCCTCGAAGTATTTCCATCATTCGTATTCCCGTATCCGTGCTTTGGACAGTCAACTTTTATTCCTAGCTTCCGAGAGAACTCAGCTTGTATAACTTCCTTTCTTTCCTGCATATCCTCACGAGGCGTATTATCCGTTTTTGTTTCTCCTGGCCGAGGAAGTGTGTACGCGAGCTTCAGAATAAATTCCATAAAATTTATTCTGCAATGCAACGGAGAAATTCCAAATTCGTAGCAGTTCTCCTCACCCGTTGAGTCGTCTAAACTGTGAAAGTCTTTTTGAGTTTTTTTTACAAATGGGACACCTCAATGTTGAGGAGGTGTTTGTAATTTCATTTAAGACTTTTCCATCAATCATTGTCAGGAAGAAATCAAACTTCACCGTGAATGTTTTTCCACTCTTGGTTTGAAAAACAGTAGGCTTCAGTTGGCTAATTTGATTTTGTATGTCGGTTACAGTTGATTTAATCAATTCAGACGACTCCCTCGCATATTTGAAGAAAATAGGGCGACAATAATGAATCGATGATGGTCGGCGATTTTTCCAATGTTCAGAAGTTTCACTCCTAAGGCGTAAGGGCACTACAGAAGCCATAAACATATTTTCATCAGAAATAGTTTCGTCATCTGTCTGTATAATTTGTTTGTATATGCTTTGTCCAGACGATCCATCACATCCCCACTTATTGAGTAGAGTCAGATTTTCAGGAAGAAGCTCGACCTCTCCATCAGGCAAAGTTTCAACTATACGCCTAGCATGTGATCCATTAAATCCTGGAGTTTTACTTCTACAGATGTCTCTGTTATTATTGTATTAGGTGGCACTGCTTCCTTTTTGGCAAATACAATTTTTTATATCCGGGAAGAACTTTGACGTTATGTTTTTTTAAGGAGCTGCGTAAAATATCATATTTCTCCTTAGTCAGTCCCAAGTTCATAAATAGGGAAAACGCTTCTTCGTGAGTGTACTTAATTCCGACTGAGTTTGGAGGCGTGGGAATACTTTCCTTAATCCTATACAGCAGTAAAGGACTGGCGACCTGCACAGCTTTCGTAATTGTCGCTCTTGTCCTCTCTTGTTCCTTCATATACTTGGATGAAAGTGCTTCCGACAGATGTTCAGCTGTTAAGCTATCCGTAGCATCCTGAAGCTTACGTTTCCTTGTAACACATGAACACTCCTCCATACTTTTTTGCGGCCTTCCTCTTCCTCGGCTAGTCGATGGGTAAACTTCTTCCTGTTCTGAATATCCGAATGTTGTACATTCCTCCAACCAATTTTCATGCTTTTTTATGAAAGCCGACATGGTTCTATGGACCAAGTTCCATTTTCGCTTCAAGTTAGCGTGAATGAATTGAATTTGTGTCTGAAGCGCACAACTAGCGTTTTCGAGTACGCCAATCTCTTTAAGCAATGCCACTTGAAAATCGTTAATATTTTCAGAAGCACGAAAAAGTTCAAAAATCTTTGAATTTGTTAAATCCATTATTGCGCTTATTCATCAAAATTTCGTGAATTATATTGAAAAATACTATTCAATCTGAAAATTTCTTGTTGTTGGCAGCAATAAACAATAAGTGTTTCCTCTTATGAAGTTATGAAATAACTGTTGCCATCAAGTGACATATTTTGCACTTTATACCATATTTTTGAGTTAGCTAGGTAAGCAAGCAAAATTGGTATAACCCTTTTCCAATTAGCTAGGTAAAAAACAATATATACCTAAGGTATTGATTTACATAAAAAATATGTAAACGGGGAAATACAGAAATTAAAAAAAATAAAATAACCTGTAGTACCGCAACTTTCCATCAACTACAATTATATTTACCTGCCTCCTCAGACCTTTTCCATTCAGGTAATTAGAAAGGATAGGAAGGAAAAAAGGATTAGAAGGGATATATATAGACAGGTAGTACTTATAATACAACATTTAGAAATGTTGTCAATAAACAGCACACACGCTACAGCCAAATTTGTATGCGCTCTTCTTCTTCCTTATACCTGCCGCGTGTTTTTAACTCGAGGCAGATTGTGACTATATACATATGAAAGGTATATATTATAGCTTTCAAATGCATGTGGTCCCACCGTGACTCTGAGAGATACTTTTTTGTTATAGTCCACGAAAGTTCAAAAAATGCCAAAATTTAGTGTATTTTTTAAACGATTCTAATTTAATAAGTATTTCAGCTATATTTAAACTGTATACAGAAAAACACTGAATATACTTTTCAGATAAAGAAAAAAGATCGAAGATCGGTTGTGTACGTCGCCCAATATTCAGTTCGAAAGTGGTAAATTTCTGTAAAAATTGTCATTTTTTCGTACTCACGTAAAATTTCTCAACTTTGAGGAGCTCTACCACCCATAATTATTATCCGATTTAAAAAATCTTTTGGATCCAGAATTTTTGAAGTATTCTCTATCGATTACACTTCATTCACTTTTGCCAAACGCGTTCATGAAAAAATGATTTTTGATAAGCTATCCGAGAAAAGGCCCCACTGTGCGACGTTTGGTCAACGAAACTCAGACCGGAGAGGACGGATATCCAGTTTATCGTCGTCGTGACACCGCAAATGGAGGACAAACCGCTTCGCTAAATATCAGAGGCAGTAATTTTACTATAGACAATAGTTGGATTGTCCCTTATTCTCCACTTTTGTGCAGGACGTTTAACGCTCACATAAATGTAGAGTATTGCCACTCCGTTCAAGCCATCAAATACATTTGTAAATACATATATAAAGGATCGGACCAAGCTACATTTGGCGTCAGAAACGCAAATAATGATGTACAAAACTACGTGAATGGCCTTTACATCAGTACATCTGAAGCTGCTTGGCGAATATTCGATTTCCCGATCCACGAGCGCCATCCTACAGTCTTACAGTTAGCTGTCCACTTAGAAAATGGGCAAAGGGTGTTTTTCACCGCAGAAACGGCTGAACAAGTGGCCCGAAATCCACGCAAAACAACTTTGCTTGCTTTCTTTGAGCTCTGTAATGAAGATGAATTCGCAAAGACGTTGCTATACCACGAAGTCCCGCAATATTTCACATGGGCCAATAATAAGTTTACAAGAAGGAAGCGTGGTGAGAACGTAGTTGGCCATCCACGAATAAAAAAGATGCTGCTTTAGGAAGAGTCTATGGTGTTCATCCTTCTCAATCTGAGTGTTTTTATCTTAGGATGCTGCTGCATCACGTACGCAGTCAAACTTCATTCCAGCACTTGAAAACTGTGGGCGGAGTTCTCAAAGAGACCTATCAAGCTGCTTGCCGTGCTAGAGGTTTGCTAGAAAACGATGACCATTGGGAAAATACTCTAAGAGAAGCATCGCTTTTGCAATGTCCAATACAACTAAGAGAGTCGTTTGTGGTCATACTTTTATTTTGTCAGCCATCGGAGCCATTCAAATTGTGGGACAGTTTCAAAGATGATTTTTGTGAAGATGTTAGACACAGAATCAGACAGGAAAATCAAGACTTCGCGTTACCATACAATGAGAATATTTATAACGAAGGTTTGATAAAAATAGAAAAAAGATTGTTGCAATTAAATGAAAAAGTCTAAGTGATTTTGGATTACCTTCTTCAGTTCGTACAGCAAACAATGTTGAAGATACATTGGCACATCACTACGATACAAATGATTTGACCGCTTTCGTCACTGAAAACCTACCAAAATTAGTCCCAGATCAAAGACAAGCTTTTGAGACTATAGTCGACAGCGTGAATAATGCCAAACGAAAAATATTTTTCTTGGATGCGCCAGGCGGAACAGGAAAGACGTTTCTTGCTAATTTGATACTTGCTAAGGTCAGAGAATCAGGGAAGATAGCAATAGCAGTTGCTTCCTCCGGAATTGCTGCAACTCTCTTGAGAGGTGGCAAAACTGCTCATTCTACTTTTAAACTTCCGCTATCTGTAAATCTTGCAATAATCTATATGTTCTATCCGGAAAAATGGGCCTCTAGGTAAATTACTACAAGACACCTCATTAGTTATGTGGGACGAATGCACGATGAGCCATAGAGCACATATAGAGGCCGTGAACAGAACCTTAAAAGACCTCAGGAACTCCTCTGCAGTCATGGGCGGGATAACTTTTGTATTTGCTGGAGATTTCCGAAAGACTCTCCCCGTTATAAACAGAGGTACAGATATCATCAAAGCATGCTTGAAATCGTCTCCCTTATGGACTTCGATTGAAACATTAAAATTAAGGACGAATATGAGAGCTCATCTTCATGGAAGTGACAATGATTTCCCACAACAGCTGCTTAAACTTGGGGAAGGAATTTTCCCTGCTCCAAATTTAAGCGGATATAGTGACATTATTCTGGATGAGTCTCTAGGCCAAATACTCCATAATTTGGAAAATTTAATAGATGCAGTATACCCTGATATCGAGAATTTTCACGAAAAGGACTTTCATTGGTTGTGCTCTAGGGCAATAGTGTCACCAAAGAATGATGCTGTCAACGAAATAAACAATATTATTGTTCAAAAAGTCAGCGGTCAGATAAAAAAATACAAGTCGATAGACACTGTAACTAATATTGAAGATACAGTTCATTATCCACAAGAATTTTTGAATTCCTTGAACCCTTCTGGATTACCACCACACGAATTGACGTTAAAAATTGGAATTCCAATAATGCTGTTGAGAAATTTAAGCCCTCCAAGCATGTGCAATGGGACGAGGTTGCTCATTAAGGAGTTAATGGAAAATTTAATTGTAGCGACTATTATGACCGGTCCAGCAGCTGGTCAACTAGCTCATATACCGAGGATACCGATGATCCCAACTGATTTGCCAATCCCATTTAAACGCCTTCAATTTCCGGTTAAGACATCTTTCGCATTAACAATTAACAAGTCATAAGGTCAAACATTCGAATTAGTTGTACTCTACTTGTATATAATGAAACAGATTTTTACACCCAAGGTTATAGATACCCATCAATACCCTTTTTTTGTTGCTTGTTATTATACCCTTCACATGTGAAACAGGGTATATTGAGTTTTTCAAGAATCTGTAACGCCTTAAAGGAATGATGGGAGACCCCATAAACAATATATCAAAATGATCAGGACGATCTCAGGAATTGATTTCCGCGTGTCCGTTCGTCTGTCTGTTTCAACACGATTTCCGGCCAAACTGCTGAACCGATTTTGATGAAACTTTCACAGATTGCTTATATAGTGTCGGGTTTGTTCACTATGAAATTTCATTTCGATCGGAGCATTCTACGATATAGCCACCATACAAATTTACCATATCGTGCTATCAATTGTTGTCTCTGTCGTGCACTTTCAAGTACCTACATGTCAATATGTTGTTTTTGTCGCACACGAACAAGTAAATGACGCTCAAGAATAAAAATATATGCGAACAATTACCAACAGCTGCACAGAAACATAAGAGGGGGGAGCATTGATTTGGCTGTGTGAAGGGTATCATAGTCTTGGCATAGCCAAAATTAACTATGCGCCACTATGTTTTTATACTCGATACCGTAGGTAAAGAGTGTATTGGGTTTGTGCAATGTCCGTCATGGTTTCCGTCCGTCGGTCCGTCCGTCCGTCTGTATGTTTGCAACTTTTTTCCACACCCTTCAAGCTAGAGACTTGAAACTTTCCAATTCTCTTTATCTATGGGATAGTAAATTAAAGTGTCAAGATGTGGGTTCTACGATAACTGGGGGGCTGGCAAATCGATAAATTCGAAAACTCAAAACCGATAAATCCACCTATTTCGCACATCCCTACAGCTAGAACTATCAAATTTGGTAAGAAGATAGCTACTAGCAACCCCCCAAAAACTGCATCAAAAATTTTGGAGCCACGCCCACCCATTCCGCCCGCAGCCCTCCCGCATTTTAAAGTTAAAAAAGCCTATATATCCCACAGTTTTTGAGTTATAGCTACCAAATTTGGTGCCAAGATAGTTGATGATGACCCCCCAAAAACTGCATCAAAGTTTTGGAGCCACGCCCACCCTTACCACCCCCAGCCCCCCTTTTCCTAATTTGTACAATTTTCGAGCTAGAGTCCAAATTTGGTATGAAGAAAGCTGGTTGCATGCCCATCTGCATCAGAAAATCTTTAAGGCAGCGTACACCCCAGCCGCACCCGCTACCCTTTGCAATCAGGCCTGTTTTTACCGGTTTTAATACTGGTATCGAGTATACCGTAGTCGGTTGCGTCCGACTGCAACGTTTGCACTTGTTTATATTTCGTTTGTTTTATGTTAAATCAAATCGGTGCACATATTTGTCATTAATATGGCGTTTATACTACAGCGAGTTGGCTATCGATATCGTCATCGACGCAACAACGTAGAATTGGTGTTCACATTGGCACAAAAGTGCGTTATGCGTTAAGTGAATAGCAGCTGCTTTGTTTTGATTTCGCTGTTACAAAAGCAGCTCCGTGTGCGAGAACTGGCAAAGGGAAGCTGAAGCTACACATGGGAATATCCAACCGGAGTTTGAAGTATTCCTGGGCAATATGAATGCTAGTGCCGAGGCAGTTCGACAAGCTTTAGCTTTAGAGTTTTTAAATAATAATGCAAATTTAATAAACAATTCAAATTTTAGCCGCAGTGCATTAATTAAATATTCTTATTTTATTAATTCTACCATTATTTTAAATTTTATTATATATTACTACGCATGACGGGCTCTAATGACAACTCCCCTTCCTCTATGGCAACAAATTTTGTGGATTTGTCGACCCGCCGTCGCTTTGCCCCTGAACATGACGTTTATGTCATCAAGACTTCATTACTGCTAGGCTCCTCCTTAATTAACCGCGAGTAGTCTGTAAGAATTGTTTGTATTAGCAATGCGTGTATGTATGTATATGCAATAGTTTTAATTCAATATATTACCTAGGCTATCGGCAATGGGATGGTAGCCCACAATGTCCAACATGTTTAATGTACTGGCAACGCTTTCAAAATACTCCCACGAAAAAGGCGTGCCCCCAGACGGTCCCATCTTTGCACATTCAGCCCTATAAATACATTTATGTTAATTAATAATTAACATAAGTTAATCAAAAAACATAGTGGCGCATAGTTAATATTGGCTATGCCAAGACTATGATACCCTTCACACAGCCAAATCAATACTCCCCCCTCTTATGCTTCTGTGCAGTTGTTGGTAATTTTTCGCTAATATTTTTACTCTTGAGCGTCATTTACTTGTTCGTGTGCGACAAAAACAACATATTGACATGTAGGTACTGGAAAATGCACGACAGAGACAACAATTGATAGCACGATATGGTAAATTGTTTGTGGTGGCTATGTCGTAGAACGCTCCGATCGAAACGAAATTTCATAGTGAATAAACCCGACATGATCTAAACAATCTGTGAAAGTTTCATCACGATCGGTTCAGCAGTTTGGCCGGAAATCGTGTTGATATGGTAAATTTATATGGTGGCTATATCGTAGAATGCTCCGATCGGGATGAAATTTCATAGTGAATAAACCCGACATGATCTAAGCAATCTGTGAAAGTTTCATCAAGATCGGTTCAGCAGTTTGGCCGGAAATCGTGTTGAAACAGACAAACGGACAGACGGAAATCAATTCCTGAGCTCGTCCTGATCATTTTGATATATGGATTATGGGGTCTCCCATCATTCCTTTAATGCGTTACAGATTCATGACAAAGTCAATATACCCTGTGAAGGGAATAACCTGTCTTTTTTTGACTTGCCTGTATCTTTTCATAAGGTTTTCCAGTTTATTTTTAATTTCCATGTGCGATGGTCCATAGTCCTTCATCTTCTCCGCCATTTCTTTATAAATATGGGAGTTCTTCCTGGCTCCCCGAAACGCATACATGTTTTCCTGCCAAAGTTTTATTAGAGCTTTTGTGGCGGCAGTCGACCCATAAAATCTCTTGTCATAGCCTGTAACTAAGCTAAAATGTTGTTCAACCCATTTACATATAGTATTTTAAAAAACAATTACTTACTATTTTTTTGCGACATCTTAACAATGAATATTTTTTGTTAAGTTTGCCGGCAAACTGCTAAATTAAATCAGTGGTGACAGTTGAGAACGATACACAAAAGTAGCCAGTTCCTTTTGAGTCAATCGAATGTATTAGTTACGTAAATTGAATACACGCAACTACATCCAAACTTAACTCAACTTTTTGTCACCACTAGGCCCCTATGCTATTTGTATGGGCAAGAAGATGCTTGTTGCCATTTAACGCAAAACGCAACACGCAACAGTAGTGTGAACACCATATAAAATTCAATAAGTGTTGTAAGCTTGCATATAATCTGGCAACACTCATATCAATCATTATATCGTATCATATACAGTGACTCACAGCTTAAATGATGCAGTGACAAATAAAAAGTTTAAGGTGCTATATATTTTAAACTAGAGGAAAAACAAAAAATGTTTAAACGCCAATGTGTTTTATGTTATATCACATTTGAAAAAGGAACTTTATTTGTTTCTGAAATATTGCTAAGTTTTATATATAAACTAAAAACTAAAAATATGTCTAAAATATAGGTCACAGCTTTAAAGTTGCAGACAAAAACTAGTTATATTTTTGCCGGATAAAAGGTTAAATAAGGATTTTATTACTTAGTATGTAATCCCTTAACCTTTAGAATAGCCCTTAACCTATTATTCATCGAAGAGACCAGCTTCCGAGTGGTTTCCGGGCTTATTTTGCTCCATTCCTCTAGAAGAGCATTTTTAAGGTCCTGTTTGCTGGAAATCCGAGGATTCCGGATCTTGTTCTCTAGCATAGCCCACAAATTTTCAATGACATTTAAATCTGGAGACTGGGCCGCAGGAATCATAACGTTGGGGCAGTTCCAGGTGAGCCAGGGCTGCACTTTTCCGGACGTATGTTTGGGGTCTTTGTCGTGGTAGACCCGGAAATCACGCAGGATTCCTAACATTTCGGCGCTTTGGAGCAAATTTTCTCTAAGAATATTGAAGTACATAGTCTTATCCATCGTCAACTCAAAAAACGCCAAGTTTCCGACGCCGGCTGCCGACATACAGGCCCATACCATCACACTTCCTCCGCCATGCTTAACTTTTGCTTTTACGTTTTTTGGATCCAGTTCAGTATTGGGCTGTCGCCACACAAAATGGCCAAGCGTGTCCTTTGGTGCATCAGACTGGAGCTCAGAAAGTCGAGTGGAGAGATAAAATCTCAGCTCAGTGCAGTACAGTTGCATGCATGAGTTTGTAAGAAGCCAAAACTCAAACGCATCCTGGCAACAAGCAAGTAACACACACACACAAAAGGGTTGCTCAGAGGAGAGGTGTGCGTGGAGAGAAAGAAAAAGAAAGAGAGAGAGAGAGAGAGAAGGGTGCTAGGCTGCAACAATAAATGACAAATGAATAAATATTATGTACTCGTATTTGCAATTGCTGTTGAAATTTTGCAAAAGTGAAATGGCAAAGGCCAAAAAGTCAAGCAATGAGTCAGGATAATAAAGGACACAATACAGGACATGGAGCAGTAACAGAAGTTTGTCTTTCTGACTTACAACAAATTCTCTGTTCCCTGTTGCCTCGCTCCATTCTTTAAGTTGTTTTGAAAGTTGCAACCAGGGACGTAAAAACTACCAACTCTATGAGAGATTGAGATATTAAATACGAAACCGAATAAAAGTAACCATGGAGAACATTTGTAATATAAGTATGAATTAAATGCCAAACAATAGATATATATTGTCTCTATGAATAAGGACTGTAGTTGATACATTTATGTATGTATATTCGTCTGATTGTTGCACTAAGGATGCAGTTAGTCATCATCAGTTTGCAGCTTGTCACTTTGCAATTAAGTTTTTTATTGCTCGACACAGATATACTGACAAACATATATGCTAGTATATTTACAAACATTCATATATTTGATAATGCTTCAGATATCCTTCGCGTTTGTTGGTCGAGAGAACATGCTTCTAATATATATATATACACAGAGAAAAAAAATCCGTTCTCGCTAGTGCAAATTCAAGAACATCCGTTGACAATAACTGCCTAACCCCGGATTTTCTTGATATGAGAACGGTTTTCTTAAATTAAGAACGGAATTTTTAAGACCGAAAATAACGAAATGTTCTTGAAACCGTTCTTAATATGATAACATTGGTTCTTAATTTAAGAACAATTGGTGCTTGAATTTGAAATAGTATTAGTTGTTGTTATTTTAAAAAAATAATTTAATTTTTTAACACTTTGAATTCAGTATCATGAGACTCTCTCTAATTGGTGTGTAAATCTAGTACAGATATAAGCTACTATAATATTGTTATATAACGTATTGTGGCTATGGTGGGGGGGGGGGGGGGGGGGGGAGATATTTTAGGTATTGTACTGTGTATAGCTGTATTGTTAATGGTTAATAATAATTAATAGCTTTAATATGCTAGAGAAATATTTTAAATATAAATTAAATTAATTTGTATACTGTATACTCTTACCGATAATGAAAGTTCAATGCCGTTGTTGAGATTCGAACCTGAGACCTCTCGATTACCACGCGGTTGCCTAAGCTATTGCGCTGTTGCCGAACTAGTTTCGTTCGCAGTTAAGTTTAATTTTAACCAATGAAACTTCGGCTCAGCTTCGGGTGGTAAATGCGTTCATATTTTATGAACAGTGTTCTTAATTTTGTACAAATAGAACGAAATTGGTTCTATTTGTACCAAATTAAGAACCAATGTTCTTATAATGGACCAATATAAACATACGGTTCTTAAATCAAGAACGCATGTTTATAATTTAACAAAATCAAAATTAAGAACATGTTTTAAGAACGCCGTTCGTATTTTAATACCAAAAAAATAAAAACGAAAAGTCTGAAAAATTAAGAACATTTGTTCTTAATTTTTTTTTCTCAGTGTAAGAAATGTAGATTGCAGGGCTTGCCAATTTTATTAGAATATACGTACGTATTACTTGTTTGACCGGCTGCATATGAAAGAATTGGACCTATATTAACCTGTTAACAGCGTAATTTTTTATACCCTGATCCCATAAAATGGGTAAAAAGGGTATAATGGTTTTGTGCAAATGTATGTAACAGGCAGAAGGAAGCATCTCCGACCCCATCAAGTGTATATATTATTGATCAGCATCAACAGCCGAGATGATATAGCCGTGTCCGTCTGTCCGTCTGTACGAACGCGCGGATCTCAGAGACTACAAGAGCTAGAGATTTCCGATTTTGAATATAAGTTCTCCTAAACCAGCAGAACAAGTTTGTTTAAACTAAATATTCTGATAACCGATATACACATTGAACAATACTGTTCCTGTTGAGTTTCATGAAGATACTGATTTTCTTCTTACAAATCCTAGTCCTTATATACTAACAAAATGTCTTAGAGTAGGTCTGCGGTGGCACATTATCGCCAGCAGATAGTCGAATCATTTTTTGTTTAGTTTATTTACTATTTTAAAACATTAGTGTAGGTCTTTTGACAATCTTTGGTGACCGTATCTTTTGTTATGGTTTATTTATATTTTTAGGTCTTGCTGCAGTCGCATGCAGCAGGGTTAAAGTGTAGTTTTGTATATTTTACCAAGACTCTATTGAGACTTGGTGTCAAGTGTTCATGCGTGAGCATTCTGCGGCGGGCCAACAAAAGTGATGGCCCGTAGTTTATTAGTTACAGTTATTTTTCTTATTACATATATAATCAATATTACCATCAAAACTAATACAATTATTAACGAAGCATGTCCAGACATGTGATGAAAGTTTAATCTATTTAATTCTACGTGATGGTCTTTTAATTGTTGGACTTTGCCTAGTAACCTATTCAATTCCTCTGAAGTACTAATATTGGTTGCTGCTATTGGATCCTACATATTCTTTCTCCTACGTAAGAAGGAATAATAGTTTCTTGCCTTTCTGATTGTATTTTATGGTGGGCAAATAATAATTTATCTTCTGTTCTAACTGTACAGTCAGATCTAATAGATAATATTCCTTGATCTGGCAAATTTACTATTTCTGGGGATGTTTTCTCACATTGTATCCTAGCAGTCGTATTACGCACGTTCTTAAAGAGACACGTGCTCTTGCCTTCTAATTCTACCCAGTATGTTTTGGATCTTACAATAGATTTATAAATACAAGTTATGGTCTGTTTGGTTTGAAAGGTGATGTTTCGCAGGCATTATTACTGGCACTGTTCCAAGGCCAATTCCCTTCACACACCCGTTTGTTTGATTGCCATTTTTGGCATTTATTTAATGTGGATTCTTTCATTAGATGGTATGAATCCATTTCAAAGTTGTATACTAAAAACTCTGAGTTTAACTGTATCATTAACAAATGCCCATCTCGCTGTACTGGTACTGGTATAATTCTAAAGAGTTGAGATGGATGCCTGCTGAACAATGGTATTATGGCATGTATGACAAGTTTATCTCTATATATATGTCGGAGATTAAGTTGTGAGTTAATATTATGTTAAGCATTCGATGAATAATCAATGATCGATAAAGAAACGAAACCCTGTTATATTGTTTCCCTGTTGAGTTTAAGAGCACCATTTGAGTACGACGGTAAGATTCGTATCAGATGAAGAAGAAGAAACCGGCTTATGTTAGAAGCGTCAGTATAGAGAGGATCGTAAAAAGCAACACACCAGGCGACTTGCTGTGCTAACACTAGAAAATACTACTGCGCAAAAATGGATGAGGAGCATAATCCAGAGCCTCCTCCGACATCAGAAGTGGGATCGGAATCAGCCTCACCACAAGATCATTCTGACAACAATTGGCGTGCATTATATGAGTCGCAGAATAGACAATTCATGGAATTTGTAAAATCAATGCAAATTTCCAAAATGGCGGCGCACGCAAGCAAAAAAGTGACGCTACCGAAATTTAACCCCGACGCAGTTGGTGCAGATGCGGCGGCTTGGTGCAAAACGGTGGACATAATTATGACCGAAAATATGCTGGAAGGAAGTGAACTCGTGATGACGCTTAGCAATGCATTGGAAGGTGGAGCTTCGCAGTGGCTATCACAAATCTGCTACAGTGGAATAAAGTGGCCTGACTTTCGCGAATTATTTGTTCAACGCTACGAAGGTATAGAGACGCCGGCAGCCATTTTGTTAAACATTTTGAACAGTCGTCCAAAGCCAGGCGAGTGTTTGTCGGTATACGGTAGTCGACTAGTGACGTCACTACTATCAAAGTGGAAAAGTATGAATATGGAGGAAATAGCAGTGTCTGTCGTGCTGGCACATACTTCGCAAATAGACAACCGGTTGCAGCGTTTACTATTTACTACGAATATCAGATCGCGTAGTGAACTGGAGCTTCAGTTGCGGGCGTATGCATTTGGCAAACGGAGTGACAACATGTCGCCAGAACGTGCTGGTGTCTTCGAGCGGAAGAAACCAAGACTGCAGTCGAACATCAAGTGCCACTATTGCGGCCAGCTTGGCCATAAAATGGCTGACTGCCGTACTAGGAAATTCACAGAGTCCAATGCATCCAGGAAGGGCTCGACATACAGCGACAAAACATTAAATAAAGACAGGCCAGCTGTAACGTGCTTTAAATGTGGGAAGCCTGGACATATTTCGTCAACGTGTACAGTGGGTACATCTTCAGACAAGGGTGCAACATACGAGAGACGAGTGGATACGTGCACCATAGACGAGCCGAAAGGGACATTATATCAATCCGGTGAGCCCGTTCCATTGCTTTTCGATTCGGGAGCTGAGTACTCAATAATAAAAGAAAAGCTTGCCAATAGGTTCATGGGCAAACGTATAAATAATACAGTAGTCATAAGTGGCATCGGTGAAAACTCTGTAACTTGTACGATGCAAATCCTCGCCACTGTAAGCATATGTAACTTCTCCTTAGAAATATTATTTCATGTGATTTTGGACAAGTATGTAAGACACGATGTGCTGATAGGTCGTGACATTCTTAGTCAAAGTGTGGGTGTAGTAATTGAGGCCAACAAGTTCGTCATGTATTAAAACCATCAACACGTTATCCAATATGGTTACATTAGACTTTATGGAAGCTATAAATAATGATGGGGATTTGAGCCAGACTGATAAAGTCAAACTTGCAGGGTTACTAAAGCCATATGCTGAAACGTTTATAAAGGGTATTTCAGAGAGACGCGTAACCACTGGTGAGTTAGAAATTCGTTTAATCGATAACAATAAGACTGTACAGAGGCGTCCCTACAGACTAAGTTGGGAAGAAAAGTTGCTTGTTAGAGGCAAAATACAAGAACTGTTAGCATCCAAGGTCATACGACCCAGTTGTTCACCATTTGCGAGTCCAATGTTGTTGGTGAAGAAAAAAGATGGTAGTGATCGTCTATGTATCGATTATCGTGAGCTGAACGCAAATACTATCGCAGATAAGCACCCATTGCCATTAATATCGGATCAAATCGATAGATTGCGAGGCAGCAAGTATTTTTCGAGTCTTGACATGGCAAGTGGTTTCTACCAGATACCGATACATTGTAATTCCATTGAACGCACGGCTTTCGTGACAACGGACGGCCAAAATTAATTCGTGGCCATGCCATTTGGCTTGAAGAATGCTTCGTCCATTTTTCAACGAGCAATTACACGAGCCTTAGGAGAATTGGCATATTCATATGCAATCGTGTATATTGATGATGTTTTGATTGTTGCTACTACCAGAGAAGAGGCTTATGATAGACTTGATAAAGTATTGCAGAAGTTATCTTGTGCTGGGTTTTCGTTCAATGTAACGAAGTGTTCATTTTTAAAGCCAAGTATCGAATACCTTGGGTATGTAATCGGAAATGGTGAAATGAGACCCAATCCTCGTAAGATACGGGCTTTGGCTGCATTGCCACCACCACAGTCAGTAACACAGCTGAGACAATTCATCGGCTTGTCAAGTTACTTTCGACAATTTATTCCAAAGTTCTCAGAGGTAATGAAGCCTTTATACTTGCTTACATCAAAGAAAAATCAGTTTAAATGGCAACATGATCATGAACAAGTGCGCCAAGAAATTATATCAGCTCTAGTAAGTGATTCTGTTTTGATCATCTATGACCCAAAATATCCAGTGGAACTTCATACTGACGCCAGTGCTGAGGGGTATGGAGCGATACTGATGCACAAAGTAGATGGCAAACCGAGAGTCATAGAATATTATAGCAAATGCACAACAGGTACCGAATCGAAATATCATTCATATGAGTTGGAAACCCTCGCTGTTTTCAATGCAGATAATGAGTTGCAATATGAAGAGGCGAAATCATATGAGTTGAGATCCGGTATGCTGTATAGGAAGATACAAAGAAATAGTAGAACCAAATGCCTTCCCATAATACCGCTAAGCTTTAGGTGGTCTATTATAAATCATGTGCATGAAGCCATCATGCATTTGGGATGGAAAAAGACCTTAGACAAAGTTTATACCCAATATTGGTTTCAGAACATGTCTGAGTATGTGAGAAAATTTGTGGAAAACTGCCTAACGTGCAAGCTGTCGAAACCGTCATCGGGTAAAGCACAAGTGGAACTACATTCCATACCCAAAGTTAGTATACCGTGGCATACAATACACGTAGATATCAGTGGCAAATTAAGTGGCAAAAGCGATGTTAAGGAGTATGTGATAGTGCAGGTGGACGCGTTCACTAAATTCGTCTATTTGCATCACACCCTTAATCTGGATACCGAAAATTGCATAGAGGCTATAAAATCAGCCATATGCTTGTTTGGTGTACCTAATCGTATAATTGCTGACCAGGGTCGTAGCTTTACAAGTAATGTTTTCAAACAGTTTTGTTCTACGCATAGAATTGATTTGCATTTGGTAGCGACTGGTGCTAGCCGTGCAAATGGTCAGGTCGAGCGTGTCATGAGTACCATGAAAGCAATGCTGACTGCTGTAGAGACAGGAAAGCGATCTTGGCAGGAGGCCTTAAAGGATGTACAGTTAGCTTTGAATTGCACGACCAATCGAGTAACAAGTGTCAGTCCATTAGAGTTATTAATCGGTAGAGAAGCAAGACCAATGGGCATGATGCCATTGATAGATGAAGAAAAAGTGGATGTTGAATGTATCAGAACCAGAGCCCAACAAAATATGTTAAGTAATGCAGCATATGACAAACAAAGTTATGATAAGAACAAAGCGAAAATTGTAAAGTTCAATGTGGGTGACCATGTCTTGCTCAAAAATGAAGAACGGCACCAAACAAAGCTGGACCCGAAATTTAGGGGACCATTTGTAATAATTGAGATGCTTGATGGTGACCGATATGTTTTAAGGTCTTTGACAAGCAAGAGAACGTATAAGTACGCTCATGAGCAGTTGCGAGCAATGCCAACTGAGACACATGTAGATGATGAAAAGATGCGAGTGATGCCGACTGAGGTACATGTAAATGATAAAGAGAGCGATCCGCCGATTGAGGCACTCTTAGAGGGGAGCGATGCGCCGAATGAGGCACTCTTAGAGGAGAGCGATGCGCCGAATGAGGCACTCTTAGAGGGGAGCGATGCGCCGAATGAGGCACTCTTAGAGGAGAGCGATGCGCCGAATGAGGCACTCTTAGAGGGGAGCGATGCGCCGAATGAGGCACTCTCAAAAGAAAGAGATGCGCCGAAGGAGGCACTTTCGGATGAGGTGATGGAATTGCCATGCACACAAGCCACCAGTGGGTGCAAAAGATTGAATATCAGAAGGCTATAACTACGCCATGTAGATCAGACCGATGGCACAAGTGTGGGCTGAGAGAGTCAAACATGGCGTGTGGCACGGTTGATTGCGTGGCGGGTGTTATGATGACGAAAGAAGATGCGTTGCGGTGTTGCATGAGTGCAGCAAGATAATTGATAATTACAAAAGAGATTATCATAAGAATTTGAATTGTAATGCGAAACGAGAATGTTAAGTTAAAATGAAAATCATTTGATAATGCTTATTTAAAATAAGATTAGAAAATTTGAGCAAGGCTTGGAATGCCAATATGTTTGTAGTATTAAATAAATAAAGAAACACGGCACACGAGGACGTGTGAAGAGTCAGGAAGGCCGTGTCGGAGATTAAGTTGTGAGTTAATATTATGTTAAGCATTCGATGAATAATCAATGATCGATAAAGAAACGAAACCCTGTTATATTGTTTCCCTGTTGAGTTTAAGAGCACCATTTGAGTACGACGGTAAGATTCGTATCAGATGAAGAAGAAGAAACCGGCTTATGTTAGAAGCGTCAGTATAGAGAGGATCGTAAAAAGCAACACACCAGGCGACTTGCTGTGCTAACACTAGAAAATACTACTGCGCAAAAATGGATGAGGAGCATAATCCAGAGCCTCCTCCGACATATATATATATATAAAAGAGTTTGTCCTGACTAGAATGGAAGAGCCACAGCCTAAACGAAAAGAGCTAGAAGGCTGAAATTTTCACACAATTTTCCATGCAGGTAGGAGGTGAGCACTAAGAAGGGAATTTTTATTTGGACAACTCCTTCAAGTACCTCCCATACGATTTGGAGCACTTTTTACCCAATTTAAAAAAACAAATTACAATTGCAACAAGTACCCATTCCACTACTGTCGCCTGATTGTCGCACAAGCTGAGGGTTTGATCGCGAGCGAGAATACAAAAACAAAAAAAATACGCAGTGACGCCTTCGCGTCGCACAAGCAAAGTCATAAAACAAGTAAGAAGGCTCTAGTCGGGAGAGCCCGACTAGAAGATACCCTGAACCCAGTTGCAATAAATATATTTAATTTATATAAGACTTTGGTATACTGGCTTAGCTTCCATCGATTAAGTTCAATATCTCCGGTGTTTCTCAACCGATTTGGACGAAATTTTAAGAAAAGTTCTATCATTATCCATTACTTCAACCCTCATTTTTAGATTTTCCAAATTCGATATTTTATTGTTATCGATATTATGTGTATATCGGAAACCAGAATAGTTATCGATAATTTAGTTGTTGAGTGTTTAGTGAGTTTTTCTTGACTTTAACTTTAATATAAAATACCTCCAGTGTTTCTTAACCGATTTGGATCAAATTTTCATGGAAGTTATAAAGTTCTCCATAGTTTCAACTTCTATTTTTAAACTTTCTTAATTCGAGATTTTTTCGTTATCGATTCCATATGTGTATCGAAAGCAGTGTAGAAGGCTGAAATTTTCACACAATTTTCCATGCAGGTAGGAGGTGAGCACTAAGAAGGGAATTTTTATTTGGACAACTCCTTCAAGTACCTCCCATACTTTTACCCAATTTAAAAAAACAAATTACAATTACAACAAGTACCCATTCCACTACTGTCGCCTGATTGTCGCACAAGCTGAGGGTTTGATCGCGAGCGAGAATACAAAAACAAAACAAATGCGCAGTGACGCCTTCGCGTCGCACAAGCAAAGTCATAAAACAAGTAAGAAGGCTCTAGTCGGGAGAGCCCGACTAGAAGATACCCTGAACCCAGTTGCAATAAATATATTTAATTTATATAAGACTTTGGTATACTGGCTTAGCTTCCATCGATTAAGTTCAATATCTCCGGTGTTTCTCAACCGATTTGGACGAAATTTTCAGAAAAGTTCTATCATTATCCATTACTTCAACCCTCGTTTTTAGATTTTCCAAATTCGATATTTTATTGTTATCGATATTATGTGTATTTCGGAAACCAGAATAGTTATCGATATCTTAGTTGTTGAGTGTTTAGTGAGTTTTTCTTGACTTTAACTTTAATATAAAATACCTCCAGTGTTTCTTAACCGATTTGGATCAAATTTTCATGGAAGTTATAAAGTTCTCCATAGTTTCAACTTCTATTTTTAAACTTTCTTAATTCGAGATTTTTTCGTTATCGATTCCATATGTGTATCGAAAGCAGGAATAGTTATCGATAGTTTGAAATAAAGTTGATCTGCCTATGGCTTAGGAGAAGTTATGTTCCAAATTTGAAGTCTCTAGCTCTTTTAGTCTTTGAGATTGACGCGTTCATACATACGGACGAACGGATGGACAGACGGACAGAAGGTCATGGCTTTATCGACATGACTGTTGATGCTGATCAAGAATATATATATTTTATATGGGGTTGGAGATGCTTCTTTCTGCCTGCTCAAAACAATTATACCCTCTATTTTTTTTGCCCATTTCATGGTTCAGGGTATAAAAAAATGTAATATTTTACGCATCGATAGCTTTCAAAACAAAGTTTTCTTATATTTTGTTTTTCTGGTGCCGAGGAACTAGTGGGATGGTTCTGAGGTGGGCAAGCTGAGGCCACCGGACGGGTCGCACGTTGCGGATAGCGCAAGGCCTCTAGTAGAGGTTAGCTGCGAATAGCGACTTGTCGTGAATAAGCAGTCCCGGACAACAGCGGGTACCACACCGTATGTGGGACCGACAAGGCGCTTGTCTGACCGCCTTCTTAACAAAGTCTTACACACACCGTTCTCCTACACATGTTTTCCTACCCAATTCCTACCCCCCACATCTCACAACGGGCAGTGGTGACGTCCTGGGGCAAGGGTGCCATTTCACCCCCTGGTTGGTTTGCAGTCAGGGGTAACCGACTGTGTTTGAACGGAACCTCACCGATACCTGGCCGCCTCGGTGAGTATACCTGGCCCCGGCGTGTTAGTGGGGGCTATGACACGCCGGTACTACTTTCCCCTACACTCGTGGGATTTATATGGACAACTATAAATTTTTGAATAACATGCGGGGCTTAACCGCAACCCAAACAGCAGAGCGGATGGAAGAGGTGGCTCTGGACAAAGACGGCAAGCTGACGCCGCGCAGGGGCCAGGCCCCCAAAAGCACGGCCAAGCAGGCCGCTAAACGGACGGACGTAGGGGGTGGGTCTGCAGTGCCCGGCACAGCGCCGGCGGCTGCCCTGCGGGCTAACGCAGCAAGCAGGGCAGACGCCGCAACACCTTCTTCTGTTCCACAGAAGAGGCTGCAAAAGAAGCCGCCTCTACCGGCACCGGGTCAGCCTGGCGGCTCTGGCGACCCGCTTAGGCAAGGCCTCAGCGGAGCCGATCGCAAATGGTACCTCCGGTACCTCGAGCGTGGCTTGAAGCCGGAAGAGGCTCGCAAGAGAGCGCTGGAGCATCGGGCCCCGACCGCATCTCCAGTTGGGCGTATCGACGGCCAGGCCGTGGCGGAGAAGAAGCGACCCCTTCAACACACGTCGCCTACTGAGCTCCCCATAGACCCCAAGAGGCCGAAAAGTAGAGGTAACGCAACTCCGGAGGGCCAAGGTACCTCAAGCTGTTCGAAGCGACCGAAGGCGGCCACGTATGCCAGTGTAGCTAAGAGCACTAACCTTGCTATACTGGCTCGTGAATTCCCGAGGAAGCGGCTGACCAAGGAGGAGTTGTCGGCGGTGGAGTCAGCCCTGGTAGAGGAGATGAGAAAGGGCTGGACCGCCAGCCTCAACTTTAATGGGACGTGTCACGGCTACACGTGCGCAGCGAAGTAGGCTCTGGGAGCGATGAGAAGCCATCCGATGATGAGCAGACACCCACCGGGACGTTGTCAGAGGCATATCTGACGCTCTCGGAAGGGGAACGTGAGCTCTCAGGATGCTGGCCACCAGCGTGGCACAGATCAACCTGCATCACGCGAGGGCAGCTTCGGCTGTCATCAGCAGGTTGATCTCCAGGTCTGACCTGGGGCTGGTGCTCATCCAGGAGCCATGGGTCGTCAAAGGTAGGATCTGCGGCCTTGACCAAGTAAGTTCGCAACTAGTTGTAGATATGAGGGAGACATCGCCAAGAGCATGCATCTTGGTCCGAAAGAACACTAACTTTCTTTGTCTCTCCAATTTTCTCAGCAGGGATCTCGTAGCAGTGCTAATCACTGGCGTAATCGGGAGTATGGTGGTGGCGTCAGCCTACTTCCCGGGTGATACTGCGGAAGCCCCCCCAACAGAGGTTCAGGATCTGGTGGCATACTGCAGCAGCAATAGACTCCCATTGCTGCTGGGATGCGACGCAAACGCGCATAGCGAAGCGTGGGGCAGTACGGACAACAGCAGTAGAGGTGAGTGCTTGCTTGATTATCTTGTAGCTAATGACCTTATGTTGTTCAATATGGGGGCTGAACCCACTTTTATCACCAAAAATAGAGCCGAAGTACTTGATATTACTTTCGGCAATGGGAGAGCCTCTGGGCTGGTTTACAACTGGAGGGTCTCAACAGAACCGTCAATGTCGGATCACAGGATCATCCTCTTCGACATTAGTAGTAATTTCAGGATTAGTTAAGTCATCAGGAATCCCCGGCGGACTGACTGGCCGCTCTACCAGACACACCTGGGGTTAAATCTGAGCTGACTAAACCATAGTAGGAAGGTCTCTTCTCAGGAAGAGCTAGAGCAACTCTCGACAGAAGTTGGCGAGACGATTATGCATGCCTATCATGCAAGTTGTCCAACCAACTCCATAGAGTCCAACAGGGACAACCCTTGGTGGAATAAAAAGCTTGGGATGCTTCGAGCAGAGGTCAGGAGGCTGTTTAATACAGCCAAAAAGAATAGTGACAGATGGGACTTATACACCAAGAAACTAACAGAATACAATAAAGAAATCCGGTACAGCAAACGTGCTCATTTCCGGAGATTTTGCTCCAACCTAGAGAAGGCCACACCTGCTGTGAGAGTCTTTAAGTCGATCTCGAAAGGCAAAGTGTTGTCTGAACTCAGCTTAAAGAGGTCAGATGGTTCCTTCACGGAAAATGAGGTGGAAAACGCAGAACTTCTCCTGCAAACTCACTTTCAACTTTGTAAAACCATCACCAACACTGACAGCTGTTACGAAACGGTTCCCATCAGGAGACCGGACTGGAGCCTGGCTGCAGCCATAGTAACAGATCAAAGAATAAGATGGGCCATTGGTACGCTTAGTCCCTACAAGGCCCCAGGTACGGACGGTATCCTCCCCGTCCATCTACAGAAGGGGATGGAACAGCTTATGGTTTTCCTCATTCGTATTTTCCGGGGTAGCCTAGCTATGGGCTACATACCTAGGGCATGGAGGACGGCCAGTGTGATCTTTATCCCTAAAATGGGGAAAGAGGACCCCTTTCACCCCAAATCCTTAGGGCCGATCAGCCTAACCTCCTTCTTGCTAAAAACCCTTGAAAAGATAGTTGATAATCACATCAGGATCTCGTACCTAGTGTCCAGTCCCCTCCATGATCACCAACATGCCTATAGAGAAAGGAAGTCGACAGAATCAGCTCTCCTTGACCTAGTAAACAGTCTTCAATGCTCAGTGAAGGCCAAAGGCGTTGCTCTCTGTGCTTTCATGGACATAGAGGGTGCTTTTGATAACACAGCACATGATGTTGTGGTTAGGGCGCTTCATGGAAAAAGGGTTGAGCCAGGACTTACTCTCTGGCTAGGCAAGCTCCTTGACACTAGAATTGCGGAAGTCACTGTCAACAATTTGACGGTCAGGGCCCAAACCACCAGAGCTTGTCCACAGGGGGGTGTCCTATCACCTCTCCTCTGGAGTCTCGTGGTGGACGAGCTACTAGTCAAACTTACAGATAATGGATTTGAATGCCAAGGCTACTCTGATGACATTACCATAAGACCCATATCTATTGGGGGTACGGTAATCCCACTCTCTACGGAGATAAAGTATCTGGGCGTTATCTTGGACAAGAGACTACTGTGGGGACAGCATATTGAGCACGCGGTACGCAAGGCTACAATAGCCCTAATGTGCTGTAGATCTCTGGCAGGGAAAAATTCGGGTGTGTCCCCAAAAATCCTTCTGTGGATGTACACAGCAATGGTGAGGCCCATAGTCAGCTACGGCGCTGTGGTATGGGCGGGACGTGTTGACCTGGATGTCACTAAACGGCAACTGGGCAAACTCCAGAGACTTGCCTGCACGTGCATCTCGGGCGCAATGCGTACGTGCCCATCCTCTGCACTGGACGTACTGCTAGGACTTCCGCCTTTGTATGTCTACATCAAACACACTGCGAACAGGTCTATTATGAGAGTGGCAGGAGCGAACGCAATCACCTCTGTCACTAGCGCAACTGGCACACTGTTGGCCTTTCCGCAAGATGCGCAGATAGGCCTTTTTAGTTTCGAGAAGCTCTTTAAAACGGAGCTTAGCAATAGAGCAGAATGGACTAGTCTGTCGACCACCTATAATGTGAAACCACATGCTATTAGATGGTACACGGACGGATCATTAACAGATGAGGGTGCTGGAGCTGGAGTCTGCGGACCCCGACTCAAGTATCATGAGCCCCTGGGCAAATTCGCCAGCATTTTCCAAGCGGAAATGCACGCGATTGAAAGATGTGCAACCTTCAACTTCGAGAGGGGATACGTTCATAGAGACATAGCCATTTTCTCCGACAGCCAGGCAGCGATCAAAGCACTTAGTGCTTATAAAATCGTCTCCAAACTGGTTTGGCAATGTATTGAAACACTCAACAGGTTGGGCAGTAATAACAAAGTCACCATCTATTGGGTACCGGGACATGCGGGTGTTCCCGGTTAAGAGGTCGCCGATATTTTGGCCAGGAGAGGAGCTATCACTCCTTTCCAGGGCCCTGAACATTTCTGTGGGCTAGGACCAGGGTTTATCAGTCAGAGCAGTCGCATCGATCTGCTTAACGCATGTGAGGACGCTTGGCGGTTTTCACATGGGGCAAGACAGAACAAGCGACTGCTAGGTAGTTACAACAAGAAGAGAACTGAGGACTGTCTGAAGCTGAGCAAAGGATCTCTTCGGATAGTCACGGACTTCTTGACCGGGCACTGCAGACTGCGCAAGCATCTGCACAACCTCAGGTTAGGGGAAGACAGTCTTTGCAGACTGTGTCTGGAGGGGGATGAGACTCCAGAGCACCTGCTTGAGGAGTGTCCCGCCATCAGCCGACTGAGGCTCTTTCTTCTGGGGAGCCTCTTTCTGTCTACAGAGAAGATGAGGGCTCTCCGACCATGCCACATCGTCGCGTTCCTGCGATCAATCGGGCTGTTCGGGGAGTTGTAACACACAACAGTTAGAGGGCACAATTGATCCTAGTGGTCGCAGTGCATGATCCTCGTTCCAAATAATAATAATAAATTTTGTAGCCACAGTAAGATAACAGAGAGAAGAACAAAGAAGAAGAAATATGACTGTTCTTGGTACTCACTGCAAGCAGCATGCACAGCTGAGGGAATATATGCATGTCTGCATCACAAAGAGCCTTATTATCTTCTTCAACATACTAATTGGTCGCGCCTTTATTCTTGTAGTGATATAGAAACTGCTATAGCCATATTTTATATTATTTGTGTTCCCCTCACTTGTTCTTCAAGTGACAATAAACCACCTTGGTTTACGAGAGAACTATCGAAGTTGAAAACGCAAAGACAAGATTATATAAAAAATTTAAAAAATCGGGAACTACTTTAGATTTATCTTCGTATTTAGTAGCAAAATCTAGTTTTCTTTCTGTTAACACATCTTGCTATAATAATTATCTTAATCGTTGTAGACTAAACTTTTCACGTGACCCTAAACCGTTTTATAAATTTGTTAACTCTAAACGTAAGACTTCTTGCTTGCCATCCTCAGTATACCTAGATGATACAAAAGCAAGTTCTGATCAGGCAGTAGCCGATCTATTTGCTGAGTATTTTCAATCAGTATACTCATCGAATATGTATAGTAGTAGTAATTTCTATCCTTTTCAAGTTCAAACGTCAAATTGCATATATGTCCCAGTAGTTACTGAGTCTATGCTCCTGAGTGAATTTAACTCTATTAAACCTGGCTACTTGCCTGGTCCTGATGGAGTGTCAGGTTGTATTCTTAGATACTGCGCGGATTCTCTTTGTGCGCCATTAAATAAATTATTTAACTTGTCTGTTGATTCAAACGTGTTCCCTGATATTTGGAAGGAATCCTTTATAATTCCACTCCATAAAAATTCTTCAAAATCAAACGTTAAGAATTATAGAGGCATGTCCAAGTTGTCTGCCATACCAAAAGTCTTTGAAAAAATTATATGTTCTCAACTGCAACACGGATGTAGTTCGATTATATCGCCTTATCAACACGGTTTTGTTAGGCGTAGATCTACTACCACTAACCTTCTTGAATTAACTTCGCTTGTTATCAAAGGGTTCCAGGAAAAAATGCAAACTGACGTTGTTTACACCGATTTTAGTAAGGCATTTGATTCTGTAAGTCATCCTCTGTTGCTTCATAAATTAAATATTATTGGATTTCCATCAAAACTATTATTGTGGCTTTCGGAGTACTTGTGTGTTCGAACACAAAAAGTAGTTTTTAAATCGTCGGTATCTAAACCTATTTTTGTTACCTCTGGTGTACCCCAGGGTAGTCACCTTGGACCTTTGCTTTTTAATTTGTTTACTAACGATCTTCCAGCAGTTATTACTAACTCTTTTGTGTATATGTTTGCTGATGATGTAAAGCTATGTTTCACCTATAATGGCGCTTCCCTGTGTAATTATCTACAGACGGATTAGGGTGCAATGTCGGCCTAGTGTCGTTTTAGCTTACTCAATTTAAATTGTTCTAAATTTAAAGTCATGTCTTTTTGTAGAAGTACCCCTTATACTGCTCACTACTTGCTTGATGCTTCACCACTTGACCGCGTGTTTGAAATTAAAGATTTAGGCATTATTCTTGATCCTAAATTAAAGTTTGACGCTCATATTTTGTTTATGGTCAATAAGACCATTAATGTCCTTGGCTTCATCAAGCGGTGGTCGAAAGAGTTTAATGATCGGTACACCACTAAAACGCTTTATACATCTTTAGTTTGTCCCATCCTGGAGTATGGATCTTGTGTGTGGTCCCCACAATACTCGATTCACCAGGACAGAATTGAATCTGTGCAGAAGAAATTTCTTCTATTTGCCCTTAGAAGTTTTGACTGGGTTGCTGGAGTTGACTTACCCCCGTATTCAAGTAGACTCCTTTTGTTAAATCTTCCCTCTCTGTTAAACCGTAGAACTATGCATGGATTATTATTTATTACTAACCTACTTAATGGTGAAATCGACTCATCAGTTCTTTTCAGTCGAATTAAATTTAATGTCCCAATTAGATCTTCACGTAACTTTTTACCCCTTAGCCTTGATCGTTGCTTCAGCAACTATTTAACTCATGAACCATTTCGTGTTATATGTTCTGACTATAACAAAATTTATTCTGTTGTCTCCTTTAGGGATGTCCAAAACCTAACTAAATATCGCTATCGATAAAATCGATGTCCGAAAAAAATATCAAATATCGAAAAATATTATCGTCTACGAAATATCGATATTTCGATGTATCGTAAAATTATTTTTAGTTTTTTTTTGGCGCAAATTAAACAAGTTGCAATGAATATTTTGTATTTTTTTTTTATTTTTTTCTTTATTTTTATTATTATGTCAGTTTAAAAATCGAAAAAACAATATACGGCAAACTTAAACAAATAAAAACAAACAACAAAGTGCTGTTGCTTAGAGGAATAACTGTAATGCTCTTTCCAACATTATATTTTTGCATACAATGGTAAGAGAATTGGTTATGCATTTTAGTTCATATTTAATGTGAACAAAGAAAGTTAATTTTCGTTTCAGTGAATTTTTTAATATTGTGTATACTAAGGATAATAATAAAATCGAAAGTTACTTTTTGAATCAGTGAGTGTTTCAATATTCTAATTTTCGTGTTATATATATATACATTTCTTTAAAATACATACATATATATATAAGTTCATTTAAAATACGTATTTTATGATAAGTTATGATAAAATTTAATTGCTATTATTTAAATATTTAGATAACGATAAACGTATTTTATTTTCTTTTGTTGTTTTTTAAACACAAGAAAATTAAGTCGATTTTCGACTTAATAATTGAAGGAACATTATACATATATAGTTGTCTTCTATTTTGCATATTATATAATAGTTATATAGACGCTGCTTTAGTGCATTTAAAAATCAAATAAAACTAAGCAGTCTGAATATTCTATTAAATTAATATAAGTTGGTATATTCCATTTTATTGAATTCTGTACTTTGTATAGACGCTGTAACGTTGTACAGCGAAGTAAATTTTTGACTTATTTTGAAGTATTTATAATACTTACTTTAAATTAAGTTGTGAATTTGTTTTGTTGCTTTTTTTTTTAAACAAAATTAATAAGTCGATTTTAGACTTAATAATTGAAGCAACATTATATATAGATGTCTTCTATTTTGCATATTATGTAATAGTTATATAGACGCTGCTTTAGTGCATTTAAGAATCAAATAAAACTCTGAATATTCTATTAAATTAATATAAGTTGGTATATTCAATTTTATTAAATTCTATACTTACGTATAGACACTGTAACGTTGTAACAATCGTTTTACAGTGAAGTCAATTGACTCACAGCCAAATTAAAATATGTCTATTGAAGCCTTAGATATTAGTGGTGTTTTGGTGCCGCATTCAGTTGTTGCCATAATTGGTGATGGAGCCTCTTTTTTATACCCTTAACCCATAAAATGGGTAAATAAGGGTATAATGGTTTTGTGCAAAAATATGTAACAGGCAGAAGGAAGCATCTCCGACCCTATAAAGTATATATATTCTTGATCAGCATCAACAGCCGAGACGATATAGCCATGTCCGTCTGTCCGTCTGTCTGTCCGTCTGTATGAACGCGTGGATCTCAGAGACTACAAGAGCTAGAGACTTCTGATTTTGTATTTAAGTTCTCCTATACCATGAACAGAACAAGTTTACTTCAGATTATCGATAACTATTCTGGTTTCCGATATACACATAATATCGATAACAATAAAATATCAAATTTGGAAAATCTAAAAATGAGGGTTGAAGTAATGGATAATGATAGAACTTTTCTGAAAATTTCGTCCAAATCGGTTTAGAAACACCGGAGATATTGAACTTAATCGATGGAAGCTAAGCCAGTATACCAAAGTCTTATATAAATTAAATATATTTATTGCAACTGGGTTCAGGGTATCTTCTAGTCGGGCTCTCCCGACTAGAGCCTTCTTACTTGTTTAGATCTATTTCCTACCTTTTATGTGGTAGGCAAGGCTTCCATGGCACCATACGCCAAAATATTGTTGAACATGTTGTAACCAACTGGGAAACTTTTGCTTGCTTCAGCAACAACTTAAATGGAGAGTGTTAAATAATAAGAGTGCGATATATCAAATTCAAATACTTATGGTACTGCATGTGAGCTTCAAGCAGCAGCAGAAATTTATGCTGTAAATTTTCAAGTTTTTCAGAATGGAAATTTATTACAAGCATTCGGAAATAATATGCATCCTGTAAAAAGATTGCGTTTTACCGGTCCATTAATGAATGGACATTTTGATGTTTATATTCCTTTAGAGGAAGTATTAACTCAAGATTCTGATACGTCAAGTGAATGTATAACTGAAAATGTTAAAAATCCTGTTAAAAGACGTAGTCGGTTCACCGGCAAAACAGAAAAAAAGGTTAAAAAAACATTCATTAGAAAATAAATAGTGATATCAATAGGGGTAAGCGCATAGAAGCATCAAAAATGGAGTGTTAAAGCCATGTTTGGCTTAAACAATGATTTTGAAATAGCTTACAAGTCAGATAAAATTACTCAACTTGGTAGTATGAATTTGATATGCAAACATTGTAATGCTTTAAAATGAAAAAATGAGCCCCTGGGTATCTGTTGCAAGGCAGGAAAAGTTAAGCTTTCACAAAATGAAAGTTTGCCTGATCCACTTAAGAGCTTAATAATTGGTGGACATCCCAAGCATGATCATTTCATTGATCGTATAAGAAAGTTTAAAAGCTGCTTTCAAATGACTTCTTTTGGAAGTACAAAAACTATAAATGAAAGTTGGTCAACCTTTAAAGTCCAAGGACAAGTGTATCACCTAATTGGTAGTGTCCGACCTTTGCCAAATGAAGAAATGCAGTTTCTTCAAATTTATTTTGTTGGTGATGATGAAAAGGAAGCTCAACTACGTTGCAAAAATATTTTAAATGTTGATTGTAGCGTAGTAAAGGATCTTCAATGTATGTTTCATCAGCATAATCGTTATGTTATATATCTAAAAATGGCTCTCAATAAAATACCAACAAGTACTAAAGACTATAAATTGGTTATACATGCTGATCGAACAACCGCTGGTGCCCACAAAGGGCTTTACAGTGCCCCTCAATCAAGCGAAGAAGCTTTAGTTATTGTTGGTCAGCAATTTGAAAAGCGCGATATTATTATTGAAAGCCATAATAATAAATTACATCGTATAAGTGAGGTGCATCGAACGATGCCTTACAGTACCCGTTGCTATTTCCTTATGGCGAAGATGGCTATTCAGTGGATATACCACAATGGAATCCATTATTAAAAAAGGAGGAACCAAAAAAAAAAATGATGTCTGCGTTAAGCTTTTACAGCTATAAAATAATGATTCGTCAATCTGAGATAAATCATTTACTTTATTGTCGTTCTATAGCTATATACATCTACAAGATGCAATAGGCCAACAAGATGTTGTCGCAGCTCAACTTGGTCAGATGGTAATTTTACCATCTTCTTTTACAAGCTCTGCACGATATATGCATGAAAAGACTCAAGATGCTAAGACATATGTTCGCCATTATGGGCGACCAGATCTTTTCATAACATTCACATGCAATCCACAATGGTATGACATAACAAGTAAGAAGGCTCTAGTCGGGAGAGCCCGACTAGAAGATACCCTGAACCCAGTTGCAATAAATATATTTAATTTATATAAGACTTTGGTATACTGGCTTAGCTTCCATCGATTAAGTTCAATATCTCCGGTGTTTCTCAACCGATTTGGACGAAATTTTCAGAAAAGTTCTATCATTATCCATTACTTCAACCCTCATTTTTAGATTTTCCAAATTTGATATTTTATTGTTATCGATATTATGTGTATATCGGAAACCAGAATAGTTATCGATAATTTGAAGCAAACTTGTTCTGCTCATGGTATGGGAGAACTTAAATACAAAATCAGAAGTCTCTAGCTCTTGTAGTCTCTGAGATCCACGCGTTCATACAGACGGACAGACGGATAGACAGACGGACAGACGGACATGGCTATATCGTCTCGGCTGTTGATGATCGTTGGGTAGTGCCTTACAACTGTGTACTTTTGAGAACATTTGAAGCTCACATAAATGTTGAGTATTGTAGTTCTGTAAAGTCTATTAAATACATTTGTAAATATGTTAACAAGGGCAGTGATCAAGCATCATTTACTCTTGAAGACCAACGTAATGAAATTAATATGTACGAAAGTGGCCGTTATATAAGTAGCTCAGAAGCGGTAAGGAGAATCCTTGCATTTCCCATACATGAACGTTCTCCGGCTATTACACACTTAGCTGTTCATTTAGAAAATGGTCAACGGATATATTTTAACCCCAATAATCCGCAACAATTACTTGACAGATTTAGCACTACACCCAAAACCACTTTGCTAACCTTCTTTGAGCTATGCACACGTGATGAGTTTGCAAGAACGCTTCTACATTGTGAAGCTCCATCGTATTTTACATGGAACAATAAAGAATTTCAAAGAAGAAAACGAGGGCATGATGTGCCAAATTTTCCTGGAGTTAAAAGAGATTCAGCTTTGGGAAGAGTTTACAGTATTCATCCCAATAATACAGAATGTTTTTATTTAAGACTAAATTTAAAAACCGTTAATGGTATAGCATACGCATCATTTCAATTGAGGTGTAAAGCCTTAGAATTACTAGAAGATGATAAGCACTGGGATTCAACTATAGCCGAAGCTGTCATATGTCAAAATCTTACAAAACTGCGAGAACTTTTTGCAATAATGTTAGTATTTTGTCAAATTTCAGATGCTCTTACACTTTGGAAAACTTATAAAGAGAGTTTCTCATCAAAAATTTTGGAGCCACGCCCACCCATTCCACCTCCAGCCCCCCCTCAATTTAAAGTCAAAAAAGCTTTTATCTCCCACAGTTTTTGAGCTAGAGCCACCAAATTTGGTGCCAAGATAGGCGGTGATGACCCCCAAAAACTGCATCAAAAGCTTGGATGCCACGCCCACCAATACCACCCTAGCCGCCCCCAGCTGCTTCAACGCTTCGTCAAAAACGGGAATGCGTGTATCTTTCAGAGTTGTGGAGCTAGAGCCACCAAATTTAGTAGGAAGATAGCTGGCAACTACCCCCAAAAATCTGCATCAAAGCTTTGGAGCCACGCGCACCCCTTCCACCCCCCTTTCCCGACCTTTTACAAACTTTGAGCTAGAGTCACCAAATTTGGTATGAAGATAGCAATTGACATTTCACAAAGATCTGCAGCAAAATACATTTAGCTTGTTTTTAAAGCTTTTTATCCATTATTATAAAAACATAACTTCTGCATTATATGTAATATAATTTAGGTGGTATCATCTAGCTTCAAGCAGAGGCAGTCTTGACCCCATCCATTGCCTCCGTTATGTTGCTGGGGAATCTTGTTATTTTTTTATGTTTAATTTTTATGTGAAACTGATTGCAAAAAGGCATTTTTGATTACTTCTGTTAATGAGTTAACAAGCAGGTCAACATCTGAGGTCGAAATCGAGGAACTATAGCTGGATTGCATATCTTATAATTTGTCCTTGACAATTTCTTTAAATGAATTCCAATTTGCATTACTGATAATTGGATGGAGTCTATCAACTTGTGTGAAATTTATTGAATATTTTATTGACATTTTTAAATGGTCGGAAGATAGTTCGCTTAAGACTATTGGGTAGGTAGTCTGATTGGGAGAGTTTGTTAGGCAAAGATCTATTGTTATTATTAATGGGGTGGTGAATATGGTGATATTTCGATACCTAGAATTAAAGTCAACACAGGCTATAAAATGTCCCTGCATTCTAAATATTTTTAGTATGTTGGATTTGATTCGTTGCATGATTTTAACATTTTGCTGGATAGTCAGGGATGTAAGCAGAGTATATTTTTAAGCTGCTAGTATTGTGGTTTGTTTTTGTTTGAATTCCTACATTCTGAAGGAGTTTGGTTTTAAAGTCGGTAATTTTTTCATGCTCTATTTTGTTGCTTACAACTATGGCGAAACCGTCACCTTTGCTTTCTGATCTATCATATGTGTAAATAGTACAGTTAGGTATGTTTAACCTATCGTCTTGATTGAGCCATGTTTCACTTAATGCAGCTACATGAATTTTATTATCATCTAAGAACTTAATTAGTTTTAAGCGTTTGTGTTTTATGGCACGGTCATTCCATGCCATAACATTCAAACATCCAAGGAGTTATTTGTTTGCATATACATACCGAATAGCTTAGTTTGAGATGGCCTGAAAGTTTTCTCCTTTGCTGGAGTAAGTGCTTTATTTATTTGTTAATTCTATTAATTATGAGTTCATTTCATCTGCTGAAAAAAGCTCAGTGTTAATTGTTGAAGTTGAGATAGTCGATATGGACAAGTCTTATCAGTGGATGGATGATTGCCTTTACAACTGGCACATTTTTTGTTGCTTAGGTGCACAAATGAAACCGTTACGTAAGGTCCGGCACAGTTAGCAAAAGAAATATTAATTTGTTTACAAAATAAACGATGTGCAGAAGAAGATCATAGCCAGATTTGGTTATCCTCTCAACTATTTTTACGTCTGTGCATAGTAAGCCCATGTCAACCAGCATGGACTTCATATTAATTGTGGGAAGTTTATCCACTCCAGACAAGATTGCTTTATATGGCTTAGTGGTTTTGGTATCGAAAGTTTAGAGCTTACAATCTAATTCCTCAAGTTTTGTTGATAGTTGCTTAGCACATTCCATGTCTTCCATAAATATTTCAATCCCAATGGAGATAGTTTTTAAGTAGTATTTTAAATTTTAAGTACATTCATGATCTCATTAACTTGTTTCGTATTGAGCAAAGTAATAGGAGGTAGTTTGGTTTCAATTCAATATATGTTTCTGTTTTAATGTCATAAATATTATCATTTTCTATTGTTTATAGGGGGCGACAATGGTTGGAGTATTGGGAAAACTCCAGATTTCTCCCATAAGCAATTTTCTTTCTTGGAGTATTTGTTTTATAACGGCAGATGCTATGGCAAAGGAATGAGAAAGTTGGAAAAGAAGTATAATAAGAATTTCGCTTTGGTAATTCGCTCCGTATTGAACTTGATTATTTACTGAACACTGCATATGATTCCTTAACGAGTACTTTACATATATAGCTTGTTTTTCTATTGCTTATTTAGTTATAACTGTCCGTAAACATAATGTGTGATTTTTGAGCAGATCTCGTAAACATAGGCAGACTATAGCTATAGTGAAAACAGGCAAGGCTTACTCCTTTATTTTCCTTCATATAAATTTTTGGCCTGTTGCTTGCTGATTGTCGAAGATAAATGAAAGTAAGACTGCTCTGTGCCAATTCACGATACATGGACTGCATTTCTAAAAAATCTGTATGCCATATCTTTAAGTCGGAGCAACCAAAGTATTATACACCGCCCGTTTGCAGCGTAGAGGCAAGGCGCTATTGGCGTTTATCATCCAATTTACTTTAGCCAGCTTACACCGACATAACTTAAGGAGCCCATCAAAGTGAGAGCGAAAACAGAGCCTTTTGTCCAATGTGATCCCCAGGTATCGAGCATGATTTCCAAGCTGCAAGGAACAACCATCAAGCCAGACTGCCGGTGCTTCTCCACGTCTCAGTGTAAAGTTGACAGCTTGGCTCTTCGAGGCGTTGAGCTTGATGTTCCACCTGCGAGCCCAGCTCTCAAGGATGTGGATATATTCTTGGGCTCCATCAGCAGCCTCAAACTCGCAAGAGGCAGAGTGGAATACTGCCACGTCGCACAGTGGGGCCTTTTCTAGGATAGCTTATCAAAAATCATTTTTTTCATGGACGCGTTTGGCAAAAGTGAAATATGTAATCGATAGAGAATACTTCAAAGATTATGGATCCAAAAGATTTTTTAAATCGGTTAATAATTATGGGTGGTAGAGCTCCTCAAAGTTGAGAAATTTTACGTGAGTTCGAAAAAATGACAATTTTTACAGAAATTTACCACTTTCGAACTGAATATTGGGCGACGTACACAACCGATCTTCGATCTTTTTTCTTTATCTGAAAAGTATATTCAATCTCAGTGTTTTTCTGTATACAGTTTAAATATAGCTGAAATACTTATTAAATTAGAATCGTTTAAAAAATACACTAAATTTTGGCATTTTTTGAACTTTCGTGGACTATAACAAAAAAGTATCTCTCAGAGTTACGGTGGGACCACATGCATTTGAAAGCTATAATATATACCTTTCATATGTATATAGTCACAATCTGCGAAAATCTGCATTTTGGAAACGCGAGCCAAAAAACTAGGGATACCTCGAGTTAAAAACACGCGGCAGGTATAAGGAAGAAGAAGAGCGCATACAAATTTGGCTGTAGCGTGTGTGCTGTTTATTGACAACATTTCTAAATGTTGTATTATAAGTACTACCTGTCTATATATATCCCTTCTAATCCTTTTTTCCTTCCTATCCTTTCTAATTACCTGAATGGAAAAGGTCTGAGGAGGCAGGTAAATATAATTGTAGTTGATGGAAAGTTGCGGTACTACAGGTTATTTTATTTTTTTAATTTCTGTATTTCCCCGTTTACCTATCTTTAATGTAAATCAATACCTTAGGTATATATTGTTTTTTACCTAGCTAATTGGAAAAGGGTTATACCAATTTTGCTTGCTTACCTAGCTAACTCAAAAATACGGTATAAAGTGCAAAATATGTCACTTGATGGCAACAGTTATTTCATAACTTCATAAGAGGAAACACTTGTTGTTTATTGCTGCGAACAATAAGAAATTTTCAGATTGAATAGTATTTTTCAATATAATTCACGAAATTTTGATGAATAAGCGCAATAATGGATTTAACAAATTCAAAGATTTTTGAACTTTTTCGTGCTTCTGAAAATACTAACGATTTTCAAGTGGCATTGCTTAAAGAGATTGGCGTACTCGAAAACGCTAGTTGTGCGCTTCAGACACAAATTTAATTCATTCACGCTAACTTGAAGCGAAAATGGAACTTGGTCCATAGAACCATGTCGGCTTTCATAAAAAAGCATGAAAATTGGTTGGAGGAATGTACAACATTCGGATATTCAGAACAGGAAGAAGTTTACCCATCGACTAGCCGAGGAAGAGGAAGGCCGCAAAAAAGTATGGAGGAGTGTTCATGTGTTACAAGGAAACGTAAGCTTGAGGATGCTACGCATAGCTTAACAGCTGAACATCTGTCGGAAGCACTTTCATCCAAGTATATGAAGGAACAAGAGAGGACAAGAGCGACAATTACGAAAGCTGTGCAGGTCGCCAGTCCTTTACGGCTGTATAGGATTAAGGAAAGTATTCCCACGCCTCCAAACTCAGTCGGAATTAAGTACACTCACGAAGAAGCGTTTTCCATATTTATGGACTTGGGACTGACTAAGGAGAAATATGATATTTTACGCAGCTTCTTAAAAAAACATAACGTCAAAGTTCTTCCCGGATATAAAAAAATTGTATTTGCCAAAAAGGAAGCAGTGCCACCTAATACAATAATAACAGAGACATCTGTAGAAGTCAAACTCCAGGATTTAATGGATGAAAATATGTTTATGGCTTCTGTAGTTCCCTTACACCTTAGGAGTGAAACTTCTGAACATTGGAAAAATCGCCGACCATCATCGATTCATTATTGTCGCCCTATTTTCTTCAAATATGCGAAGGAGTCGTCTGAATTGATTAAATCAACTGTAACCGACATACAAAATCAAATTAGCCAACTGAAGCCTACTGTTTTTCAAACCAAGAGTGGAAAAACATTCACGGTGAAGCTTGATTTCTTCCTGACAATGATTGATTGAAAAGTCTTAAATGAAATTACAAACACCTCCTCAACATTGAGGTGTCCCATTTGTAAAAAAACTCAAAAAGACTTTCACAGTTTAGACGACTCAACGGGTGAGGAGAACTGCTACAAATATGGAATTTCTCCGTTGCATTGCAGAATAAAGTGTATGGAATTTATTCTGAAGCTCGCGTACACACTTCCTCGGCCAGGAGAAACAAAAACGGATAATACGCCTCGTGAGGATATGCAGGAAAGAAAGGAAGTTATACAAGCTGAGTTCTCTCGGAAGCTAGGAATAAAAGTTGACTGTCCAAAGCACGGATACGGGAATACGAATGATGGAAATACTTCGAGGAGATTTTTTGAAAATGATCAAATAACAACTTTGATAACAGGTGTTCATAATGAGATCATTAACAGGTTTGCTGTTATCCTAAATGTTATAAACTGCAAAGAAATGATAGATGGTGCAAAATTTGGCGAATACGCATCAAAAACAGCTCAACTTTTGAATGGATTGTATCCTCAGAAAAAACTAACCCCCACGGTACATAGGATTTTGGCTCATGGAAAGGACTTAATAGAATATCAGTGCTTACCTATTGGAGAGCTGTCCGAAGAAGCACAGGAATGTAAAAACAAGGACTACAAGAGGTTCAGATACACTAATACGTGCAAAATTTCTCGGGGGCGACAAAATGGAGACCTTTTCAACATGCTGGCAGCCTCATCGGATCCACTTCTTGCATCGCTGAGACATGTGCGATCACGAAAGGATTTGGAAGATAGCAACTATAGTTCCGAAATGTTGAGTTTATTAGATGTTAACCTTACTAGCATTAATGTTGATGATTATTTGGTTGAAAATCAGCCATCGATAGCAAATATTAAAAATTAACCTCAAAAAATAACCCAAAAATAAGAATTTAAATTTTATGTATTTAAGTTAGAAAATCGAATAAAAACAACAAAAAATGCGAAATAGTCATTGAAGTTATAAAAATTTTCAGTTATGATTAAAAACAAACGTTTTTAATTGGAATTTTACAGGTAAAATGTGCTGGAAATATTTCTTGACTTTGACCTTGAATATTTAAGCACCACGGATACCTAGCACTCTTGGCGAACATTCATTTTAAAGCTTGAAAAGTCATCTATTAATTTAAATTTTTGAAATCGCTTCATTAGTTTAGAAGATATGATTTTTGATAAGCTAAATGAGCAAAGGCCCCACTGTGCGTCGTCAGCAAATGTGGCAATGAGAAAACTACCTGGTGAGGGGAGGTCTTCAAGATCATCAGGAGTGGGTATGTTCGCCGTGTACAGGTTGTATATGAAAGGGCCTAGTACGCTGCCTTGCGGAACGCCCGCCTTCATTGCCCGCGTGGAAGAGATCGCAGCTCTCACCTTAACTTCAAATCTGCGTTCCGTTAGGTATGAATGCATTAGCATGAAATAGGGAGCTGGGAGGTGCGTTTTTATTTTTCATCGTATGCCTTGAGTATGTTAACCACTCTGTGTACCTGTTCAATTGCACCACGCCCTCTCCTGAACCCAAATTGGTGGTCAGGAATAATGGTCATATTATCCATAAGCCTAACAAGCCGTGCAGCAATAAGCCTCTCCCAAACCTTAGACAGAGATGGTAAGAGGCTGATCGGTCGATATGACTCAGGGTCGTCCTCCGGCTTACCCGACTTATGAATCATGTGGATCCTTCCTAACTTCCACTGGGCAGGAAAGTGCTGGGTTCTTAGAATAGCGTTGAAAATCAACGTTATAAAAAGGAGCGCTCGAACTGGCAGGGCCCTCAGGGTGGTGTGGCAAATACCGTCATGGTCAGGAGCCTTAGATCTAGGAAGAATTTTAATCGCTTCCTTGACCTCCTACACTCTGATGGGGTTGATGGGCAGAGACATCTGCAGCGGAGTCTCCAGTACTTGGGCGGTCTCATTGAGGTTAATCTGATCAGCTAGGTAAAGCGTTCTTCAAGGTGACTTGCAAACGTCTCAGCTTGCTCGTCGTGCCCGTTCCCAGGACAGCGAAGCGGTACAGTTCTCCAAGGTTGACGCTTTAGGCTACGGGTGGCACGCCACAGAGAGTAACCAGCATCACGTGTGTAATCCATACTCTCTAACCTCCTAGTAAAAGTTTTACTTTTAAGCCTGCGTAGTGCCTCCTTAAGCTCCCTCTCAGATCTTAGCCATACTGCCTTGTCTTGAGGGCTATGCGTTGTCTGATATCCGTGTCTGTTTCGCCTTTTGATTCTGAGCAAGCTCGCTATATCCGCTGGGAGTCTGTTTCCAGAATTATCCTGGCGTCTTACCATAGGGGGCGGGGTGGTTTCAGCTGCAGCCGACCGGATCTTGGCGTTTAGCAGATCAATGGAATTTTCAACATCCAGTCCAGTGTTGATGGTAGTGTTAAGCTGGATACTTTCGCCAAGCCGTCTCTGAAACTCCTCAATGTTGGTTCGTGCGTTAATGAGCCTTGGTGGCCCACTGACCATTCTTGCGCTGCTATCCAAAGTAACTATCAGGGCAAGATGGTCACTAGGGAGGTCCCAATCATCAGATAGGGAAAGAAGCTGGTCTGGAATCCCCTGGTAGATGGCGAAGTCAATGAAGGAAGGAGTACCTCTTGCTCCATAAGGGTACCTTGTTGGTGATCCCGTTGCAAGGATCTTTGCTTGTCTGCGAGACAGGCTCCCATTAAGCTGAATGCCTCGTGCACTGCTGCTTCGTCCACCCCACAGCTAATGATGAGCGTTCCAATCTCCACCCACCAAGTACTTGTTACCAGCCAAGTTAAGGATATTATTAAAATCATTAGTCAATATCCTCTCATTTGGCCTGCAATATATAGCTCCAAAAACCACATCTCCAGCATCTGTCGACTTTAACCGTTGAATACTGGTAAGCCCGACTAACTAATCTCTTTAACTATGGGATAGTAAATTAAAGTGTCAAGATGGGGGCTCTACGATAACTGGGGGGCTGGCAAATCGATAAATTCGATAACTAAAAACCGATAAATGCACATAATTAGCACATCCTTACTGCTAGAACTACCAAATTTGGTAAGAAGATAGCTACTATCAACCCCAAAAAAACTGCATAAAGAATTTTGGAGCCACGCCCACAGATTCCGCCCCCAGCCCCACCGCATTTTGAAATCAGAAAAGCCCATATCTCCCACAGTTTTTTAGCTAGAGCCACCAAATTTGGTGCCAAGATAAGTGATGATGACCCCCCAAAAACTGCATCAAAAGATTGGATGCCACGCCCACCGATACTGCCCTAGCCGCCCCCATCCACCCCAACGCTTCGTCAAAAACGGGAATGCGTGTATCTTCCAGAGTTGTGAGGCTAGAGCCACAAAATTTGGTAGGAAGATAGCTGGCAACGACCCCCAAAAATCTGCATCAAAGTTTTGGAGCAACGCCAACCCATTTCGCCCCCTTTTCCCCACCTTTTACAAACTTTCAGCTAGAGTCACCAAATTTGGTATGAATATAGCAATTGACATTCCACAAAGATCTGCAGCAGAAATTTGGATACCATGCCCACCCATACCGCCCCCAGGCCCCCTCTCCCAACTTTTTACAATTTTCGATCTAGAGTCACCAAATTTGGTATGAAGATAGCAATTGACATTTCACAAAGATCTGCATCAAAAATTTGGATGCCACACCCACCCATACCGCCCCCAGCCCCCCCGCATTTTGAAATCAGAAATAGCTATATCTCCCACAGTTTTTTAGCTAGAGCCACCAAATTTGGTGCCAAGATAGGTGATGATGACCCCTAAAAACTGCATCAAAAATTTGGATGCCATGCCCACCCTTACCGCCCCCAGCCCCCCTTTCCACACCTTTTACGATTTTCGAGCTAGAGTCACCAAATTTGGTATGAAGATAGATCTGCATCAAAACTTTGGATGCCACGCCCACCCATACCGCCCCCAGCCCCCCTTTCCCCACTTCTTACAATTTTCGAGCTAGAGTCAAAAAATTTGGCATGAATACAGCAATTGACATTCCACACAGATCTGCATCAAAACTTTGGATGCCACGCCCACCAATACCGCCCCAAGGCCCCCTCTCCCTACTTTTTACAATTTTCGAGCTAGAGTCACCAAATTTGGTATGAAGATAGCAATTGACATTTCACAAAGATCTGCAAAAATTTGGATGCCACACCCACCCTTACCGCCCCCAGCCCCCCTTTCCATAGCTCTTACAATTTTTGATCTAGAGTCACCAAATTTGGAAGGAAGATAGTTGGTGGCATCCCCATCTGCATCGGAGAATCTTTAAGGCAGCGTACACCCCTGCCGTGGTATCGAGTATGCTGCAGTCGGTTGCATCCGACTGCAACTTTTCCACTTGTTTTTTGGTCAAATACTGCATGAATATACAGAAAGCAACGAGTTACAGCATCGATTCAGATTTAGAGAGCTTAGGGTCTGCGACCCGCAGCTTGCTTTCTTTAAAAGTTTCGCTTCGCATCCTTCCACAAAAAAAATTCATGCATATTATGAATACAAATTCAATTATGAAACTTTTCGTACAGCAAATTGTGTTGCAAGAACCTTGAGCGTATTTTGCGTGTTTTACGGTTTTAAATGAGTTCTTAAATTGCCAAAACTCCTTGCGATTTTGAACAGGGTGTGTTAATTTTTTTAATAAAGCTTAAATCAAACAAAACCCTCCAATCAATTGTCAGTTTATATGTGTCGATCTGTTTTCTGTGTGCTTATTCGATATGCCATGAACAACCATATGAGCCATTTACTGATGTTTGATAAGCACGTTCCAAACAATAGGCAAACAGACATACACACATGCACTGAGAAAAAAGGAACAAATGCCAATTGCCAGTGTAATAATAAATATATTCAATCAGTAAATTAGACAAATACTAATACTCTTAGAAATATTACTTAATTTGAAAAGAAAATTGTTACTAATAACTAAAAATTGTGACTAGTGCACTAAAATAAAAGTTATATAACTTGTAGCACTAGGAAAATGCAAATAAATAAATAATAAATAATGTTTTAAGTTTTTTTTACAATTTATTATTATTGTGTTTTTTGCTTTTAAAAATCCTACGTCCACCTTAAAACAATTTATTTTTTGTTTCTAAAATATAACAGATGTCATTGATTTAAAAACCGTCTGTTCACATTGGACCATAATAAAAACTTTGGTTGTTAATTTGGTACAAATAGAATGATTTCAATGATTTTTCGTATTAAGTAAGATTAAACAAATTAATTTAAAGTATACATTTTTTAATATTCCTTGCTAAGAAGCATGAGAATGGTTGGCATCGTTTTAAACACCGCTTCTCCGCCCAAGCACAAAGATAATAATCATTATACCCTTAACCCATAAAATGGGTGAATAAGGGTATAATGGTTTTGTGCAAAAGTATGTAACAGGCAGAAGGAAGCATCTCCGACCCTATAAAGTATATATATTCTTGATCAACATCAATAGCCGAGTCGATTAAGCCATGTCCGTCTGTCCGTCTGTCTGTCCGTCTGTCCGTCTTTATGAACGCGTGGATCTCAAAGACTACAAGAGCTAGAGACTTCAGATTTTGGATATAAGTTCTCCTATACCATGAGCAGAACAAGTTTGCTTCAAATTATCGATAACTATTATGGTTTCCGATATACACATGGAATCGATTACAAAAAAAGATCGAATTTGGAAAATCTAAAAATGAGGGTTGACGTAATGGGCAACGATTGAACTTTTCTGAAAATTTCGTCCAAATCGGTTAAGAAACACCGGTGATATCTAATTTAATCGATTGAAGCTAAGTCAGTATACCAAATTCTTACATAAATTTAATTTATTTATTCCAACTGGGTTCAGGGTATCTTCTAGTCGGGCTCTCCCGACTAGAGCCTTCTTACTTGTTTTCCTATAGTATTTTATTCTCTACTTGGTTTAACCAATGTTATGCAGTGATTTCTGGCTAGATATTCCAAACTTCTTTTAAAAAATCAAAGACAAATTGTCCAAATTCAAGCACAAATCGTTTTTAAGTAAATAACCCAATTTTGTCATATTAAGAACAATTTCTTCACCATTTCGATCTTAAACTGAGAGTGGAGGTCTTAAAAATCCGTCCTTAGCTTAAAAAAATCGTGCTTATATTAAGCAAATGCTCTTGATTTTGCACGGGAGAGAACGGATTTGTTTTCTCAGTGCATATGCACATATGTACATATGTATATGTGCCACGTCCAGTTTTAAGTGGGCGAAAGCTTACTAAAAACTTAACGATATCTGTGATAAGCTTGATAAGCGAAATACAAAACTGCAGCGAGAAACTCGAGAAACTTGACGGCCACAAACCCAAAAGTCGATTATAAGAAACTTGTTATACAATTTTCGTAAGCTAAAACCAAAAGGGGTTACAGCGGGTGAAGGGAATGGGTTTTGGGCAGCATGATGCAGCTGCTTAAGAAGAAAATGCGCTGGAGAAGAAATAATCAAGTGGAACCGCTGAAGTCGGACGCAATCGACTGCGGTTTACTCGATACCAGTTTTAAAACCGGTAAAAAGAGACCTGATTGCAAGGGGCCACGGATAAGGAAGGGGTTTATGCTGTGTCAAAGATTATCTTATGCAGATGAGGAGATGATAGCTATCTTCCTTCCAAACTTAGCTCAAAGTTTGTAAAAGTTGGGGCGGTATGATGCAGTTTTTGGTGCAGTTTTTTGGGGATTGTTAGTAGCTATCTTCTCACCAAATGTGGTAGTTCTAGATGTAAGGATGTGCGAAATAAGTAGATATATCCATTTTGAGTAATCGAATTTATCGATTTAACAGCCCCCAGTTATCGTAGGACCCCATTCCTAACACTTTTTCTGGCCCGGCTATAGATAAAGATATTTGGAAAGTTTCAAGTCCTTAGCTGGCAGGGTGTGGAAAAAAGTTGCGTTTGTGCAGATGGACGGACGGACAGACACCATGGCGAAATTGCACAAACCCAATGCACTCTTTACCTTCGGTATCGAGTATAAAAATATATATATGTATGTGTACATAACTAAGTGCAAAAGGAGAAACTAAGAAACAAGCGACCACAGTGCAAAGGGTTGTTATGAAGGGGGTGGTGGGAGGCAAACTGCAGCTTGTGACAAAAAGGACGCACCGAATTGAAAAGTGTTTCAGGATAGCGGCGAGATACGGGCATAAGGGGAGAGCATTGAGGAGAGTAAAGTCATGGGTGGAAGGGGAAAGAAAGAGTATACTGCTGTTTTGGGGCTGTAGGGGCAAGATGCATTTTTGCAGATATAACGCATTAATGCCCATCATTTTTGTGCTGACGTTAAATTTCCGTGGTGCAACTGATGGTCAGTCAAGTCACTCGCACCACTTACACCCGACCACACACCCACTCAGAAATCCACACAGAAGGCTAGGCACAAAAATACATACATTTATAAAATACGGGCAGAGAAGGAGAGCCCACACAGCCAATTCACTTAACAACTTGATTAACCAGTCGAGTCAAACTACCAACTTCATCATTATTATCGTCATCGTCATCGAGCACCCAGTCAAACTCAAGGGGGAATACAACTCAGTCAAACATGCACACAGTTTTCAATTTCATTTCAATCCACTAAAAATCCACACGGTTCGGATGATGATCATTGTGTAGAATGAGTTCATCATTGCGTTCTTCTTCCTCAACCTCAACCTCACCCACATCTTCGTATTCGTCGTTGTCATTTTCATCATCCTCGGTGCCTTTTTGGCATACAAGAACATAAATCCGGCGTACGTGATTTTCAGCCTTAATGCCGAATAATTTCTATTTTGTATACCCTTAACCCATAAAATGGGTAAATAAGGGTATAATGGTTTTGTGCAAATGTATGTAACAGGCACAAGGAAGCATCTCCGACCCGACAAAGTATATATATTCTTGATCAGCATCACCAGCCGAGACGATATAGCCATGTCCGTCTGTCCGTCTGTCTGTCCGTCTGTCCCTCTGTATGAACTACAAGAGCTAGAGACTTCAGATTTTGGATATAAGTTCTCCTATACCATGAGCAGAACAAGTTTGCTTCAAATTATCGATAACTATTCTGGTTTCCAATATACACATAATATCGATAACAAAAAAATATCGAATTTGGAAAATCTAAAAATGAGGGTTGACGTAATGGGTAACGATAGAACTTTTCTGAAAATTTCGTCCAAATCGGTTAAGAAACACCGGAGATATTGAACTTAATCGATTGAAGCTAAGTCAGTATACCAAATTCTTACATAAATTTAATTTATTTATTGCAACTGGGTTCAGGGTATCTTCTAGTCGGGCTCTCCCAACTAGAGCCTTCTTACTTGTTTTTCTTCTATTTTTGTTTGTTTTTTTTTTTTTTTTTTTGATGCAGTTTTGGGGGTCACTATCACCTATTTTGGCACAAAATTGGAGGCTCTAGCTCAAAAACTGTGGAAGATATAAGGGTTTTTGATTTCAAAATGCGGGGGGGCTGGTGGCGGGATGGGAGTCGTTACCAGTTATTTTCGTACCAAATTTGGTGACTTTAGCTCAAACGCAATGAATGATACCAGCACTCCCGTTTTAAAGGAGATTGTGGGGCCGAAGAGGGCGGCTAACATGGTTGGGTGGGCGTAGCATCTAAACTTTTGATCCAAGTTTTGGAGGGTCATCATCACCATGTTTGGCACTAATTTTGGTGGCTCTAGCTCAAAAACTGTGGGCGATATAGGCTTTTTTAGCTTAAAAATGCGGGGGCCTGGGGGTGGTATGAGTGGGCGTGGCTCCAAAATTGTTAATGCAGTTTTTTTTGGTTGCTCGTAGCTATCTTCTTACCAAATTTGGTAGTTCTAGCTGTAAGGATGTGCGAAATATGTGGACTTATCGGTTTTGAGTTATCGAATTTATCGATGTGCCAGCCCCCCATTTATCGTAGAACCCCAATCTTGACACTTGAATTTACTATGCCATAGATAAAGATATTTGGAAAGTTTTGGACGGACAGACGGTCAGACGGACAGACACCATGTCGGACATTGCACAAACCCAATATACTCTTTACCTCCGGTAACGAGTATAAAAAGAGCACAAGCTCTGGAAGTTTCTATAGAAATGAAAGTATGTGCTTTGAATTAAATTTATATATGATTTCAATCACAACAAGTAAGAAGGCTCTAGTCGGGAGAGCCCGACTAGAAGATACCCTGAACTCAGTTGCAATAAATATGTAAATTAAATTTATAATTGACTTTGGTATACTGACTTAACTTCAATCGATTAAGCTCGATATCTCCGGTGTTTCTTAACCGATTTGGACGAAATTTTCAGAAAAGTTCTATCGTTACCCATTACTTCAACCCTCATTTTAACATTTTCCAAATTCGATATTTTATTGTTATCGATATTATGTTTATATCGGAAACCAGAATTGTTATCGATAATTTGAAGCAAACTTGTTCTGCTCATGGTATGGTAAATACAAAATCAGAAGTCTCTAACTCTTGAAGTCTCTGAGATCCACGCGTTCATACAGACAGACAGACGGACAGACAGACAGACAGACGGACATGGCTATATCGTCTCGGCTGTTGATGCTGATCAAGAATATATATACTTTATAGGGTCGGAGATGCTTCCTTCTGCCTGTTACATACATTGGCACAAAACCATTATACCCTTATTTACCCATTTTATGGGTTAAGGGTATAATCAAGGGGTATAATCAAGGGTATAATCAAGTATAATTCGCCATAACTCCATCCTTATTAAGAGATTGCATCCATTAAATTGATAGGAATAATTCATATTCCTTACTAGTTTTCCATCTTGAAAATCAAATTTTTATCTCTTTGTTTATACATAATGATTATACCCTTCACAGGGTATAGACTTTGTCATGAATCTGTAACGCCTTAAAGGAATGATGGGAGACCCCATAAACTATATATCAAAATGATCAGGACGAGCTCAGGAATTGATTTCCGTCTGTCCGTCCGACTGTCCGTCTGTCTGTCTGTTTCAACACGATTTCCAAACTGCTGAACCGATCTTGATGAAACTTTCACAGATTGCTTAGATCATGTCGGGTTTGTTCACTATGAAATTTCATCTCGATCGGAGCATTCTACGATATAGCCACCATATAAATTTACCATATCAACACGATTTCCGGCCAAACTGCTTAACCGATCTTGATGAAACTTTCACAGATTGCTTAGATCATGTCGGGTTTGTTCACTATGAAATTTCATCTCGATCGGAGCATTCTACGATATAGCCACCATATAAATTTACCATATCAACACGATTTCGGGCCAAACTGCAGAACCGATCTTGATGAAACTTTCACAGATTGCTTAGATCATGTCGGGTTTGTTCACTATGAAATTTCATCCCGATCGGAGCATTCTACGATATAGCCACCATATAAATTTACCATATCAACACGATTTCCGGCCAAACTGCTTAACCGATCTTGATGAAACTTTCACAGATTGCTTAGATCATGTCGGCTTTGTTCACTATGAAATTTCATCCCGATCGGAGCATTCTACGATATAGCCACCATATAAATACAAAAAATCTATTAAAAAACAAAATTGGACTAAAAAACTAAAATACCAAAATTACTACACGAGGATTCGAACCCGCACCTACCGGATGAGAGTCTGGCATACTTACCACTAGACTATATAAGAGTTTAACAGAATAGCTGAATATCTATTCTTAAAATTAACATAGTTAATTCGATACACCGAATATTAATAATTAAATGCCTTATAGTCTTTCGAGATTTTCACGCAATAAAAAAATAAAACAAGTAAGAAGGCTCTAGTCGGGAGAGCCCGACTACAAGATACCCTGAACCCAGAATCAATATATATATTTAATTTATATAAGACTTTGGTATACTGGCTTAGCTTCCATCGATTAAGTTCAATATCTCCGGTGTTTCTCAACCGATTTGCACGAAATTTTCAGAAAAGTTCTATCATTATCCATTACTTCAACTCTCATTTTTAGATTTTCCAAATTCGATATTTTATTGTTATCGATATTATGTGTATATCGGAAACGAGAATAGTTATCGATAATTTGAAGCAAACTTGTTCTGCTCATGGTATAGGAGAACTTAAATACAAAATCAGAAGTCTCTGGCTCTTGTAGTCTCTGAGATCCACGCGTTCATACAGACGGACAGACGGACAGACGGACAGACGGTCAGACGGACAAAATCGAATTTGGAAAATCTAAAAATGAGGGTTGAAGTAATGGATAATGATAGAACTTTTCTGAAAATTTCGTCTAAATCGGTTGAGAAACACCGGAGATATTGAACTTAATCGATGGAAGCTAAGCCAGTATACCAAAGTCTTATATAAATTATATATATTTATTGCAACTGGGTTCAGGGTATCTTCTAGTCGGGCTCTCCCGACTAGAGCCTTCTTATTGTTTATTTAGCCGTCTTGTCGCCAGCCGAACTTCATAATCGCAAACTTAAAGTCCAAACCCTTTAATAAATCATTTAAAAGTCAAACTTTTGCACATTGTTTTTAGATATATATATTTTTTATGCTCGATACCGAAGGTAAAGAGTATATTGGTTTTGTGCAATGTCCGTCATGGTGTCTGTCCGTCCGTATGTGTGCAAGTTTTTTCCACACCCTTCAAGCTAGAGACTTAAAACTTTCCAATTCTCTTTATATATGGGATAGTAAATTAAAGTGTCAAGATGGGGGTTCTACGATAACTGGGGGGCTGGCAAATCGATAAATTCGATAACTCAAAACCGATAAATCCACATATTTCGCACATCCTTACAGCTAGAACTACCAAATTTGGTAAGAAGATAGCTACTAGCAACCCCCAAAAAACTGCATCAAAAATTTTGGAGCCACGCCCCCCATTCCACCACCAACCCACGGCATTTTAAAGTCAAAAACGCCTATATCTCCCACAGTTTTGAGCTATAGCCACCAAATTTGGTGCCAAGATAGGTGATGAGGACCCCCCAAAAACTGCATCACAAGTTTGGATGCCACGCCCACCAATACTGCCCTAGCCACCCCCATCCGCTCCAACGCTTCGTCAAAAACGGGAATGCGTGTATCTTCCAGAGTTTTGGAGCTAGAGCCAGCGAATTCGGTAGGAAGATAGCTGGTAACGACCCCCAAAAAACTGTATCAAAGTTTTGGAGCCACGCCCACCCATTACGCCCCCAGCCCCCCACATTTTGAAATCAGAAATGGCTATATCTCCCACAGTTTTTGAGCTAGAGCCACCAAATTTGGTGCCAAGATAATTGATAATGACCCCCTAAAAACTGCATCAAAAGTTTGGATGCGACGCCCACCAATACTGCCCTAGCCGCCCCCATCCACCCCAACGCTTCGTCAAAAACGGGAATGCGTGTATCTTCCAGAGTTGTGGAGCTAGAGCCTCCAAATTTGGTGAGAAGATAGCTGGTAACGAACCCCTAAAATCTGCTTCAAAGTTTTGGAGCCACGCCCACCCATTTCGCCCCCCCTTCCCCACTTTTTACAATTTTCGAGCTAGAGTCACCAAATTTGGTATGAAAATAGCAATTGACATTTCACAAAGATCTGCATAAAAACTTTGGATGCCACGCCCACCCATACCGCTCCCAGCCCCCCTTTCCCCACATTTAACAAACTTCGAGATAGAGTCACCAAATTTGGAAGGAAGGTAGCAATTGAAATTCCACATAGATTCGCAGCAAAACTTTGGATGCCACGCCCACCCATACCGCCCCCAGCCCCCCTTTCCCCACTCTTTACAAACTTCGAGCTAGAGTCACCAAATTTGGTATGAAGATAGCAATTGACATTCCACACAGATCTGCATCAAAAATTTGGATGCCACGCCCACCCATACCGCCCCAGCCTCCCTTCCCCACATTTAACAATTTTCGAGCTAGAGTCACCAAATTTGGTATGAAAATAGCAATTGACATTCCACAAAGATCTGCATCAAAAATTTGGATGCCACGCCCATTCATACAGCCCCCAGCCCCCCTTTCCCCACTCTTTACAAACTTCGAGCTGGAGTCACCAAATTTGGTATGAAGATAGCAATTGACATTCCACACAGATCTGCATCAAAACTTTGGATGCCACGCCCACCCATACCGCCCCAGCCCCGCTTTCCCCACATTTCACAATTTTCGAGCTAGAGTCACCAAATTTGGTATGAAGATAGCAATTGACATTCCACAAAGATCTGCATCAAAAATTTGGATGCCACGCCCACTCATACCGCCCCCAGCCCCCCTTTCCCCACATTTAACAATTTTCGAGCTAGAGTCACCAAATTTGGTATGAAGATAGCAATTGACATTCCACAAAGATCTGCATCAAAAATTTGGATGCCACGTCAACCCATACCGCCCCCAGCTCCCCTTCCGCCACATTTAACAATTTTCGAGCTAGAGTCACCAAATTTGGTATGAAGATAGCAATTGACATTTCGCAAAGATCTGCAGTAAAAATTTGGATGCCACACCCAATCATACCGCCCCCAGCCCCCCTTTCAACAGCTCTTACAAACTTTCAGCTAGAGTCACCAAATTTGGAAGGAAGATAGTTGGTGGCATCCCTATCTGCATCGGAGAATCTTTAAGGCAGCGTACACCCTTGTCCCATCCGTACCCCTTTGCAATCAGGCCTCTTTTTACCTGTTTTAATACTGGTATCGAGTATGCCGCAGTCGGTTGCGTCCGACTGCAACGTTTCCACTTGTTTTTTGACAGGGATATTGCATGGACATCTTTGTACTACGAAAAAACAACTCGTTTGGCCATAAAACCTGAGTTGCTTTAAAAAACAAAAGATTAACATTTTATTTTATGACAACAATTTTTTAAAGCTAGAATGTTTTTTGAGCTTTTCGAGTCCTGTTTTAAAATTGACCATGCGACAAGATTGATATCACTGCCAAATACATCTAATATTAAGTCTTGTTTTTTTTTTTTATATTTTTTGTTTGTGCTGCCACAAAAATTAAACAATTTTTAATGCTGAGCACATTTTAGCACACTACAAAGAACAAATTCAATAAAATAAGCAGGTATCGTTGGTAGGTGTACAAATTGTTGGCCACCAGTTTAGTCTTAACATTTAAAATGAGGCAGACAAAGCTAAAACATTAGTTGCAAGAAGAATAGGGCAATTATTACTCAGGTTATTCGTCAAGCCCCTATTATAGAAAAATAGCAATATTTAATAAAAAAAATGTATATAAAATTCAAAGTATCCTTGCTAACATTATAAATGTGCATGTAAGTTTGTTTTTGACGCTTTCACGCGAAAGCTAATAAACCGATCATCATGCAACTTTGTAAACATATTCTTGGAGACATTAGAAGTTACAGTGTTTCGTTTGTTAAAGTTCAGTAAATGAATCAGCTGTTCGGTTTGTTTTGGTTTGTGTTTTTGTTGCAAACAAGTGAGAAAAATCCAATGCCCTAAGTGCAACAAAATCAGCACCCTCAAGGAGCATTTACTTATGCACAAACTTACAAAAGGCCTGACCTATTCGTAAATTAAGAGCTTATGTCTGAGAAAAAAGCCACGGATCGACATGACATAGTTGCCTGCGTATTTCGTTTAGAGGTTCAGAAGTTAATGAACGTTGTGACAAAAGGAAAAGTATTTGGAGACGCCAGTGACATATGTACTTAATTGAATGGCAGAAACGAGGTCTACCGCATGTGCACATTTTAATTTGGCTATAAGAGAACAGGCTACATCCTTATCAAATCGATAACATAATTAGCACTGAAATTATTATTATTATTTTTTGAATATATTCCTAGTGCTACAAGTATTGCTACTTTTATCTTTATGCACTAGTCACAATTAGCTTTTTAAGTTGACATTGATTAGACATGTCCATAGTAGAGTACTTAATCCTAGTATAAATTTATCAGAAACTAGTACAATTTCATTAAATTTTTTTTATCTAATATATATACTTTTAATTATTATTATGTATTTTTATCTCAATTGTCATATTATTAGAATTGTTTATTTTAATAGCTGTTAATATGTAGTTATGATCTAAGGCGTGCTTTTAACTTCTCTTTGAAATGAGGTGTGCTTCTGGTATTTTTTAAATCGGGTGGCAACTGGTTCCAAAGTCGAACAACAAAGACATAAAACTGTCTATCAGAACTAGCGAGTTTTGTTCTTAGACTAACAAGGTTATTTACTCTCTGAGACGCAGTAAATCTTAAGAGGTCCTACAAATAGTCAGGATTTTTACTGTAAATTATTTTATGGAGAAACAGAAGAATTTTAAGGTTAATTATATCTACGAGATCTAGGTCAAATAACTTATGCGCGAAGTTCGATACGTGGTCAGTTCTTTTTAAGTTAAAAACATATCTAGCAATATTGTTAAAAGTAACCCTAATCTTTTTAAAGCTAGCTGAGTCGCATTTGCCATAAATTTCAATCCCATGGAACAGAATTGGTGCTACCATTGTTTTTTGCGATCATTGCTCTAATGTTAACCGGTAAATATTTTTGAGTTAACGATAGTTGTCAAAGAACTCCATAGGTTTTTCCTACTGCTTTGTTAACCTGATCGCTCCATGTTAAGGTATTGTTGAAAGTTATGCCTAGATTTTCAGCCCTATCCACAAAACTTATGCTTTTATTATCTATATTTAGCTTGGTTAAATTTTCTGTTCTCAGGTACTTTTTGTATGTAACTGGACACTTAGATTTAGAAGGATTTCTTTGCCCACTCACTTATACTAAACAGTTCATCATTGCACACTAGAATACATTCATTTATTTAGCTAATAGGACGACTCACATACATTTGCACATCATCGGCATACATATGGACTTCACATTTAGACAGGACACTTGGCAGATCATTAACATAGATTGGAAAGAGTAGCGGCCCCAAAATCGAACCTTGCGGGACACCACATGCTACTGTTAATCAGCTTGACTGTTTACTACGGCTTGTTTTCTATTACTTAAATAGGAGGACATTAGTGTGACAGCTGTTTGCGTGAAATTGTACATCTTTCTTAGCTTTGTCAATAGAACTTCGTGGTTTACAGTGTCAAAAGCTTTGCTATAGTCAAGTAGTGTAAGCAGCGTAGCGTCACTGTTATCCATTTTAGCTCGAATATCTTCTACTATTTTTAAAATCGCTGTTGTGCAACTCTTGTTTGTCCTAAAGCCAGATTGTTTTTCATAATAAAGTGAGTTTTCATTCATGAATTTATTAATTTGATTTGCCATTATCTTTTCAAATACTTTTGATAGAAAAGGTAGATTTTTGCTACATTCCAAGTTTCAGGAAAAGTGGAGGTAGTGATAGCGGTGTTGATAATATGCGTAATATGGCTTATAATATATGATGAAGAATTTTGATGAATTTCGGGCTTATTTCATCTAGGCCAGTGGCATTGGACTTCATTTTAAGTACGGAGTGTAGCACATCACATTGACTAACACACATGAGCTCAAAACAATTACTACAATTTCTGAACGGCACAGCATTTATATACGAATTAAACATGGACACAGGAACATTTAGGTTGACAAATTTGTGATTTAGTTTATTAATATCTACGTCATTTCCTACCACCGATTTTTCACGACCAATACCAATGCTGGTAATGATCTTCCATTTTTCTTTAATTGTTGTTGCATTGTTAAACTTATTGCAAAAATTGTGTTTTTTAGAAGTTTTAATACTGTCATTTAATTTAGGTCTATTAGTTTTAAAAAGTCTATAAAAGTAGTCTGTCTTGCAGCGTTTCCATTTGTCATAAGCTTCATCTCTCAGATTTATTGCACTAATTATATCACTATTAAACCACGCTATGATTGCAGGCTTTACTGCTATTGTTTTCAGCGGTATAAACCTATTAAATAGGTCGTCAACGTTAAATTGGAGATGACTTATTTGGGTGTCCACTGAGGGGAGGTGATAAATGTTATCCCAATCTTTTTATACTCGATACCGAAGGTAAAGAGTATATTGAGTTTGTGCAATGTCCGTCATGGTGTCTGTCCGTCTGTCCGTCTGTATGAACGAAACTTTTTTCCACACCCTTCAAGCTAGAGACTTGAAACTTTGCAATTCTCTTTATCTATGGGATAGTAAATTAAAGTGTCAAAATTGGGGTTCTACGATAACTGGGGGGCTGGCAAATCGATAAATTCGATAACTCAAAACAGATAAATCCACATATTTCGCACATCCTTACAGCTAGAACTACTAAATTTGGTAAGAAGACAGCTACTATCAACCCCCAAAAAACTGCATCAAGAATTTTGGAGCCACGCCCACCCATTCCGCCCCCAGCCCCCCCCGCATTTTATAAACCAAATTTAGTGCCAAGTTAGGTGATGATGACCCCCCAAAAACCGCATCAAAAGTTTGGATGCCCCCATCCACCCCAACGCTTCGTCAAAAACGGTTAAAGCGTGTATCTTCCAGAGTTGTGGAGCTAGAGCCTCCAAATTTGGTAATAAGATAGCTGGTAACGACTCCCAAAGAACTGCATCAAAGTTTGGGAGCCACGCCCACCCATTCCGCCCCCAGTCCCCCGCATTTTGAAATCAGAAATAGCTATATCTCCCACAGTTTTTTAGCTAGAGCCACCAAATTTGGTGCCAAGATAGGTGATGATGACCCCCCAAAAACTGCATCAAAAGTTTGGATGCCACGCCCACCAATACTGCCCTAGCCGCCCCCATCCTCACCAACGCTTTGTCAAAAACGGAAATGAGTGTATCTTCCAGAGTTGTGAGGCTAGAGCCACCAAATTTGGTAGGAAGATAGCTGGCAACGACCACCAAAAATCTGCATCAAAGTTTTGGAGCCACGCCTACCCATTTCACCCCCCTTTCCACACCTTTTACAAACATTTAGCTAGAGTCACCAAATTTGGTATGTTGATAGCAATTGACATTTTGCAAAGATCTGCATCAAAAATTTGGAAGCCACCCCCAGCTCCCTTTTCCCACTTTTTACAATTTTCGAGCTAGAGTCACCAAATTTGGTAAGAAGATAGCAATTGACAGTCCACATAGATCTGCATAAAAACTTTGGATGCCACGCCCACCCATACCGCCCCCAGCCCCCCTTTCCCCACGTTTTCACAATTTTCGAGCTAGAGTCACCAAATTTGGTATGAAGATAGCAATTGATAGCAAAGATCTGCATAAAAAATTTGGATGCCACGCCCAGCCATACCGCCTCCAGCCCCCCTTTCCCAACTTTTTACAAACATTTAGCTAGAGTCAACAAATTTGGTATGAAGATAGCAATTGACATTCCACACAGATCTGCATTAAAACTTTGGATGCCACGCCCACCCATACCGCCCCCAGCCCCCCTTTCCCAACTTTTTACAATTTTCGAGCTAGAGTCACCAAATTTGGTATGAAGATAGCAATTGACATTCCACACAGATCTGCATCAAAACTTTGGAACCACGCCCAACCATACCGCCCCCAGCCCCCCTTTCCCCACGTTTTCACTATTTTCGAGCTACAGTCACCGAATTTGGTATGAAGATAGCAATTGACATTCCACACAGATCTGCATCAAAACTTTGGATGCCACGCCCACCCATACCACCCCCAGCCCCCCTTTCCACACTTTTAACAATTTTCGAGCTAGAGTCACCAAATTTGGTATGAAGATAGCAATTGACATTCCACACAGATCTGCATCAAAACTTTGGATGCCACTCCCACCAATACCGCCCCCAGCCCCCCTTTCCCCACGTTTTCACAATTTTCGAGCTAGAGTCACCAAATTTGGTATGAAGATAGCAATTGACATTTCACAAAGATCTGCAGTAAAAATTTGGATGCCACATTCACCCATACCGCCCCTAGCTCCTCTTTCCCCACCTTTTACAAACTTCGAGCTAGAGTCACCAAATTTGGTATGAAGGTAGCAATTGACATTCCACAAAGATCTGCATCAAAAATTTGGATGCCACGCCCACCCATACCGCCCCCAGCCCCCCTTTCCCCACATTATACAATTTTCGAGCTAGAGTCACCAAATATGGTATGAAGATAGCAATTGACATTTCGCAAAGATCTGCAGTAAAAATTTGGATGCCACACCCAATCATACCGCCCCCAGCCCCCCTTTCAACAGCTCTTACAAACTTTCAGCTAGAGTCACCAAATTTGGAAGGAAGATAGTTGGTGGCATCCCTATCTGCATCGGAGAATCTTTAAGGCAGCGTACACCCTTGTCCCATCCGTACCCCTTTGCAATCAGGCCTCTTTTTACCTGTTTTAATACTGGTATCGAGTATGCCGCAGTCGGTTGCGTCCGACTGCAACGTTTCCACTTGTTTTTTGACAGGGATATTGCATGGACATCTTTGTACTACGAAAAAACAACTCGTTTGGCCATAAAACCTGAGTTGCTTTAAAAAACAAAAGATTAACATTTTATTTTATGACAACAATTTTTTAAAGCTAGAATGTTTTTTGAGCTTTTCGAGTCCTGTTTTAAAATTGACCATGCGACAAGATTGATATCACTGCCAAATACATCTAATATTAAGTCTTGTTTTTTTTTTTTTATATTTTTTGTTTGTGCTGCCACAAAAATTAAACAATTTTTAATGCTGAGCACATTTTAGCACACTACAAAGAACAAATTCAATAAAATAAGCAGGTATCGTTGGTAGGTGTACAAATTGTTGGCCACCAGTTTAGTCTTAACATTTAAAATGAGGCAGACAAAGCTAAAACATTAGTTGCAAGAAGAATAGGGCAATTATTACTCAGGTTATTCGTCAAGCCCCTATTATAGAAAAATAGCAATATTTAATAAAAAAAATGTATATAAAATTCAAAGTATCCTTGCTAACATTATAAATGTGCATGTAAGTTTGTTTTTGACGCTTTCACGCGAAAGCTAATAAACCGATCATCATGCAACTTTGTAAACATATTCTTGGAGACATTAGAAGTTACAGTGTTTCGTTTGTTAAAGTTCAGTAAATGAATCAGCTGTTCGGTTTGTTTTGGTTTGTGTTTTTGTTGCAAACAAGTGAGAAAAATCCAATGCCCTAAGTGCAACAAAATCAGCACCCTCAAGGAGCATTTACTTATGCACAAACTTACAAAAGGCCTGACCTATTCGTAAATTAAGAGCTTATGTCTGAGAAAAAAGCCACGGATCGACATGACATAGTTGCCTGCGTATTTCGTTTAGAGGTTCAGAAGTTAATGAACGTTGTGACAAAAGGAAAAGTATTTGGAGACGCCAGTGACATATGTACTTAATTGAATGGCAGAAACGAGGTCTACCGCATGTGCACATTTTAATTTGGCTATAAGAGAACAGGCTACATCCTTATCAAATCGATAACATAATTAGCACTGAAATTATTATTATTATTTTTTGAATATATTCCTAGTGCTACAAGTATTGCTACTTTTATCTTTATGCACTAGTCACAATTAGCTTTTTTAAGTTGACATTGATTAGACATGTCCATAGTAGAGTACTTAATCCTAGTATAAATTTATCAGAAACTAGTACAATTTCATTAAATTTTTTTATCTAATATATATACTTTAATTATTATTATGTATTTTTATCTCAATTTTCATATTATTAGAATTGTTTATTTTAATAGCTGTTAATATGTAGTTATGATCTAAGGCGTGCTTTTAACTTCTCTTTGAAATGAGGTGTGCTTCTGGTATTTTTTAAATCGGGAGGCAACTGGTTTCAAAGTCGAACAACAAAGACATAAAACTGTCTATCAGAACTAGCGAGTTTTGTTCTTAGACTAACAAGGTTATTTACTCTCTGAGACGCAGTAAATCTTAAGAGGTCCTACAAATAGTCAGGATTTTTACTGTAAATTATTTTATGGAGAAACAGAAGAATTTTAAGGTTAATTATATCTACGAGATCTAGGTCAAATAACTTATGCGCGAAGTTCGATACGTGGTCAGTTCTTTTTAAGTTAAAAACATATCTAGCAATATTGTTAAAAGTAACCCTAATCTTATTAAAGCTAGCTGAGTCGCATTTGCCATAAATTTCAATCCCATAGAACAGAATTGGTGCTACCATTGTTTTTTGCGAACTCCATAGGTTTTTCCTACTGCTTTGTTAACCTGATCGCTCCATGTTAAGGTATTGTTGAAAGTTATGCCTAGATTTTCAGCCCTATCCACAAAACTTATGCTTTTATTATCTATATTTAGCTTGGTTAAATTTTCTGTTCTCAGGTACTTTTTGTATATAACTGGACACTTAGATTTAGAAGGATTATTACACAACCCATTTTTCTTTGCCCACTCACTTATACTAAACAGTTCATCATTGCACACTAGAATACATTCATTTATTTAGCTAATAGGACGACTCACATACATTTGCACATCATCGGCATACATATGGACTTCACATTTAGACAGGACACTTGGCAGATCATTAACATAGATTGGAAAGAGTAGCGGCCCCAAAATCGAACCTTGCGGGACACCACATGCTACTGTTAATAAGCTTGACTGTTTACTACGGCTTGTTTTCTATTACTATAAATAGGAGGACATTAGTGTGACAGCTTTTTGCGTGAAATTGTACATCTTTCTTAGCTTTGTCAATAGAACTTCGTGGTTTACAGTGTCAAAAGCTTTGCTCTAGTCAAGTAGTGTAAGCAGCGTAGCGTCACTGTTATCCATTTTAGCTCGAATATCTTCTACTATTTTTAAAATCGCTGTTGTGCAACTCTTGTTTGTCCTAAAGCCAGATTGTTTTCATAATAAAGTGAGTTTTCATTCATGAATTTATTAATTTGATTTGCCATTATCTTTTCAAATACTTTTGATAGAAAAGGTAGATTTTTGCTACATTCCAAGTTTCAGGAAAAGTGGAGGTAGTGATAGCGGTGTTGATAATATGCGTAATATGGCTTATAATATATGATGAAGAATTTTGATGAATTTCGGGCTTATTTCATCTAGGCCAGTGGCATTGGACTTCATTTTAAGTACGGAGTGTAGCACATCACATTGACTAACACACATGAGCTCAAAACAATTACTACAATTTCTGAACGGCACAGCATTTATATACGAATTAAACATGGACACAGGAACATTTAGGTTGACAAATTTGTGATTTAGTTTATTAATATCTACGTCATTTCCTACCACCGATTTTTCACGACCAATACCAATGCTGGTAATGATCTTCCATTTTTCTTTAATTGTTGTTGCATTGTTAAACTTATTGCAAAAATTGTGTTTTTTAGAAGTTTTAATACTGTCATTTAATTTAGGTCTATTAGTTTTAAAAAGTCTATAAAAGTAGTCTGTCTTGCAGCGTTTCCATTTGTCATAAGCTTCATCTCTCAGATTTATTGCACTAATTATATCACTATTAAACCACGCTATGATTGCAGGCTTTACTGCTATTGTTTTCAGCGGTATAAAACCTATTAAATAGGTCGTCAACGTTAAATTGGAGATGACTTATTTGGGTGTCCACTGAGGGGAGGTGATAAATGTTATCCCAATCTTTTTATACTCGATACCGAAGGTAAAGAGTATATTGAGTTTGTGCAATGTCCGTCATGGTGTCTGTCCGTCTGTCCGTCTGTATGAACGAAACTTTTTTCCACACCCTTCAAGCTAGAGACTTGAAACTTTGCAATTCTCTTTATCTATGGGATAGTAAATTAAAGTGTCAAAATTGGGGTTCTACGATAACTGGGGGGCTGGCAAATCGATAAATTCGATAACTCAAAACAGATAAATCCACATATTTCGCACATCCTTACAGCTAGAACTACTAAATTTGGTAAGAAGACAGCTACTATCAACCCCCAAAAAACTGCATCAAGAATTTTGGAGCCACGCCCACCCATTCCGCCCCCAGCCCCCCCCCCGCATTTTAAACACCAAATTTAGTGCCAAGTTAGGTGATGATGACCCCCCAAAAACCGCATCAAAAGTTTGGATGCCCCCATCCACCCCAACGCTTCGTCAAAAACGGTAAAGCGTGTATCTTCCAGAGTTGTGGAGCTAGAGCCTCCAAATTTGGTATTAAGATAGCTGGTAACGACTCCCAAAGAACTGCATCAACGTTTTGGAGCCACGCCTACCCATTTCACCCCCCTTCCGCACCTTTTACAAACATTTAGCTAGAGTCACCAAATTTGGTATGTTGATAGCAATTGACATTTTGCAAAGATCTGCATCAAAAATTTGGAAGCCACCCCCAGCCCCCTTTTCCCACTTTTTACAATTTTAGAGCTAGTCACCAAATTTGTTATGAAGATAGCAATTGACAGTCCACATAGATCTGCATAAAAAATTTGGATGCCACGCCCACCCATACCGCCCCCAGCCCCCCCGCATTTTGAAATCAGAAATAGCTATATCTCCCACAGTTTTTTAGCCAGAGCCACCAAATTTGGTGCCAAGATAGGTGATGATGACCCCCCAAAAACTGCATCAAAAGTTTGGATGCCACGCCCACCAATACTGCCCTAGCCGCCCCCATCCTCACCAACGCTTTGTCAAAAACGGAAATGAGTGTATCTTCCAGAGTTGTGAGGCTAGAGCCACCAAATTTGGTAGGAAGATAGCTGGCAACGACCCCCAAAAATCTGCATCAAAGTTTTGGAGCCACGCCTACCCATTTCACCCCCCTTCCGCACCTTTTACAAACATTTAGCTAGAGTCACCAAATTTGGTATGTTGATAGCAATTGACATTTTGCAAAGATCTGCATCAAAAATTTGGAAGCCACCCCCAGCCCCATTTTCCCACTTTTTACAATTTTAGAGCTAGTCACCAAATTTGTTATGAAGATAGCAATTGACAGTCCACATAGATCTGCATAAAAAATTTGGATGCCACGCCCACCCATACCGCCCCCAGCCCCCCTCTCCACACTTTTTACAATTTTCGAGCTAGAGTCACCAAATTTGGTATGAAGATAGCAATTGACATTCCACACAGATCTGCATCAAAATTTTGGATGCCACGCCCACCCATACCGCCCCCAGCCCCCCTTTCCCCACGTTTTCACAATTTTTGAGCTAGAGTCACCAAATTTGGTATGTAGATAGCAATTGGCATTCCACACAGATCTGCATTAAAACTTTGGATGCCACGCCCACCCATACCGCCCCAGCCCCCCTTTCCCCACGTTTTCACAATTTTCGAGCTAGAGTCACCAAATTTGGTATGAAGATAGCAATTGACATTCCACACAGATCTGCATCAAAACTTTGGATGCCACGCCCACCTATACCACCCGCTGCCCCCCTTTCCACACTTTTAAGAATTTTCGAGCTAGAGTCACCAAATTTGGTATGAAGATAGCAATTGACATTCCACACAGATCTGCATCAAAACTTTGGATGCCACGCCCACCCATACCGCCCCAGCCCCCCTTTCCCCACGTTTTCACAATTTTCGAGCGAGAGTCACCAAATTTGGTATGAAGATAGCAATTGACATTCCACACAGATCTGCATCAAAACTTTGGATGCCACTCCCACCCATACCGCCCCCAGCCCCCCTTTCCCCACGTTTTCACAATTTTCGAGCTAGAGTCACCAAATTTGGTATGAAGATAGCAATTGACATTCCACACAGATCTGCATCAAAAATTTGGATGCCACCCCCAGCCCCCTTTTCCCACTTTTTACAATTTTCGAGCTAGAGTCACCAAATTGGTATGAAGATAGCAATTGATAGCAAAGATCTGCATCAAAAATTTGGATGCCACGCCCAGCCATACCGCCTCCAGCCCCCCTTTCCCAACTTTTTACGAACATTTAGCTAGAGTAACCAAATTTGGTATGAAGATAGCAATTGACATTCCACACAGATCTGCATCAAAACTATGGATGCCACTCCCACCCATACCGCCCCCAGCCCCCCTTCCCCACGTTTTCACAATTTTGAGCTAGAGTCACCAAATTTGGTATGAAGATAGCAATTGACATTCCACACAAATCTGCATCAAAAATTTGGATGCCACCCCCAGCCCCCTTTTCCCACTTTTTACAATTTTCGAGCTAGAGTCACCAAATTTGGTATGAAGATAGCAATTGATAGCAAAGATCTGCATCAAAAATTTGGATGCCACGCCCACCCATACCGCCCCAGCCGCTCTTTCCCCACGTTTTCACAATTTTTGAGCTAGAGTCACCAAATTTGGTATGAAGATAGCGATTGACATTCCACACAGATCTGCATCAAAACTTTGGATGCCACGCCCACCTATACCACCCCCAGCCCCCCTTTCCACACTTTTAACAATTTTCGAGATAGAGTCACCAAATTTGGTATGAAGATAGCAATTGACATTCCACACAGATCTGCATCAAAATTTTGGATGCCACTCCCACCCATACCACCCCCAGCCCCCCTTTCCCCACGTTTTCACAATTTTCGAGCTAGAGTCACCAAATTTGGTATGAAGATAGGAATTGATAGCAAAGATCTGCATCAAAACTTTGGATGCCACGCCCACCTATACCGCCCCCAGCCCCCCTTTCCCAACTTTTTACAATTTTCGAGCTAGAGTCACCAAATTTGGTATGAAGATAGCAATTGACATTCCACACAGATCTGCATAAAAACTTTGGATGCCACTCCCACCCATACCACCCCCAGCCCCTCTTTCCCCACGTTTTCACAATTTTTGAGCTAGAGTCACCAAATTTGGTATGAAGATAGCAATTGACATTCCACACAGATCTGCATCAAAACTTTGGAACCACGCCCACCCATACCGCCCCCAGCCCCCCCCGCATTTTAAACACCAAATTTAGTGCCAAGTTAGGTGATGATGACCCCCCAAAAACCGCATCAAAAGTTTGGATGCCCCCATCCACCCCAACGCTTCGTCAAAAACGGTTAAAGCGTGTATCTTCCAGAGTTGTGGAGCTAGAGCCTCCAAATTTGGTATTAAGATAGCTGGTAACGACTCCCAAAGAACTGCATCAAAGTTTGGGAGCCACGCCCACCCATTCCGCCCCCAGTCCCCCGCATTTTGAAATCAGAAATAGCTATATCTCCCACAGTTTTTTAGCTAGAGCCACCAAATTTGGTGCCAAGATAGGTGATGATGACCCCCCAAAAACTGCATCAAAAGTTTGGATGCCACGCCCACCAATACTGCCCTAGCCGCCCCCATCCTCACCAACGCTTTGTCAAAAAACGGAAATGAGTGTATCTTCCCGAGTTGTGAGGCTAGAGCCACCAAATTTGGTAGGAAGATAGCTGGCAACGACCACCAAAAATCTGCATCAAAGTTTTGGAGCCACGCCTACCCATTTCACCCCCCTTTCCACACCTTTTACAAACATTTAGCTAGAGTCACCAAATTTGGTATGTTGATAGCAATTGACATTTTGCAAAGATCTGCATCAAAAATTTGGAAGCCACCCCCAGCTCCCTTTTCCCACTTTTTACAATTTTCGAGCTAGAGTCACCAAATTTGGTAAGAAGATAGCAATTGACAGTCCACATAGATCTGCATAACAACTTTGGATGCCACGCCCACCCATACCGCCCCCAGCCCCCCTTTCCCCACGTTTTCACAATTTTCGAGCTAGAGTCACCAAATTTGGTATGAAGATAGGAATTGATAGCAAAGATCTGCATCAAAAATTTGGATGCCACGCCCAGCCATACCGCCTCCAGCCCCCCTTTCCACACTTTTAACAATTTTCGAGCTAGAGTCACCAAATTTGGTATGAAAATAGCAATTGACATTCCACACAGATCTGCATTAAAACTTTGGATGCCACGCCCACCCATACCGCCCCAGCCCCCCTTTCCCAACTTTTTACAATTTTCGAGCTAGAGTCACCAAATTTGGTATGAAGATAGCAATTGACATTCCACACAGATCTGCATCAAAACTTTGGAACCACGCCCACCCATACCGCCCCCAGCCCCTCTTTCCCCACGTTTTCACAATTTTTGAGCTAGAGTCACCAAATTTGGTATGAAGATAGCAATTGACATTCCACACAGATCTGCATAAAAACTTTGGATGCCACTCCCACCCATACCACCCCCAGCCCCCTTTTCCACACTTTTAACAATTTTCGAGCTAGAGTCACCAAATTTGGTATGAAGATAGCAATGGACATTCCACACAGATCTGCATCAAAACTTTGGATGCCACTCCCACCCATACCGCCCCAGCCCCCCTTCCCCACGTTTTCACTATTTTCGAGCTAGAGTCACCGAATTTGGTATGAAGATAGCAATTGACATTCCACACAGATCTGCATCAAAACTCTGGATGCCACGCCCACCCATACCACCCCCAGCCCCCCTTTCCACACTATTAACAATTTTCGAGCTAGAGTCACCAAATTTGGTATGAAGATAGCAATTGACATTCCACACAGATCTGCATCAAAACTTTGGATGCCACTCCCAGCCATACCACCCCCAGCCCCCCTTTCCCCACATTTAACAATTTTCGAGCTAGAGTCACCAAATTTGGTATGAAGATAGCAATTGACATTTCACAAAGATCTGCAGTAAAAATTTGGATGCCACATTCACCCATACCGCCCCCAGCCCCCCTTTCCCCACATTATACAATTTTCGAGCTAGAGTCACCAAATATGGTATGAAGATAGCAATTGACATTTCGCAAAAATCTGCAGTAAAAATTTGGATGCCACACCTAATCATACCGCCCCCAGCCCCCCTTTCAACAGCTCTTACAAACTTTCAGCTAGAGTCACCAAATTTGGAAGGGAGATAGTTGGTGGCATCCCTATCTGCATCGGGGAATCTTTAAGGCAGCGTACACCCTTGTCCCATCCGTACCCCTTTGCAATCAGGCCTCTTTTTACCTGTTTTAATACTGGTATCGAGTATGCCGCAGTCGGTTGCGTCCGACTGCAACGTTTCCACTTGTTTTTTGACAGGGATATTGCATGGACATCTTTGTACTACGAAAAAACAACTCGTTTGGCCATAAAACCTGAGTTGCTTTAAAAAACAAAAGATTAACATTTTATTTTATGACAACAATTTTTTAAAGCTAGAATGTTTTTTGAGCTTTTCGAGTCCTGTTTTAAAATTGACCATGCGACAAGATTGATATCACTGCCAAATACATCTAATATTAAGTCTTGTTTTTTTTTTTTATATTTTTTGTTTGTGCTGCCACAAAAATTAAACAATTTTTAATGCTGAGCACATTTTAGCACACTAAAAAGAACAAATTCAATAAAATAAGCAGGTATCGTTGGTAGGTGTACAAATTGTTGGCCACCAGTTTAGTCTTAACATTTAAAATGAGGCAGACAAAGCTAAAACATTAGTTGCAAGAAGAATAGGGCAATTATTACTCAGGTTATTCGTCAAGCCCCTATTATAGAAAAATAGCAATATTTAATAAAACATGTGGAAACGTTGCAGTCGGACGCAACCGACTGCGGTATACTCGATACCAGTATTAAAAATTTTGATGCCCATCCATGTGGGATGTCAATTGCTATCTTCATACCGAATTTGTTGACTCTAGCTCGAAGTTTGTATAAAGTGGGGAAAGGGGGGCTGGGGGCGGTATGGTTGGGCGTGGCATCCAAATTTTTGCTGCAGATCCTTGTGGAATGTCAAATGCTACCTTCATACCAAATTTGGTGACTCTAGCTCAAAGTTTGTATAAAGTGGGGAAAGGGGGTTGGGGGCGGTATGGTTGGGCGTGGCATCCAAATTTTTGCTGCAGATCCTTGTGGAATGTCAAATGCTACCTTCATACCAAATTTGGTGACTCTAGCTCAAAGTTTGTATAAAGTGGGGAAAGGGGGGCTGCGGGCGGTATGGTTGGGCGTGGCATCCAAATTTTTAATGCAGATCCTTGTGGAATGTCAAATGCTACCTTCATACCAAATTTGGTGACTCTAGCTCAAAGTTTGTATAAAGTGGAGAAAGGGGGGCTGGGGGCGGTATGGTTGGGCGTGGCATCCAAATTTTTGCTGCAGATCTTTGTGGAATGTCAATTGCTATCTTCATACCAAATTTGGTGACTCTAGCTGAAAGTTTGTAAATGGTGGGGAAAGGGTGGCGGAATGGGTGGGCTTGGCTCCAAAACTTTGATGCAGATTTTTGAGGGTCACTGCCAGCTATCTTCCTACCAAATTTGGTGGCTCTAGCTCCACAACTCTGGAAGATACACGCATTCCCGTTTTTGACGAAGCGTTGGGGTGGATGGGGGCGGCTAGGGTAGGATCGGTGGGCGTGGCATCCAAACTTTTGATGCAGTTTTTAGGGGGTCATCATCACCTATCTTGGCACCAAATTTGGTGGCTCTAGCTCAAAAACTTTGGGAGATATAGCCATTTCTGATTTCAAAATGCGGGGGGGCTGGGGCGGAATGGGTGGGCGCGGCTCCAAAACTTTGATGCAGTTTTTTGGGGATCGCTACTAGCTATCTTCCCACCAAATTTGGTGGCTCTAGCTCCACAACTCTGGAAGATACACGCATTCCCGTTTTTGACGAAGCGTTGGGGTGGATGGGGGCGGCTAGAGCAGTATCGGTGGGCGTGGCATCCAAACTTTTGATGCAGTTTTTGGGGGGTCATCATCACCTATCTTGGCACAAAATTTGGTGGCTCTAGCTCAAAAACTGTGGGAGATATACGCTTTTTTGACTTTAAATTGCGGGGGGGCTGGGGGCGGAATGGGGGGGCGTGGCTCCAAAATTTTTGATGCAGTTTTTTGGGGGTTGCTAGTAGCTATCTTCTTACCAAATTTGGTACTTCTAGCTGTAAGGATGTGCGAAATATGTGGATTTATCGGTTTTGAGTTATCGAATTTATCGATTTGCCAGCCCCCCAGTTATCGTAGAACCCCCATCTTGACACTTAAATTTACTATCCCATAGATAAAGAGAATTGGAAAGTTTCAAGTCTCTAGCTTGAAGGGTGTGGAAAAAACTTGCATACATACGGACGGACAGACGGACAGACGGACAGACACCATGACGGACATTGCACAAAACCAATATACTAGTTACCTTCGGTATCGAGTATAAAAAATGTATATAAAATTCAAAGTATCCTTGCTAACATTATAAATGTGCATGTAAGTTTGTTTTTGACGCTTTCACGCGAAAGCTAATAAACCGATCATCATGCAACTTTGTAAACATATTCTTGGAGACATTAGAAGTTACAGTGTTTCGTTTGTTAAAGTTCAGTAAATGAATCAGCTGTTCGGTTTGTTTTGGTTTGTGTTTTTGTTGCAAACAAGTGAGAAAAATCCAATGCCCTAAGTGCAACAAAATCAGCACCCTCAAGGAGCATTTACTTATGCACAAACTTACAAAAGGCCTGACCTATTCGTAAATTAAGAGCTTATGTCTGAGAAAAAAGCCACGGATCGACATGACATAGTTGCCTGCGTATTTCGTTTAGAGGTTCAGAAGTTAATGAACGTTGTGACAAAAGGAAAAGTATTTGGAGACGCCAGTGACATATGTACTTAATTGAATGGCAGAAAAGAGGTCTACCGCATGTGCACATTTTAATTTGGCTATAAGAGAACAGGCTACATCCTTATCAAATCGATAACATAATTAGCACTGAAATTATTATTATTATTTTTTTAATATATTCCTAGTGCTACAAGTATTGCTACTTTTATCTTTATGCACTAGTCACAATTAGCTTTTTTAAGTTGACATTGATTAGACATGTCCATAGTAGAGTACTTAATCCTAGTATAAATTTATCAGAAACTAGTACAATTTCATTAAATTTTTTTTATCTAATATATATACTTTTAATTATTATTATGTATTTTTATCTCAATTTTCATATTATTAGAATTGTTTATTTTAATAGCTGTTAATATGTAGCTATGATCTAAGGCGTGCTTTTAACTTCTCTTTGAAATGAGGTGTGCTTCTGGTATTTTTTAAATCGGGTGGCAACTGGTTCCAAAGTCGAACAACAAAGACATAAAACTGTCTATCAGAACTAGCGAGTTTTGTTCTTAGACTAACAAGGTTATTTACTCTCTGAGACGCAGTAAATCTTAAGAGGTCCTACAAATAGTCAGGATTTTTACTGTAAATTATTTTATGGAGAAACAGAAGAATTTTAAGGTTAATTATATCTACGAGATCTAGGTCAAATAACTTATGCGCGAAGTTCGATACGTGGTCAGTTCTTTTTAAGTTAAAAACATATCTAGCAATATTGTTAAAAGTAACCCTAATCTTATTAAAGCTAGCTGAGTCGCATTTGCCATAAATTTCAATCCCATAGAACAGAATTGGTGCTACCATTGTTTTTTGCGAACTCCATAGGTTTTCCTACTGCTTTGTTAACCTGATCGCTCCATGTTAAGGTATTGTTGAAAGTTATGCCTAGATTTTCAGCCCTATCCACAAAACTTATGCTTTTATTATCTATATTTAGCTTGGTTAAATTTTCTGTTCTCAGGTACTTTTGTATATAACTGGACACTTAGATTTAGAAGGATTATTACACAACCCATTTTTCTTTGCCCACTCACTTATACTAAACAGTTCATCATTGCACACTAGAATACATTCATTTATTTAGCTAATAGGACGACTCACATACATTTGCACATCATCGGCATACATATGGACTTCACATTTAGACAGGACACTTGGCAGATCATTAACATAGATTGGAAAGAGTAGCGGCCCCAAAATCGAACCTTGCGGGACACCACATGCTACTGTTAATAAGCTTGACTGTTTACTACGGCTTGTTTTCTATTACTATAAATAGGAGGACATTAGTGTGACAGCTTTTTGTGTGAAATTGTACATCTTTCTTAGCTTTGTCAATAGAACTTCGTGGTTTACAGTGTCAAAAGCTTTGCTCTAGTCAAGTAGTGTAAGCAGCGTAGCGTCACTGTTATCCATTTTAGCTCGAATATCTTCTACTATTTTTAAAATCGCTGTTGTGCAACTCTTGTTTGTCCTAAAGCCAGATTGTTTTTCATAATAAAGTGAGTTTTCATTCATGAATTTATTAATTTGATTTGCCATTATCTTTTCAAATACTTTTGATAGAAAAGGTAGATTTTTGCTACATTCCAAGTTTCAGGAAAAGTGGAGGTAGTGATAGCGGTGTTGATAATATGCGTAATATGGCTTATAATATATGATGAAGAATTTTGATGAATTTCGGGCTTATTTCATCTAGGCCAGTGGCATTGGACTTCATTTTAAGTACGGAGTGTAGCACATCACATTGACTAACACACATGAGCTCAAAACAATTACTACAATTTCTGAACGGCACAGCATTTATATACGAATTAAACATGGACACAGGAACATTTAGGTTGACAAATTTGTGATTTAGTTTATTAATATCTACGTCATTTCCTACCACCGATTTTTCACGACCAATACCAATGCTGGTAATGATCTTCCATTTTTCTTTAATTGTTGTTGCATTGTTAAACTTATTGCAAAAATTGTGTTTTTTAGAAGTTTTAATACTGTCATTTAATTTAGGTCTATTAGTTTTAAAAAGTCTATAAAAGTAGTCTGTCTTGCAGCGTTTCCATTTGTCATAAGCTTCATCTCTCAGATTTATTGCACTAATTATATCACTATTAAACCACGCTATGATTGCAGGCTTTACTGCTATTGTTTTCAGCGGTATAAACCTATTAAATAGGTCGTCAACGTTAAATTGGAGATGACTTATTTGGGTGTCCACTGAGGGGAGGTGATAAATGTTATCCCAATCTTTTTATACTCGATACCGAAGGTAAAGAGTATATGAGTTTGTGCAATGTCCGTCATGGTGTCTGTCCGTCTGTCCGTCTGTATGAACGAAACTTTTTTCCACACCCTTCAAGCTAGAGACTTGAAACTTTGCAATTCTCTTTATCTATGGGATAGTAAATTAAAGTGTCAAAATTGGGGTTCTACGATAACTGGGGGGCTGGCAAATCGATAAATTCGATAACTCAAAACAGATAAATCCACATATTTCGCACATCCTTACAGCTAGAACTACTAAATTTGGTAAGAAGACAGCTACTATCAACCCCCAAAAAACTGCATCAAGAATTTTGGAGCCACGCCCACCCATTCCGCCCCCAGCCCCCCCCGCATTTTAAACACCAAATTTAGTGCCAAGTTAGGTGATGATGACCCCCCAAAAACCGCATCAAAAGTTTGGATGCCCCCATCCACCCCAACGCTTCGTCAAAAACGGTAAAGCGTGTATCTTCCAGAGTTGTGGAGCTAGAGCCTCCAAATTTGGTAATAAGATAGCTGGTAACGACTCCCAAAGAACTGCATCAAAGTTTGGGAGCCACGCCCACCCATTCCGCCCCCAGTCCCCCGCATTTTGAAATCAGAAATAGCTATATCTCCCACAGTTTTTTAGCTAGAGCCACCAAATTTGGTGCCAAGATAGGTGATGATGACCCCCCAAAAACTGCATCAAAAGTTTGGATGCCACGCCCACCAATACTGCCCTAGCCGCCCCCATCCTCACCAACGCTTTGTCAAAAACGGAAATGAGTGTATCTTCCAGAGTTGTGAGGCTAGAGCCACCAAATTTGGTAGGAAGATAGCTGGCAACGACCCCCAAAAATCTGCATCAAAGTTTTGGAGCCACGCCTACCCATTTCACCCCCCTTCCGCACCTTTTACAAACATTTAGCTAGAGTCACCAAATTTGGTATGTTGATAGCAATTGACATTTTGCAAAGATCTGCATCAAAAATTTGGAAGCCACCCCCAGCCCCCTTTTCCCACTTTTTACAATTTTAGAGCTAGTCACCAAATTTGTTATGAAGATAGCAATTGACAGTCCACATAGATCTGCATAAAAAATTTGGATGCCACGCCCACCCATACCGCCCCCAGCCCCCCTTTCACCACTTTTTACAATTTTCGAGCTAGAGTCACCAAATTTGGTATGAAGATAGCAATTGACATTCCATACAGATCTGCATCAAAATTTTGGATGCCACGCCCACCCATACCGCCCCCAGCCCCCCTTTCCCCACGTTTTCACATTTTTTGAGCTAGAGTCACCAAATTTGGTATGTAGATAGCAATTGGCATTCCACACAGATCTGCATTAGAACTTTGGATGCCACGCCCACCCATACCGCCCCAGCCCCCCTTTCCCCACGTTTTCACAATTTTCGAGCTAGAGTCACCAAATTTGGTATGAAGATAGCAATTGACATTCCACACAGATCTGCATCAAAACTTTGGATGCCACGCCCACCCATACCACCCCCAGCCCCCCTTTCCACACTTTTAAGAATTTTCGAGCTAGAGTCACCAAATTTGGTATGAAGATAGCAATTGACATTCCACACAGATCTGCATCAAAACTTTGGATGCCACGCCCACCCATACCGCCCCAGCCCCCCTTTCCCCACGTTTTCACAATTTTCGAGCTAGAGTCACCAAATTTGGTATGAAGATAGCAATTGACATTCCACACAGATCTGCATCAAAACTTTGGATGCCACTCCCACCCATACCGCCCCCAGCCCCCCTTTCCCCACGTTTTCACAATTTTCGAGCTAGAGTCACCAAATTTGGTATGAAGATAGCAATTGACATTCCACACAGATCTGCATCAAAAATTTGGATGCCACCCCCAGCCCCCTTTTCCCACTTTTTACAATTTTCGAGCTAGAGTCACCAAATTTGGTATGAAGATAGCAATTGATAGCAAAGATCTGCATCAAAAATTTGGATGCCACGCCCAGCCATACCGCCTCCAGCCCCCCTTTCCCAACTTCTTACAAACATTTAGCTAGAGTCACCAAATTTGGTATGAAGATAGCAATTGACATTCCACACAGATCTGCATCAAAACTTTGGATGCCACTCCCACCCATACCGCCCCCAGCCCCCCATTCCCCACGTTTTCACAATTTTTGAGCTAGAGTCACCAAATTTGGTATGAAGATAGCAATTGACATTCCACACAAATCTGCATCAAAAATTTGGATGCCACCCCCAGCCCCCTTTTCCCACTTTTTACAATTTTCGAGCTAGAGTCACCAAATTTGGTATGAAGATAGCAATTGATAGCAAAGATCTGCATCAAAAATTTGGATGCCACGCCCACCCATACCGCCCCAGCCCCCCTTTCCCCACGTTTTCACAATTTTTGAGCTAGAGTCACCAAATTTGGTATGAAGATAGCGATTGACATTCCACACAGATCTGCATCAAAACTTTGGATGCCACGCCCACCTATACCACCCCCAGCCCCCCTTTCCACACTTTTAACAATTTTCGAGATAGAGTCACCAAATTTGGTATGAAGATAGCAATTGACATTCCACACAGATCTGCATCAAAACTTTGGATGCCACTCCCAGCCATACCACCCCCAGCCCCCTTTCCCCACGTTTTCACAATTTTCGAGCTAGAGTCACCAAATTTGGTATGAAGATAGGAATTGATAGCAAAGATCTGCATCAAAACTTTGGATGCCACGCCCACCCATACCACCCCCAGCCCCCCTATCCACACTTTTAACAATTTTCGAGCTAGAGTCACCAAATTTGGTATGAAGATAGCAATTGACATTCCACACAGATCTGCATCAAAACTTTGGATGCCACTCCCACCAATACCGCCCCCAGCCCCCCTTTCCCCACGTTTTCACAATTTTCGAGCTAGAGTCACCAAATTTGGTATGAAGATAGCAATTGACATTCCACACAGATGTGCATCAAAACTTTGGATGCCACACCCACCCATACCGCCCCCAGCCCCCCTTTCCCCAATTTTTACAATTTTCGAGCTAGAGTCACCAAATTTGGTATGAAGATAGCAATTGACATTCCACACAGATCTGCATCAAAACTTTGGATGCCACTCCCACCATACCGCCCCCAGCCCCCCTATCCCCACGTTTTCACAATTTTTGAGCTAGAGTCACCAAATTTGGTATGAAGATAGCAATTGACATTCCACACAGATCTGCATCAAAACTTTGGATGCCACTCCCACCCATACCGCCCCCAGCCCCCCTTTCCCCACGTTTTCACAATTTTCGAGCTAGAGTCACCAAATTTGGTATGAAGATAGCAATTGACATTCCACACAGATCTGCATCAAAACTTTGGATGCCACGCCCACCTATACCACCCCCAGCCCCCCTTTTCACAGCTCTTACAAACATCGAGCTAGAGTCACAAAATTCGGTATGAAGATAGCAATTGACATTCCACACAGATCTGCATCAAAACTTTGGATGCCACGCCCAGCCATACTGCCCCCAGCCCCCCTTTCACCACTTTTTACAAACTTCGAGCTGGAGTCACCAAATTTGGTATGAAGATAGCCATTGACATTTCACACAGATCTGCAATAAAAATTTGGATGCCACACCCACCCATACCGCCCCCAGCCCTCCTTTCCATAGCTCTTACAATTTTGAGCTAGAGTCACTAAATTTGGAAGGAAGATAGTTGGTGGCATTCCCATCTGCATCGGAGAATCTTTAAGGCAGCGTAAACCCCTGCCCCATCCGTACCCCTTTGCAATCAGGCCTCTTTTTAAGCGGTTTTAATACTGGTATCGAGTATGCCGCAGTCGGTTGCGTCCGACTGAAACGTTTCCACTTGTTTGAGGCAGGCATCATGTTAAGCGTTGTGGTTAATTTTATGAAAATTCCTAAATGTTATTTTTTGGTTCATGTAGTCAGTTTGCGTATCATAGGATATATATATGAGATCATGTTTTGAAAATGCCGGTACGGACAGTTGATCATAGAGTAAAATGTTGTCAATGTTATTTACAACATTAAGTAATTAATTCGTACGACACGTTTTTTGAGGTATACGCAATGTTTTATGGAATGTATGGTCAAAGTATGGAATCAATGGAAAGGTCATTAAATTTCCATTTGAATGATAAAGTACTGTTCTTAACCCATTAAGTACCCTTTGAAAATTTTCAACTCTTGTAAAAGTCTACTTCTTAAACTTTTTTCCCTGGCTCAAACAAAAAATTGTGTGATGCAAAAAATTACTTCGAACAATTCTAATATTGTCTGAAAAAGAAAATTTTCAAAAATCTCTTCCCATTTTTTTTTTATGATTTTTTGAAAATTGCTAAATATGGCAATTTTGCCCACATTTCATACAAAATAGTCGTTTTTTAGCAATTTTCAAAATATCATAAAAAATACGTGGGAAAAAAGTTTAAGAAGTAGACTTTTACAAGAATTGAAAATTTTCAAAGGGTACTTAATGGGTTAAGAACAGTACTTTATCATTCAAACGGAAATTTAATGACCTGTCCATTGATTCCATACTTTGACCATACATTCCATAAACATTGCGTAAACCTCAAAAAACGTGTCGTACGAATTAATAGTGGTCAGGGCTCGTATTATGTCTAGTAGCGTGCTGGTCGTCTGTGTATAGTGCGTCGGTAATGTGTCGTTTACAATCTGCAGTCCTAGAGTGTGCATTTCGTCCGATAGGTGATGTTCTTTTAATAAATTACTGTTGAGATCTCTAGTTAATATTATGTCAGTATATGCTAACGTAGCGGTTGATATCAAGTCAATCATGCTGGAATAGTGAATATTATTATTTGGTCTATATATGCAGCCTAAAAGCAGTTTTTTATCACAGATGGAGTTTTCGATTTTAATAAAAATATATTCCAAGGGACTGTCACATGGCTGCATATGTAAAACTTTACATTTCAGTCTTTTTGTAACAAATATTGCAACACCCCCAGCATGACTAACACGATCCGAGCGATACAAATTATACCCATCACATTCAATAGACGAATCACGTAACTCTGGGACAAACCACGTTTCAGATACACAAACAACATCAACATTCTAATTAACAAACATATAACGAAACTCATCCATCTTATTAAGTAAGCTCTGACCATTTATATGACACATCTTAAGACCTTCTCTTTGATTAGCAAGAACCCTAACCATCGCTCTACTGTTCGATCTGGTATTGCTTAAGTTGGAGCACATTTAAATTGGACAAAAGATTTTACCAGTTGCGAACCTAACATACTTAACAATAACAAGATAATAAAAGAGCACACATGAACATTTAAAACTATTATTAAGAGAGGTGAATAGTGCGGAACATTAAAGATAACAAACTTACAAATTATGGTTAAGAAAACATCATTACATTTAACATTTAAGAGAATAAACTAACAACATACAGTTCTAGTTTCGAAAGAGATCATCGGGTGCAGCGGTGTTGACGTTATCAGCCAAAAGCTGAGAGAGCTTTTGCGCACTCTCAACGCATATGGCTTCATTGCTGTCGTTAAGCTTAACGTGGACGAGAGAGCGTCGGCAGAACACTGCAGTCAGCTGTTTTTGCCTCTTCATCTTCATTGCTTCTTTAAAAATCTCTTAGTTCTCTCTCGTAAGTTGCTCATTTATGTAAAAAGGCACTTCACCACGTGTTTCAAAGCCCATTAGCTGCAGATCAAGTGGCTTTTTAGTTGATCGCCGTTACTCTCCCGCCGCACGCAGTAGTGCAATTTTGTCGCGAAGGCACTCAAAGCGTAAAATAATAATAGGGTCAGCGACTGATTTAGTTGTTGCTGTTTTTTTAACCCTAAAAATGTCACGCAGTCGGGGCGTCGGAACACCATAGACCCGCAGCTCAACAGCTTTGTTGACGTCAGATTGGGCTCTAAGCTTAGCCTCCAGCGTGACAACTTGAGTCGCAATCGCCTGAGTGTGAACTGCATCCCGCTCCAGTTTTTGGACTCGCTGGAGTACGCTCTGCAGTTCCACACTCATTTTGTCCAATTGAGAATGAAGCACAGTAAGTATGCGCTCCTCGCATTCGGTCACCTTCGCAGCAATCATAGCTGCTTGCTGATCGAAACGTTCATTGATTAGCTGGAGAAGTGCAGCGCTATGAAAGTTCTTGCCGTTTTTCAGCCCGCCAGCAGAGTTCTCGCGTTGACGCTTTGGGATAGGAGCCATGGCGTGAGCAGTTAGAAATTTTGTGCTTGACAGTGTAATTGAGTGTTTTTTTGTCAGTGCCGTTCGCTTCTTCGGTGTGTATGTGTAGTTACTTCTTTGGTGTTTTTGTATACGCGTAGAGTTGTTATTGTTTTTGCTTGTTACTACTTCCGCGAAGCAATTGTTTTGCGCGCAAATATGTTTTTAATGCAATTAATTAAGCACAGAGCTTGGAAAATGTAGCTATTGGCTCAATGAACTCTATAACCGCCTTTTTTTGTAAATTTTTGAAGGTATAATATATACAGTTTTAGCAAAATCGCGGAGCGCTGAAAAACACGACTTGTCTATCTTCTTCTTTTTTGTTTGGCCAGAAATTCCAGATCCAGGAGAAGATAAAAATCTGCACGACGCGGGTATTAAAAAGATGATTTACAGTCCCTGTGGAGCTCACAATCCAGCATTACCTTGCATGCAAAACAGCAAGTGTACAAAAAAGTATCATCAAGAACTGATAAGAGAAACAGTTCACAGTGATAAAGGTTAACTACACTGATAGAAAAAATCAAGTATTTCGTACTTAAAACCCCACATTTCGTACTTGATTTCTCACTAAGTACGGAATTACTGAAACCGAGAATGTCGTACTTATTTCAAGTACGGTTTTTAAGTTCGTTTTTTTCTTGATTTAAGTTCTGTTTTAACTTGAATTAAGTTCTACCGTTCTTGATTCAAGTTCTTTCAGAACTCGATTTAAGTTTTCGAGTTCTTAAAATGTAAGTTCATAAAGTTCTTAAATTAAGTATTATGCACTTGATTCAAGTGTGGCAATACTTAATTCAAGTATTTCAAAACTTGAAAATTGAGTACGGAAAATTCTTGAAATAAGAATTTGTATTCTTGATTCAAGAATTTGGATACTTTAATCAAGTATCCAAGAACTTGATTTAAGTATTCAAATACTTGATTCAAGTATTGCAAAACTTGAAAATTGAGTTCGGAAAATTCTTGAAATAAGAATTTGTATTCTTGATTCAAGAATTTGAATACTTTCATCAAGTATCCAAGAACTTGATTTAAGTATTCAAATACTTGATTCAAGTATTGCAAAACTTGAAAATTGAGTACGAAAATTCTGGAAAAAAGTACTTGTATTCTTGATTCAAGAATTTGGATACTTCAACCAAGTACTTGTGGAAAATAAAAGACATCATAAGTATTTTTTTTTTTTAACATAACATAAAACATTTATTTAAACTCTGAAAATCATTAAATGTACTTAATACTAAAATAAGTTTTTTTTATTATTTAAGGGATACAAATGTAAAGGCGGGCTTATAAATTCTAAAATGTTTCGTATTTCCATTTCTTTTAGAGGGTGACCTACTTCGAAGGCATGAAAATGACGTTCGAATTGTTTTAAATAAATTTGTTGGCAAATTACGTATATGTTTTCATTTTTAACAATAAACGACTTAATTTTTAAAAGCTGTAAATTTTTTAAATTAGCCGCAACATAAAATGTTTTTTTATATTTTGTGCCTTTATAAATAATTTCATTGCATACAAGGCAATCCTTATAATTAATATCCACTTCATGTGTGTTGATTATGTTAGGAAAAAATTCTTCTTTAGTTAAATCTATGTTTACAGCCGATTTATACTCCAAAACTTGCTCAATTGACTTACCATGGTCAATTAAAAATTTAGAAAACTTAAAGCTCGATTTTAAGGCTAATGTGTGAGGGGGATTTATCCGACAAGTAATGTTCTGAAAATAGATTTTTGCTTCTTTGTGTTTTGCTTCGAATCGCATGCACCAAATATTCTTTAAAGGCCCACATTTCTTAATGGCAGAAACATAATGCACAAGAAAATGGTGCTTAGGCTTTAATGGACCAAAAAGTTTTGTATAATGTAAGTGATGTTTTTTTATCAATAAATTCAAATTATTCAAGTCATCTTCACAATAGTCTGACCTAAAAAGTAAATCGACAATATCTAGCAATACTAAAAAAAATTTCCAATATTTGTTTTCCTTACTTATTAAATCTGCTATCATAAGTGGAAGAAAATACACAAAGCAGTTCACCTCACTTGCAGTCATTTTAAGATTAAATTTACGTAGTCGCTTAATATCTAATGGAACAGATGTATTGTTTATTTCTAACTCTCCGTATTGAAATAATTGTTTTCTTCCATTTAAATTAGATAATGAAATTTCATTTGATTTAATTAACTCAAGTAAAATATTACAAACATCATAAATAAAAACGCCCTCGTATATATCATGCATCAAATCGAATGCAAAACTTTCAGTAACCTGGTAAATCGATAAAAACAGATGGAGATTTAATCCCTGATTCTTTATAGTTACATTCCAAAACATCTTTTTTGTATGAATCCTCATTTCTCAAAAAAATTTTATGTTCTTCTTTATCGTATTGCATTTCTTCCTTTGTCCTTTTGCATGCACGACAAAACCGTCTGGTATTAAATGACTGCACAAATCCTAAAATAGTGTTAACCGCCAAATTGTCGCCTACAACAAAGCCCAAAACAAAATGAACCTTCCTAATAGAACTGCCTTCCTTTATATCAATGCCATCATGCAAATGCTTAAGCTCTTGTATCAATTGATAAAATGATTTTTCATTGCCAATTGTCTTCAAGTTTGATGTTGAAACAAATGCGGCAGGAAAAATATATTCCAATTTCGATACTAAGTGCTCTGGCATAAGGGGGAAGCTTATATAAGAAGCACATACGGAATATACATGGCTGCCGAGAGGATTGTTAATCTGAAAATCGTCAAAGTATAAAATATATGGAAGAACTAAGTCTGTATCAAACGTCTCTAATTTTTTTTATATAATTCGCCAGCGGTAAAGCTTGATATACTTTTTGATAACAACCCATTTTTTATATTTTTAAGTGTTAAATTTAAAAGATTGGGGATTTCAAAAATTGATTTAAATACAAAACTTAATGGCATTACAAAAACTTTGGATATCTTTGGACCCAACGTTGGATTTCCATTAGTAATAATATCTGAAACTTTTTCATCAATAATGTAAGCAGTGGGTTCTTTATATAAACTTAAATTTTGTAATCTAGTAAGCATTCTGTGCTCAGTGCGGTTTTCTTCAAATGGGCTTTTACAAAAGTTCAATAAACATTTTAAGTTACTAGTTATCATTACATTATTCTCTTTTAACTGGCATTCTATAGCAGTAGATATATCAGTCAAAAGCGTTGAAAACATATTTTGTATTTCGATAACATGACTTCTTGGCATTGAATTTTTTTCATACAAATTGAGAGAGCAAATCAAAGCTTGTTGTTTGAGATCATTTGTAACAGAAGCAAAATCTTTAATTATAGGTTTATTTAAATTCACTGAAAAGTTATCAATGTCAGGCAATGATTCTTTTGATTTACAAATATTTGCTGCTGAAGCATTGCTGGAAAACTAGGCTTACTTAATTTCACATTATTAATTTGGCTGTGGTGCATTTTTTCCAAATGTATTCGAAAAATAGAAAACAGTAAATGTTTGATTACAGTTGCTTTGCAAGCATTTAATTATTAATAATTTTGCTGTCATTAAGTGATCAACTTTAAAATGAGATATTAGGTCTTTTGGCTTGCTTAGTGCCTTGTGGCATTTAAAGCATAAATACATTTTTTAAATTGATTTTAATTATGTAAAAACTGCAAAAGTGAAGTTAAACAAGAAGATTTTCCATCATAAGAAGAATCAATGCCAAAAAAATATTTTTGTATTAACAGCCAAGGTGTTTGGCAAGCTTCTGGATATTTGAGCGATAAAACTTGGAAAGTCTTGAAACATATGTCTAAGCTTTCAATGAACGAATTAAATTTAAGGAGGTTACCGTCAAGATATATATAAAAACCTTTTATGTCACTTTCCGAAACTCCAACCACAATTATAAAGGGTTGGATTGTCATCTTAGAACAGTAGAATTTGTTGATGACTTCATTTATTTTCCTATCGTAGTCGTTGATGCACAAAATGTGTAAGACGAAACATTCTTGAGCATCCGTTATTGTTGCCTTCCTGTATTTTTTTCCACTGTCGTCTTTAAAGCGTGCAACTGGTAGTAGCACAGCATTTAACAGGATAGCAGCTAAATAATCTTGAGCATCTATAGAATAAAAATAAGTGTGAATAGTAAAAAATTTAACGAAAGTTTATAATAGTTACCATTGTTTGTTGTCTGTTTTGCTTTAAGTAAAAGCTGTTTGCAGTAGTCGTTACCGATATTATTTTCATAAAATTGAAACATTTTTGCTTTGAACTGATCCCATTTGGAAAGAAGCAAGTGATCTTTTAAAGGATACATCAGTTCAAAATCGATTTTAATCTGAAATTTTTTTATATTTTGTATGTTAAAAGTACAAATAGGTAATTTTTTATAGTTACCAGATCAGCGGCTCTAGCGTTAGATAGCTTTGACCAGTATTTAAAAAACTCGGTAGATTTTAAGCTCATCAAGTCCCTTTGGCGGAGATGAAAAGTTGATTTCCATTTTTGACACACCTCTCCCCAGTCAGCGCAGTCTCTATTCAAAGAAGCTTTTAATGCAGCTCCTACCGACTCATCAATTTCAGGAATAAGAGGGTTTATATTTTCCCTGCTATTTTCTTCTTCACGGATTGTGATTCGGGATCTTTTGCATCGAGCATTCCTATACTTTGAATATAATTTTCCAGTTGGGCAATTTCTTCCTCTTCTTTCAATGAAATAATAATCCTAAAAATATAAAAAATAAATAAGTATTTAAAAAAATATCAATAGAATACTTCATATAGAAAACATTGAATATTTTACCTGCATCAAATTTTCGCTCGGAAAAATTGAACAAATTTCATTAAAACAACACAAAAATCATTAACTTTTAAATTAATGTTGCTTAAAATGACCTCTTCAATAATGATATTTATTATGTCATCCCTGTGACTATTTAAGAGCGATTTATTTTGCTGCTCATACATAAGCACGGCACGTCCTTTCGTAGACTCATTCAAAATTGTCGCTAAATCCTAGAAAAATTAGTAAATAAATTTTAAGTAAAATTAAGAAACAAAATAAAATTATAAAATCTTTTAAAAAGATTACTGGAACTTTTAAAGAAAATATTAATCGCAACAGTTTTAAAAATATATACCCTATTTAAAATTGGAACTGATGAACACTCCGATCCACGTAGAAAGGCTGAAACTTTAGAGCTGATAGATATAGTTTCGTCGTCGATTCCATACTAAATAAACATATGTATATAATATATAAAATTAATTTAAATTTTTCACCACTGCTAAAGCAAACTTACTTTTAATTTTTTCCACAAAAACAATTTTTGTCGGAACTGTACCCTCAAACCTAATGGCGGCACTGCCTCCTGCAAGTCCGCTTTTTCCAAATATTTAAGGCTTTCAAATGATATCGACGCAGCTAGGTTAAAACATAATATTTACAAATTAATTAAAATAAAAACTTGATATTGTGCTTTATTGATAAATTTGAGCTGAATCGCAAAAGACGCAAGCGTTTCGAGTTTCTCTAGATGCATGTGTATGAGGAAAGTAGCATAATAGCCCTGCAGTTTTCAATCGCTAATAATTGATGATGCGAGCCCGTGTACAAACTCATGCATGAAAAGAACGTCTTGGAGCTAGAAGTTCATGCACAGTAATGGGTTATTCACCCCTGATTCAGGTCTTTTTCAGGCCGAACGAAACTGCAGGGTACTCACAAGCGAAGTGCGCAGTTATATTTGCGTGTGGACTCCGCAACCATCTCTGACACATATGTACATACGCATATACACGAAAATTTTTGCACTCATTTTACATATGTATGTACATATGTATGATCATATTTTGAACAAACTTTATGTGAACAAAACATACATGCATACATAATAATTTAACATTATTTATATTTATATATTGTTGTGTATGAGTTTATGATTTGTTTAAATAAGGTAGTAGCGCCGGCGTGTATGTATGTACATACATACATATGTACATGTGTATAGCGTAAGCGTCGGTATGAAAACAATTACAATCATGTTTGTACATGCATTCATAAATTTATAGTACATACAGCGCAAAGCATATAGAAATTATATATTTTTTTCCACTTATAATTTTTTCTCACTTTTATCTTAAATTTATTGCACTTTCTTAAAACATACCTTGCAAGTATTGCAAGACTTCCGGCAGCTCGAACTCTTTTAATAAGTTCTCTAATTGGTTTTCTTCACGCACTGAATATTGACTACACTCCGACATCGTCAGGCTTGCTTTAACTCTTAGCTGAAAATGATCAAATCGCATTCCCTGCTGTGTTCGACCACCACGACCGTCGTGGCACGACGTAAAGATTTACCGTTAGAAGCGCCGCGTCACATTTCATACAAATTCTAGACTAGACATGGAACGTGCAAAATATTTTCGAACCGACACTCACGAGCCCGTACTGAATGCAGTTGTATAAAAAGCCAAGCCTGCACAAGCAGTGCTATTGCACGAACTGCGTGGCACGTGCCCATCTCTTGATTGCGCAAAAGAGCTAATATAGAAAAACGGAATGCAAAAAAGGTTATACTTGGGCCTTATTGCTCATAAATAAATTCTGTTCATACATACATGTGTATGTATGTACATACATGTGTGTACATACATATGTATGTAGTTAATACATGTACAAAATATGCATTTTTTAATGTCAAATTACTTTTTTCCACTATTGTACATAAAATATAATATTCGTCACAAAACTTGATGAAATATGTACATATGTATGTATGTATGTACATATGTTTACCTTGCGAGGTTTTTCTTATTTAGTTATAATTCAATTTATACTAGCGATCACCCAAAATCAGTGCCAAACTTGGTCGCTGGCTCTTACATATGTATGTATGTATGTACATAGGTAATGTACGAACGACCTATGTACATACATAATTAAATAGTCCCACAAAAAAGTATCAAATACGTAATGAGTGTACTTGGTTTTTGGTATCGGGTAATCTTAAGTTACAACAACCACAAATTCAATGAAGAAAACAAAACTAAAATAAAAGCGGTACTTCTTTTCTAAACTAACAGTGCAATTCTTGTTTTCTACAAAAAAATCTATGCATGTGCATATACATACATATATATGTAACATAAACGAAGCAAAGCAAACAAGAAATCATGTATACATATGTACATACATACACAAAATATTTTCTCAACAGACAAAAACATGAAGAGAAAAATTTATAAAAAGCCGCTGGTGGGATTTGAACCCGCAACTCGTACTTGAATCAAGAATTTCGTACTGGATTTCAGTATTTCTGAAACTATACTCTTTTCAAGTTCTCTTTTTCTAAATTCAAGAACGTTTGTTCTTGATTTAAGTATTTTAAAATTCATTTCAAGTATTTTATTCTTGATTTAAGTTTTTGTACACTCATTTCAAGTATTTCATACTTAAATCAAGAATGAAATACTAGAATCGCAAATACTCAATTCAAGTACGTTCGTACTTAATTTTAGCACGGCTTTTTTCTATCAGTGTATATATAGACGAATGGCACCTGCTGATAGTAGTAAACAAGTTGACAAACAAGTATTGATAATAGCTCGGTTGTTCCCTCTTCGCCAATTTTGTATAAATAATTCATCGCCCACATCAATGTAAAAAACTGCCATTCTGTAGTATTAAGTATACTTGCAAGTATATCAATCTGCGTAATGAAGGTGTTGTACAGGCCCTCACTGAAAAACAAACTATTAACTTATTATCTTTCAAGACAGGATTTAATCTCTTCATTATTGTACTCCGAAGTTCTACGTTATTATACATGGAGCACTGCCAGAAATGAATGGTATCGTCGTATTCGAGGTACACCTGTTGAAAATCAACGTGGAGTTAAATCATCGGATGCTCTTGGTTGTGTCTAAACCGTTCATGCTAAAAATTTCTAATTCTTTTGTCTGCATATGTTGTTGCATCATGTTAGAGGTTAGCTTTACAGAACTTAAAATTGTCAATGGTCAGGAATGTCAGAATAAGTCCCTTTATTACTTCCAGAGCAACATAAAATTTTCTATCAAGTTCTACGTAAAATAGACTCCGGCAATGGCGGACTCTTCTTTTTCGACGCACCAAGAGGAATCGGAAAAACGTTTTTGCTTAACTTATTATTAATGTGTTATGTAAAGATCAAAAAATAGCAGTTGCCGTTGTTATGGTAGTTTAGACGTGGACGCTAAAAGTTATATATCACTATAAAGAAAAGTTCTTAGTTTCGTAGAAAATTATGTGGATCTCATTGCTTATGTTTTTCCGGAATTGCAACAAAATTTGAGAAGTGATCAGACGTTGTGCGGAAAAAAAATATTAGTCCAAAAAAAAAAAAAAAAAAAACATGTAAGAAGGCTCTAGTCGGGAGAGCCCGACTAGAATATACCCTGAACCCAGTTGCAATAAATAAATTAAATTTATAATTGACTTTGGTATTCTGACTTAGCTTCAATCGATTAATTTCGATGTCTCCGGTGTTTCTTAACCAATTTGGACGAAATTTTCAGAAAAGTTCTATCGTTACCCATTACTTCAACCCTCATTTTAACATTTTCCAAATTCGATCTTTTTTGTTATCGATTCCATGTGTATATCGGAAACCAGAATAAATATCAGTAGTAGGGAACTGCCGGCTCTACGCCAAAGGGATGACGACAATTTATGACCCCATTAAATTTTATGACCCCATTAATTTTTATGACCCTTTTTTTGACCCCTTGATTTTTGACCCCCTTCCATATCATAATTTATGACCCTTTTTTCCCACGATCGTATCCCTCCTTTGATTAGCCTAATGTGGAGAACAAAGGATTTACATTCCTAGGCCACCACTTTACCAGCAGCATCTGTGAGAATTAGTGATCAAAGGATTTGGAGTCAAGTGCGCGCCTGTTAAACCTGCGTTGCATTATACACCTGCAAACAGGTGAACAGATTTGGCTATTTACCTAACTAGTGTTAGAGTCAATTGTGCGCCTCTTTGACGTGCGTGGCATTGTAAACCTGTGTATGGTCATGAGATGCAGTGTGCACAGGAAGAAAGGATAGATAAGAGAGAGTCGAGAGGGCGCCTGTTTGAAGTGCGTTGCATTGTTAACCTGAAAGCAAGCAATAAAGAATGAATGTTTATGGTCATGAGTAGTAGTGATCAAAGGATCTGGAATCGAGAGGACGCCTCTTTGACGTGCGTGGCATTATAAACCTGCAACACACGTCAAAAAATGAATGTTTATGATCATGAGTAGCAGTGTGCAAAGGAAAAAAGGATAGACAATAGAGAAAAGCAAACGCTTGTTCGATTTACTGGGGTTCTGTGAACAAGGCATGGGAATTTTCCTACGCAGCAGCAGCACCAACAGCAGCACCAACAGCAGCACCAACAGCAGCACCAACAGCAGCGGCAGCAGCGGCAGCGGCAGGATCAATAAATTGCTTCTAAACAAGAGTATTGATACTTGTTGATTAAGATTAAAATGTGTTAGAGGGGGAAAGTGTTAGAAAGAGACTGTGTGCAAGAAAGTGTTAGAGAGAGGAAGACTTAGAGACAAGTTTGTGCATGCTCGAAGTGCGCTAGTCAAAGGTCAAGTACATTAGTTGGCTAATGTGTTATAGGTATCACCGTCCGTGAGGTTCAGTGAGCAAAGTACATTCCCTATGAAACTATTAAATGCTAGAGTCAAGTGTGCACAGGGTTCTTAGCTACAAGTTAGTAGATAAGAGAGAGAGAGAGAGTCAACTGTGAGCAGGTTTCTTAGCTACGAATAAGTAGATAAGAGAGAGTCGAGGGGGCATCTGTTTGACGTGCGTTGTCTTGCACACCTGCAGGCAAAACATTAACAATGAATGTTTATGATTGTGAAAACCAGTGATCAAAGAATAAAAGGATTGAGAAAAGATGGTTTTTTTTTTTAAGTACGCTAGTCAAAGGGCAGTACATTCGTAGGCCGCATTGTTATCATCAAAAGCAACACCATCAGCAACAACAACTACAACCTTCGTGGGGGCGTTATGTGTGCAATGATGAGAATTTTCTTTCGCAGCGGCAGCAGCAGCAAGATCAACACACTGTTTTTAAACAAGAGTATTGATACTTGTACATTTAGATTATAAAGAGTTAGAGGGAAAAGGTGTAAGAGGTGGAGTGTTAGAGGGAGAAGGTGTAAGAGGGGGAAAGGATAGAGGAGGAAAGTGTTAGAGGGAGAAAGAGAGAGTTAGTATTAGAGAGAGTAGGTGTTAGAGGGGGAAAGTGTTATAGGGGAAAGTGATCCTGCTTGTATTATTATATTAAAACACGCTCCCTTATGCGATTCTATACACGAGCGTCTATGAAATGCAGGTGGTATGTTTATTGATTGTCCCTCCTTCTAACGCACACCCAATTTATTCGCTACTTACGTTTCTAACCTTTATTTGCATATATCTGTTTTGATTATTGCACTGACTTCTGTTACTTTTATAGAGCTAATTAGTATAACTTTTTAATAAGCCAATGAATATTTTTTAATTTGGTGCACTTTTTTAAGAAACTATCAAATTATGTTTTTCTTATGGGTATGTTTTAGTTTTATTTCATATATATATATATTTTTATATATATTTTTATTTTTATTTTTTATAGATTTTTGTAGGATGTTAAATTTAAGATTTATATTAAGTTTGGTTCCGTTGAGGGATTTAGCAAACACAAACACCGAACATTAAGATTAATGACAAGCCGATAAAACACACAAGTCATACTCCATGATTTTGTTTCGGCTTTATAAAAAGCTTTTTTAAGTCAATATTATAAGCCTTAGTTCTTGTACTCACTTGAAAGCTTAACGAAGTTCGTGTAGCTGGTATAATAAATCATGTTTTAACAAGCTAATTTTGATCTTAATATTTATACTTCATCGTTTATTGAGATTATTGTTATTATTATTTTTTTAATCCCCATATATTGGATTTCGTTCTATCTCAGTAATAATTTATTTTGCTTATACATTCTTAAATTCCTTAGAGTAATCTTTTAGGCTTATCAAATAATCTTTTCCTTAACTTTCCCTCTGCTCGCTTTAAGATTTTCATCAAATGACACTTTTCCTTAACTTTCCCTCTGCTCGCTTTAAGATTTTCATCAAATGACACTTTTCATATTTAAGATATCCGTCAAACTATTTCTTATACTCAACTAAAATTATTATAAACTCACATATCAAATCAATTTCTAAAATAAAGAAAATGAAAACAGTAAGATGTTCTTAGCAGCTTGATTTTTTTTTTATAAACGGGTTTTACCAACTCTTTCTCAGTATGTTACCTACGATAAAAATGTATAAAGAATGTGTTTTGTACTCATTTACTGACTTCAAAAATTCTTCTATTGACGTTGTATGATACCCTATCTTAATTTGTGTTATATTTAATCGTTTTCTTCAACTTAGTATTCTACAGATTTTTAATCATTTTATGTTATGTAGTTAGCTATTTTGACTAGGCTTTACGCTTAAAACGAGATAGATTGTATTATTGTCCTTAACAAGTTAACTTAATTTTAACAGGGAAATCGATCGGACATTGATTTTTCACTTTATAATTGATTGCTTTAATATATTTCAACTGTCAACCTATGTACATTTCTACTTTTTAGTGATTATGTTAGATTTTTATATTTCCAAACTCATTGCTTGAACTTACAAAATTTCGTTACTAATTTCTTATAATTGATGGATGGTAATATTTTATTTCATTATTCTCCCCATTTTTCTTGCATTTAATAAGGAAGTGCATTGAACTAGCTTATCAGCTCGAGATATGAGTCTTACACTGTTTCGAAAAGTATGAATACGTTAAATGTTTTAATTTAAGGGTTAAGTATCTATTAGATGCCATGTTATTAGGGCGTATTTATTCATATAATTATTATAATTATTTCTTAAGGAGACTTATTTTCTTTAGTGCTCAAAACTTATTTTCGCTAAAGGATTTATTTTTTCATGATCTGAGTTATTTATTTAAGTCGTGAAACCATTGTATTGTGTTTTACTATTCTTGAACCTTTGCATTAGTATTGAATTTGGATGGCAAAATACGGTTGTGATGTACTAAAGCTCGCGATGACTTGAGAGTCAGTATTTTGCAAAACGGGCGGTAGAGTACTTAAAATTTTTAATTGTAGTGTGTTTTTAAAATAATGTACTTTGACTATCACCGGATTGGTTTATACCCACTAAATATTGGTATTTTCGGTTTTTTCTTCCTTTGTATTAGTCGTTTTATACACCCTAGCTCTTGATCCTGTTTTTTGATTTTAGATTAGGGTTTGATTTTATTGTGTACTGTTTGTGGAGGAGGCTCCAAATAATAAGATTTGGTTTAATAATTGTATAGTAAGATTTATTTTTCTTTTTTATGTTGGTAAAGCAATAGTTGTATGTTAAACTAATAAAAAGAGCGCAAGCAAGTCATTTACAATAATTTTCACTAACTTAGGATTCATGGTCTTAAGACCGTTTAGACTTCAAGTAGTAAGTAGTAAGTAGTTTTGCTAGACTATATTCTATTATGATTCTTGTGGGTTATAATTCGTACATTGAAAGAGCGAGATAAAGCTGTTCTTGTTTAGGTCCACAATCTATTTTCTTGGTCCATTTTCCTTTACATATAATACGGCAGGGAGTAAGATTTAAAAGTAGTATGTCATTCCATTCTAATAATATTTTTATATTGTTTTTATTATTTTGCTATTTAATTTTTATTTTATTCTTTTATGTTATTTGACTTTATATATTGCCTTTAAATTTAAGGGTTTTGCCTCTCAATTTTTGAACCGAGTCATAGTATTTTTTTTTTTCTGTGCTGCATAAACGAAAGCATGCTTGATCCCAGATATGTTTATTCTTAATCAATATGTAGATCAACACCGTAGGCTTTCAAGTACTATATGCCTGTCTCTATATTTTATCAGCTTTTAGGTATTGAGATTAAATTTTGCTCAGAATCTTATCGCTGACTTAAACACATGAGTGTTACAACTTTCACACTTAAGGAGCATCAGATCTTTTCGTTTCAAAGTATTTACTATTTGACGCTTTTAAGAACAATTTGCTTGCCTGAGCTAGGTAGGTTATGCAGTTAAAACAATTAGTGGAAAGACGGAACTGTGTTATAGAATTTCTTCAACATTATTAGTTGGTTCTTTCCGTTTCGCATTTTATCAAGCGCTTTGAGATTATTATATTACTTAATTATAAACTTAATTGTTTGCTGATTATTGTTGTTAATTATTATTTTGTTTATTTATTTCTTTTGCATCTCATATAGTATTTTTCCCTTATGTTTCTTTTTTATTGCGCTCCACTTCTAAACTTACTTTAATAATTTTCGATGTTTCTTACAATTTATATTCAATCGCCCTTTATTTGACAAAAACTGGGCTGTTAAAAACGGAAGCCAATTAATCTATAAAGCTGATGGAAGGGAATAGTTGTGATTATTTTTCATTTAAAAATAAAAGTAGGCTGTTATATGGGTACACAAAATATTTACTTATATTAAATTAAAAGTACTGTCACTGTTTACGGCAGCCTGGCATCCTGAAAAGACTCAATCGCTCACCATCATCACTTGACACCCCACCCTCCCATACGACGAAGCGATCCTCACCTGGACCATCAATCGTACACACATAATTAACTTTTACCTAGATAATGTACGGTTTGCATGTAGGCGCCTTATTTGAATAGTATTTCATTGTTCTACTCTGTACCGATTTTGGATCCCCTGATTTATATTATTTCCAGCTACTTTCCAAGGCTCACACCTTTAACTTTTAACACACCAGCCCACAAAACATATAATTTGGATATAAAAACATTAGACAACCACATCAAGCACCAAGAGCTATTAAAACAAGTGGAAACGTTGCAGTCGGACGCAACCGACTGCGGTATACTCGATACCAGTATTAAAAATTTTGATGCCCATCCATGTGGGATGTTAATCGCTATCTTCATACCAAATTTGGTGACTCTAGCTCGAAGTTTGTATAAAGTGGGGAAAGGGGAGCTGGGGGCGGTATGGGTGGAATTGCATCCAAATTTTTGATGCAGATCTTTGTGGAATGTCAATTGCTATCTTCATAACAAATTTGGTGACTCTAGCTCAAAGTTTGTAAAAGTGGTGAAAGGGGGGCTGAGGGCGGTATGGTTGGGCGTGGCATTCAAATTTTTGCTGCAGATCCTTGTGGAATGTCAAATGCTACCTTCATACCAAATTTGGTGACTCTAGCTCAAAGTTTGTATAAAAATGGGAAAGGGGGGCTGGGGGCGGTATAAGTGGAATTGCATCCAAATTTTTGATGCAGATCTTTGTGGAATGTCAATTGCTATCTTCATAACAAATTTGGTGACTCTAGCTCAAGTTTGTAAGGTGGGGAAAGGGGGCTGGGGGCGGTATGGTTGGCGGGCATTCAATTTTGCTGCGATCCTGTGGATGTCAATGTACTTCATACCAATTGGTGACTCTAGCCAAGTTGATAAAGGGGGAAAGGGGGGCTGGGGCGGTATGGGAATGCATCCAAATTGTGCGATCTTTGGGAATGTCATGCATCTCATAAAATTGGTGACTCTAGCTCAAGTATAAAGTGGGAAGGGGGCTGGGGCGGTAGGTGGGCGTGCATCCAAATTTTGCTGCAGATCCTTGTGGAATGTCAAATGCTACCTTGATACCAAATTTGGTGACTCTAGCTCAAAGTTTGTATAAGGTGGGGAGAGGGGGGCTATGGGGCTGGGGGCGGTATGGTTGGGCGTTGCATCCAAATTTTTGCTGCAGATCCTTGTGGAATGTCAAATGCTACCTTCATACCAAATTTGGTGACTCCAGCTCGAAGCAAGTAAAAGGTGGTGAAAGGGGGGCTATGGGGCTTGGGGCGGTATGGGTGGGCGTGGCATTCAAATTTTTGCTGCCGATCCATGTGGGATGTCAAATGCTACCTTCATACCAAATTTGGTGACTCTAGCTCGAAGTTTGTATAAAATGGGGAAAGGGGGGCTGGGGGCGGTATGGTTGGGCGTGGCATCAAAATTTTTGCTGCAGATCCTTGTGATATGCCAAATGCTACCTTCATACCAAATTTGGTGACTCTAGCTCAAAGTTTGTATAAGGTGGTGAAAAGGGGCGGAATGGTTGGGCAAGGCTCCAAAACTTTGATGCAATTCTTTTGGGGTTGTTGCCAGCTATCTTCCTACCAAATTTGGTGGCTCTAGCTCCACTACTTTGGAAGATACACGCATTTCCGTTTTTGACGAGGCGTTGGGGCAGATGGGGGTGGCTAGGGCGGTATTGGTAGGCGTGGCATCCAAACTTTTGATGCAGTTTTTGGGGGGTCATCATCACCTATCTTGGCACCAAATTTGTTGACTCTAGCTAAAAAACTGTGGGAGATATAGGCTTTTCTGATTTCAAAATGCGGGGGGGCTGGGGGCGGAATGGGTGGGCGTGGCTCCAAAACTTTGATGCAATTCTTTTGGGGTTGTTGCCAGCTATCTTCCTACCAAATTTGGTGGCTCTAGCTCCACTACTCTGGAAGATACACGCATTCCCGTTTTTGACGAAGCGTTGGGGCAGATGGGGGTGGCTAGTGCGGTATTGGTGGGCGTGGCATCCAAACTTTGGATGCAGTTTTTGGAGGGTCATCATCACCTATCTTGGCACCAAATTTGGTGGCTATAGCTCAAAAACTGTGGGAGATATAGGCTTTTTTGACTTTAAAATGCGGGGGGGCTGGGGGCGGAATGGGTAGGCGGGGCTCCAAAATTTTTGATGCAGTTTTTTGGGGGTTGCTAGTAGCTATCTTCTCACCAAGTTTGGTAGTTCTAGCTGTCAGGATGTGCGAAATATGTGGATTTATCGGTTTTGAGTTATCGAATTTATCGATTTGCGAGCCCCCCAGTTATCGTAGAACCTCCATCTTGACACTTTAATTTACTATCCCATAGATAAAGAGAATTGCAAAGTTTCAAGTCTCTAGCTTGAAGGGTGTGGAAAAAAGTTGCGTTCATACAGACGGACAGACGGACAGACACCATGACGGACATTACACAAACTCAATATACTCTTTACCTTCGGTATCGAGTATTAAAATTTATAAAGTATTCGGAGGAAATTTGATCGAACAATGTAACACCCAAAATATTTATTATGGTTTACATTAAATCGTGAACTCATAGTCGAGTCTACTACGTACTTCACATTTTTCCATGAGTTGTTCCCATCTAAAACCCCTATCAATTTATCCGTTTTTATACTCGATACCGTAGGTAAAGAGTATATTGGTTTTGTGCAATGTCCGTCATGGTGTCTGTCCGTCTGTCCGTCCGTATGTGTGCAAGTTTTTTCCACACCCTTCAAGCTAGGGACTTGAAACTTTCCAATTCTCTTTATCTATGGGATAGTAAATTAAAGTGTCACGATTGGGGTTCTACGATAACTGGGGGGCTGGCAAATCGATAAATTCGATAACTCAAAAACGATAAATCCGCATATTTCACACACCCTTACAGCTAGAACTACCAAATTTGGTAAGAAGATAGCTACTAGCAACCCCCAAAAAACTGCATCAAAAATTTTGGAGCCACGCCCCCCCATTCCGCCCCCAGACCCCCCGCACTTTAAAGTCAAAAAAGCCTATATCTCCCACAGTTTTTGAGCTAGAGCCACCAAATTTGGTGCCAATTTAGCTGATGATGACCCCCCAAAAACTGCACCAAAAGTTTGGATGCCACGCCCACGAACACCGCCCTAGCCGCCCCCAGATGCCCCAACGCTTCGTCAAAAACAGGAATGCGTGTATCTTCCAGAGTAGTGGAGCTAGAGCCACCAAATTTGGTAGGAAGATAGCTGGTAACGACCCCAAAAGAATTGCATCAAAGTTTTGGAGCCACGCCCACCCATCCCGCCCCCAGCCCCAAAGCCTCCCTTTCCCCACCTTATACAAACTTTGAGCTAGAGTCAACAAATTTTGTATCAAGGTAGCATTTGACATTCCACAAGGATCTGCAGCAAAAATTTGGATGCCACGCCCAACCATACCGCCCCCAGCCCCCCTTTCCCCACTTTATACAAACTTCGAGCTAGAGTCACCAAATTTGGTATGAAGGTAGCAATTGACATCCCACATGGATCGGCAGCAAAAATTTGAATGCCACGCCCACCCATACCGCCCCAAGCCCCATAGCCCCCCTGTCACCACCTTTTACATGCTTCGAACTAGAGTCACCAAATTTGGTATGAAGGTAGCATTTGACATTCCACAAGGATCTGCAGAAAAAATTTGGATGCCACGCCCAACCATACCGCCCCCAGCCCCAAAGCCTCCCTTTCCCCACCTTATACAAACTTTGAGCTAGAGTCAACAAATTTGTATGAAGGTAGCATTTGACATTCCACAAGGATCTGCAGAAAAAATTTGGATGCCACGCCCAACCATACCGCCCCCAGCCCCCCTTTCCCCACTTTATACAAACTTTGAGCTAGAGTCACCAAATTTGGTATGAAGGTAGCATTTGACATTCCACAAGGATCTGCAGCAAAAATTTGGATGCCACGCCCAACCATACCGCCCCCAGCCCCAAAGCCCCCCTTTCCCCACCTTATACAAACTTTGAGCTAGAGACAACAAATTTGGTATGAAGGTAGCATTTGACATTCCACAAGGATCTGCAGCAAAAATTTGGATGCCACGCCCAACCATACCGCCCCCAGCCCCCCTTTCCCCACTTTTACAAACTTTGAGCTAGAGTCACCAAATTTGGTATGAAGGTAGCAATTGACATTCCACAAAGATCTGCATCAAAAATTTGGATAATATTCCACCCATACCGCCCTCAGCCCCCCTTTCCCCACTTTATACAAACTTCGAGCTAGAGTCACCAAATTTGGTATGAAGATAGCGATTAACATCCCACATGGATGGGCATCAAAATTTTTAATACTGGTATCGAGAATACCGCAGTCGGTTGCGTCCGACTGCAACGTTTCCACTTGTTTCTTATTATTTTTTCAACCAAGTAAGTGCGTACCTGTTTTTTTAATTTTATCTCTCTAGAAAATGTCTGTAAGTTCGGTAGCCTCACAGTCATTCAATATGATTGTTATAGGGATTTTGTATTGTATTTCTATTATTGTACATTTTAAGTTTTCCGGTTTGGTGAGTAGCTCTTCTCAATTAAGTATTATGTTTGCTTTTACACACATAATCATTTACTTAGATTTTTGTCTGACTAATAAAAATGTCTTCAAATCTTTTAAAAATTTAAGGATTTACTTTTATGTATGGAATTTTAGCTGTCCTATTATATCGCTGATTGTTCTAACTAAACAATTGATTGAACACTACCTCCATAATGTCTTTTAAACGTATCTTTGATTGAGTTTTCGATAATAACTTCTTATTAATTTTTTTAGATCGTACCCGAGTCACGTAAATATTGCAGGGTACGTAAAAATTAGCACGCAAACAAGATTGAGGGCAGAGACACTCCTAAAAGGATTTGAGCCGAAGTGTGACATAGAAAAAGGTACAATAAGGTAGGAGCTAACGAACAGCGAGAGTCTTTAGATGGAAGCGAGCTGAACGAAGACATCTGATCTCAGACAAGACAAATGTTTATCGGGAGAAAGAATCCTCCTTTCACATTATAGCAGTATGCGTAGCCTTAGCAAGGAAAAAATTTTATTGTCTTAGAACAACATATCAACCGTATTAAAGGCTAAGAAACCCTCAACTCATCATAAATACTTGATCTCGTACAGTTTCCATGTCCGGTGGAAGAGTCATAGAACTAGAAGGGGGGCACAACAGACCTCTCAGCTACCAAATCATTCATCGACGATTAAGGTTTATACAGGCAGGAGACATATTATTCTATTATTGATTCCCCTTTATGTTTAATTTTTTTTTATTTAATTTTAAATTTGTTACTATTCTACTGACTTTTATTGATTTTTTATTAATTTTTTATTATCTTGTCGGAAATTTAATTTCCGTTTGTTTTTCTTCACAAAGTAGTTTACATCTGTCAGCAATGTCAATTCGTGATTTTTATACTCGATACCGAAGGTAACTAGTATATTGGTTTTGTGCAATGTCCGTCATGGTGTCTGTCCGTCTGTCCGTCTGTCCGTCTGTCCGTCCGTATGTATGCAAGTTTTTTCCACACCCTTCAAGCTAGAGACTTGAAACTTTCCAATTCTCTTTATCTATGGGATAGTAAATTAAAGTGTCAAGATGGGGGTTCTACGATAACTGGGGGGCTGGCAAATCGATAAATTCGATAACTCAAAACCGATAAATCCACATATTTCGCACATCCTTGCAGCTAGAAGTACCAAATTTGGTAAGAAGATAGCTACTAGCAACCCCCAAAAAACTGCATCAAAAATTTTGGAGCCACGCCCCCCCATTCCGCCCCCAGCCCCCCCGCAATTTAAAGTCAAAAAAGCGTATATCTCCCACAGTTTTTGAGCTAGAGCCACCAAATTTTGTGCCAAGATAGGTGATGATGACCCCCCAAAAACTGCATCAAAAGTTTGGATGCCACGCCCACCGATACTGCTCTAGCCGCCCCCATCCACCCCAACGCTTCGTCAAAAACGGGAATGCGTGTATCTTCCAGAGTTGTGGAGCTAGAGCTTCCAAATTTGGTGGGAAGATAGCTAGTAGCGATCCCCAAAAAACTGCATCAAAGTTTTGGAGCCGCGCCCACCCATTCCGCCCCCAGCCCCCCCGCATTTTGAAATCAGAAATGGCTATATCTCCCAAAGTTTTTGAGCTAGAGCCACCAAATTTGGTGCCAAGATAGGTGATGATGACCCCCTAAAAACTGCATCAAAAGTTTGGATGCCACGCCCACCGATCCTACCCTAGCCGCCCCCATCCACCCCAACGCTTCGTCAAAAACGGGAATGCGTGTATCTTCCAGAGTTGTGGAGCTAGAGCCACCAAATTTGGTAGGAAGATAGCTGGCAGTGACCCTCAAAAATCTGCATCAAAGTTTTGGAGCCAAGCCCACCCATTCCGCCACCCTTTCCC